>JAMWFC010000109.1:0-333753 GCA_027475525.1 Macrolepiota albuminosa
GATTCAAGTTGGTGGTTGTTTGTTGGAGGCACATCATCAAAAAATAGTCATCGCAGAAGAGGTAATTGGACATACTAATAGTCTGAGTGTGTGATCTGAGATGTACCACCTGGTCAATCTTGAGATGGGCTGTGCAGGTAATATTGAATTAGATAATGACTTTTGGTTCGAATCCAAAAATTGTGTTGAGAATGAGTACTCAACCATGTTTATTTTGCTGTTGGCACGGCACTCTCATTAATATTATTAAATAAAGATCTCTAGTGTTAAGAAAGCGTCATACTTTGCTGCTAGTGTAAATGAGTCAAATTGATTTCAAAAATTCACCTTTTGTTAGGTAATTTGTTAAAGAATGCATGTACAGTGTGCATATGGCAGTGCAGTGGTTGTGAATTTACGTTCTATTCTGAAACTATGACGAGTAGACATGACTGGCAGCTCTGATAAGGACGACGAAATGTCATGATCTTTGTCAGAACTTGGTATGTTTTACTAGTCCTTCTCGTTGAATGATGAATATACTTACTGAAAGATAAGTTAATTGATATATTCCTATTCCTAATAAGCGATAACGTAGCACATATCTTAGTTAAAGCTTAAAAAGCTTAAGCTTAAATATTTAAACACGTGGCTTCAAAAATTGAAGACATTTTCTGACATGCAAGGAATAACCTCGATCTACAATCTATCTATGCTATATCTCGGAACCATGACCCAACATATCAATGAATAATTTTATGTTTAGCTCAATATTTCCAAGCTCTTGGGCACAAGCATCCTATGTGGATAAGAGTAGCCAAAGTAATGGATCTCAGCTTTTTCGACGATAAATCGTTGCAATGTGTTTGAAGATTGTCAAATGGAATGTAAGACTTTGTGTATGGGCAAACAGCTGAGTGAGAAGAAACAAGTCTTACTCCTAAAATTATAATACTTGATTTTTTTCTCATTTGAAAGATTAGACAATGTTGTGAGGGTCTTCTGTGCGATCTTAACGGAGGTATTCAAGCGAAGTTTTCAATCCTGTTTTTGCATGTAACTGTGTTTTTCTTTTATTTCATTCAAAGTGAATATATTCAATTGCATTCAACAATTACATACACTTCATTCAGACCGCAATTCGAAGAATATATAGAGTTCTCAGCATGTACTTTAAAAAGCAACTTATAGTAGCATACTAATTCAATTCATCTTGGTACTGCGCCTCCCTTTGAAAGTCTTCATTCTCATCGAAATCTGCCTCACTAGTCAATTTTGTACGCTTTGTAGGTCGAAGTGGAAAATCTTCATCAATATCAATATGACGCTTCCGAACTCCTCGAGATACTGCAGATTCAAGATTGCGAGACTGATTAGCTAGCTCATTTTCCAATAACTGATAGTAAAAGTTTTAGTTTATAGTACTTAAACTCTACTCGATGGGGTCTCACCGTAGTTCCATGTTTAGCGACAAGAAGTAACTTATCTAGATGAATTAATGGTGCATTCTTTCGCCCAATCTTAACGGTGCGAAAACTGATACTTGCTTCAACAAGTTGCCCGATGCGAAAAACTCCAGGATAAGCAATCTGCTTGTACGTCTGCCTATAAAGACTGCTTTATTTTTCAATTAATTGATCAATAAAAGCAAACTTACCTGCTTCCATGGTTAGGAACTAGTTCGTGAAAGACAATAATATTGTCATCAGTATGTACATATCTACCAGTCTGAAGTAGACCAGTAAGAACGCCGTGATCGTCTACCGCCTCAGGAAGTACTATTTCAGTGAGCGAATGACTCTGCCCTTTTGGTGTACAAATCCTTGTCTTTGGGCAAATAGCATGTGTCGCCGGAAGAACTTGATAAGGTTTATACGCATTCATATCACCTTCGGCAAACGTTCCATCGAAATAAGAGAAAATAAGATCTAGTGCTGCTAAATCGTCATCAAAGTAATCGCAATTGTTTGGTGCGATAATGGTAACGAAGTAATTTAATGAATTGGAGTCGTTTCGGCGAACACTAAATAATAGCTTGAATAAGTTAAAATTGAATAATAACAGCAAATATGGCAACAGACCGATAATTGTTTGGAAGAGGAGGAAGCCTGAACTCTAGAATAAAGCCAGAGAAATCAAGCGAAACTTCCGAATCCGTTCCACGATAAACAAGACATTTAAAGCCACCGGTGACAGACTTGACTTCAAATGCCTCTTCAATTTTCTGCATTGTATCATAGTATGCAAGTTGGCGACAAAGGGAGGCACCTGCGAGTCGCAAGTTCGCAAAAGAAGTTGCTTGATTGACTATAATGAATACAAAACATCATCAGAATAATGAGAAATCACATGTGTATTTTGACTTTCCTGCATCGTCGCAATTCAAAATTTCAATCCTCTTATCCATGGAAAGTTGCGACAGTGATTGCATTTGATGGTTGCCCATTTCGAACATCTGAATGAAACTATATAAATATGGCATCGGCAAACTTGCAGTAAAGCGCGTTGTCCTCTATGATGATTATATAAGAATAAGTGTCTTACCATTTAAAAACTGATACACCACGATGAAGTTGCCTCTTGCATTGATTACACTATTATAGAGTACACATTTGTGATCCCATGATACAACTTCTAATTGATGTTGATAGATTTTCAACAGGTAAAGTGACGTTGCACCAATGATAAGCGCTACCGAAGATGCTATTGATGATCCTGTGATGCTACTTCTAATTCTATTCTATACTTCTAATTCTAATTTGATATAAAATGACGTTGCAAACGCCACCGAAGATACTTTTGATGATCTTCTGATGCTGCTTCTGACAGAAATAGGTCTCATTGCTTGCTAACATAAAACTTGAAACTTGCTAAAAATTACCAGACTGCTTTTGATAGAAATAGGCCACATTGCTTGTTAACACGTTGAAACTTACTAAAAATTACCTGATCTTAGCAAACCAATGTTGAAAGCAAAATAAACGAATTCTAATCAACACAAGTGTGAAAATAATTTCTAATTCTAGTTAAATTAACGCGCTTAAAAATGATCGGCGACTCCACTGTTTTTGTTATCGCTCTAAATATGGTAAGTGTGAAAACGCTTTTTGAGGATAACGAATATGCTTTAAAACAATCAGGTTGAAAAGAACCTTCCTTTATCCCTTTGCCTTCAGTTTTTCTCATAGCGTCAACCAAATGGCCCGACATTCAGCTAAGTACGTTGCTTTACTTTCATTGTCAATATTAGTGTTTGATTCTAACGAGTAACGGTACAGGAAACGACAAATAAGATCTGAATCAGACACTGAAGCCACCATGTTAGAGCAGAAAACAAAGAAGAAGTACAAGCGAATGACTTCCGATGAAGCTAACATTCAAGAAGATATTAATAAGTCGGACTCGAAGTTTGTTTTCAGTTGTACCCCTTTTCGATATGATAAGGCTTATTGACATTGTAGGGAAGAGACAGACGAAAGCGGTTTGAGTTATATTCTTGATAAAGGAAAAAATATTGCCAGTGCCAGTAATCAGTACGTGTTGAATATTTTGCAACCACCGCAATTAATTGAACTATAATCTATAGAATGCTACATGCTAAAGATGTTGTATCTGAACTACCTTACGCTGAATTCATAAACGATTCAACTTCACAAAATATGTAAGTCAAAATATTTGGATCACTTCACTTTATCAGCTGACTTTTTTTATATATTACTCTAGGCAAGATGCCAAGTCCGACGACACACAACCTATCGTTCTAGAAGCAATCAATTATACATGCTATGACACCAAAACTTCCCAAGTATCCGAAGAGGCTGTTGTCAATCTCGAATACTCCTTTCCTAGTGTAGCAAGTCGTCTTATGGAATTGGACGTTCGTGTACCTAAATCAAGTAACATTCAAGTCATCAATCTCGCGGCTGCTAACCCTCAAGACTTCCAACAAGGATTTGTCTTCCAGCGAAAAAGATCTTCTACAGCCAAGCGAAACTTTTCCGTCTTTTATCTTGTTGGAATGGTCATGTTTAGCCATCTGGTTGACGAAGGCGACCCACATTATATATCAGTTGCCTTTTCAGATCGCACGTTTCCTCGTGCAATGGCCTTTATTGGAGCGGTTTCCAACAAGGAGAATTTGTCAGTAATCACGCAACAGGATGGCGTCTCCCTTACAACAATGCTCACGAGAAAGAGCACGAGTCGTTCAGGTATACAGTATAATTAACGACCATCACTTAATATAGAAAGCTAACGACTCTTTAGACAAACCGGGTTCATCCACAAGACTAGCTCCTGCTTCTCCAACAAAGAAGGGTGATCGCAGCCACACCAAGTTATCTTGGTCTGATGCAGTAAGACCATACGGAGATTCAGGTAAGCCATAAAATTCACCCACTTATGGCTTATTATAATTGAATAACGATTCTAGTACCAGTTTATGATGGGCGACACCAAAAATTCAACCTTGAAAAATATCAGTCGTTGCCTCATGCATACGTTGATGTGGCAAACTGGTCCGCTGTTATTGCTACATTCACAGTCAGCGTCTACAAGGGCCGCTTTGGAGACACCACTTCATTTAACATTCAAGACGTTATTTTGCTTGCTGACCCTGAAGAAGCCGATCGTCGTGCTGCTACAGTACGTTCGCTGCCGATGTGGATTAAAGACGTGGTTGATCTGCCGATAGATGATGAATACGTTGAAATTGAAGAAGTAGAAGACGAAGCAGACTTCGTATAATTATCAACTGTATTCCACCCTTTAGCGTAGAGTCCTTTTTTAGTCGGACAATACGATTTTTTACCGCAGCTATCCTAATACTTCAAATAAGACATAGAACAAACGTTACCTAATGTATTTTTGACTTAGTCTAGAGTGAGACGAAGTCTCATTGCTGAGTCCCTTAGTGGCAAAAGGTCAAGCCAGTTGTCATGCCTGTCAATTCAAAGCAAAGGCTTTCGCGTCTCAGTCTCATTGACTAGTTCTTTATACAGGGCAGCGGAGTGTGAATTCATCTTCCTAAGTGTGAACGCCTTATGACGCCTTAGTGACATCCGACTCCGAGAGGACTTTCCTAGCTAAAGGGGTGGAATAGTATATCACAAGTAGGATTCACATACGAAATAATATAAGTGTGGAGTTGTCAAAGAATCAGAAATCAGAATAGATTGCAGTACGTGTATGTCACGTAGACAACCAGGTTGAGTAGTTGTCGCAAGGGGGGGACGGAGTGGACGGATGGACGGATTAGAATAAACTATACAATTGAGGAACATGTTGTTAGAATCAGATCTTCTGGAGATCAGGAATACCTCAATCATCTCAGTCATCTAGACGAACACTCCATTTTTGAAATATAAATAAAAATTAAATTCCCAACTAAACCCCAACACACGATTATATAAGCGTTCGTCTGGACGACTGCTTATATAATTCTCCGTCCATTTTTGAAATAGAAACAAAAACTAAATTCCCAACTAAACCCCACACATGATTATATAAGCGTTCGTCTGGACGGCTGCTTATATAATCCTTCGTCCAGACAAACGCTTATATAATCATATGTGTGGGGTTTAGTTGGAAATTCAATTTCCATTTCAAAAATGGGGTGAGTTTTTTTTTTCGAGTAGCGTTTCAAGTGGCTTAATGGCCTACGTCCTTGGCAAGGCCCTCTTGCCCGCTGTGCTGCTCACCTGGGGTTCAAATCAGGTTTTTCTACTAGAGAAGGGAGGTGATTTTGAAGAGTCTTATTCCATTTGTTAATTATTTCTAATGGTGAATGTGGACTATCATCTTCATCTTTTCTTATTACTCTGTTAATTATAGTGTCCATATAAAATAGGTCGCTTCTAGGTTCAGTATTTTGTGTACCGGATCTTTTCTTATTACTCTGTTAATTATAGTGTCCATATAAAATAGGTCGCTTCTAGGTTCAGTATTTTGTGTACCGGGTCAGACCTAGGGAGAGTCTTCTCTCAGCGTCCGTAATCTTCATCGGAGGGCTGCCTAGTACGGTGGATAAATTCCGCTCTGGCCACGTTTCCCTTGTTCTTCTTCTCCATACGTTTCTCGCTTCTTCCCATACAATCTCCTGACTAACACGGGAGCATTCGGTGATAATGTGATCCAGAGAGTCTACTTTACTTTACCATCATGGCTGCATATCCTCCGGCTCTTCAGGTCGAGCTTCATTGTTTGTTTGTCCCAGTATGATCCTACCTTGTACGCATCGTGTTGACATTTCCACAGGAAGACCCTCATTGTTCTGGAAAGATCTTCGTCACGTAGGCTGGGGTTTTCTTATTTACCATCATCACTGCCTCCTTTATTCCTTCAATCGCTTTTATCGTTCTATCTAGGCCTTGGTAGAGTGTCGCATTTAAAAACCACTTCCTGGCGTTTGCTTTCGTCGAGACTATAATGTGAGCATGTCTTTTGCTCGGTTAACATACGAGGCTGGGTGCATGCACCCAACTGAGTTTTCTAACTTCATGCATTCACTACACTCGCAGTTGGAATCTAGGTAAGTATATCGCATTTTATCTTTCCCTCTAATATTTAATATTTCTGTATCCCCAATTTGTGTTTGCTTTTGAGGCACTCCGCTGCCTTCGCACGGTTTATTTTTTCTGACGCTTGCTTGGGTCATCAGCAGCTACATGATACCGTAACCATATCGGCATTTTCCTCAGGATTTCCCTGTTGATGAAGGCAAGTAAGTCATCAAGTCTTACATTAAACTCCGCTGTCACTATAAATAAGCAAGCTATAGTCGGGCTCGTGTCCCCTCGTGCACAGTCACCTTCGTCTTCCACGATTGCAGGAACGGTGATACCTTAATCTGCTTGTCCACTATTTCTTCCGACTTCAGGGTGTTGTCGGCTGTGATTGCATCAGCCACCAAGGCCCATAGTGGTCTGTTTGTTTCGAATTTCAAGTAAGATTTCAGCTACATTGCTTTATTTCTTGTTCTGATGTCAACTATCAAAGGGCTCGTACATTGTTTTCTTATTAGCTAAGGAGCTCCTCCCAGCCCACATAAACTTTACTGCTCTTCTTGCTTGTTGTCTTCCATCAATAGGAACGTAGTCGCATCATCAGCAAAAAGGTTCACAATTAACTTTTTGGCATGGCCTGGGATATCATAACCTTTTAGGTGGGATTCCTTGAGGGAGGCTGCTAACGATTTACAATCCTTAGGTTCTGCGTTGAGTCATTTATAAACTTTTTATTGAAGGACTTCTAGAATTGGTATGGAATCCCATCTGGTTCTGGTGCTGAGCTATTATTTGAGAGCTGTAGTGCCGTCAGCAGTTCCTTCATTTCAATTGTACTGCTCAAGTCTTCTTTTCGTTGTTCCGATGTGCAAGTCTTGATTGTGCCCAGAACTTTTAGGGTCTTCTCCTCATGTTCTTGGTCTGTGATGTCTTTGCGCTTACTTTGGAGTTCGTTATGGTAATTTCTGGCTATCTCGGCCATCTTAATTGAGTTGCTCTTGTATGCCGGCAAAGATATGTTGGGGCTTTCTTTCTTGAATGATGAAGGCATATATTACGTCTCTGGATTGACCGCTTGTTTGTTGGATGTTGTGCAATACTTGCACATTGTTTCTCCTTCTAACCTGTTCTTAATCGCAATTTTCTTTCTTTTAGCCATGTGATATTTCCTCTCAAGAGATTCCAGTTTCTTTGTTATTTCCTTAACCGTCTCTGTTTTCTCTACATCGTCAAGGTCTGGGTCATCTAGCTTCTGGTTCTTCGCAACTTGATTTTCTTTTTTTCCATGATATACTTTGGCACTAGGATCTTATCCCTTTCTTTTGCATAGGTTAATAGGTTTCTTTTCCATTTCATATATACAGTCTGGAGATTTGCTCCTGACAATCTGTTGTTGCCTAGAGTTCTAATTTTATCCAGTGCTATTCCATTCGGACTCTACTACATATTTCCTGAATTTTCCATCATTACGTATTATGTGGTTTTTCATAACCCATCTCCCTTTTCCCTTTCCCACAATTGGGCCTCTGCGTGCGTTATCGTGATGAGTGGATGGTCAGTTCCTGGAATACCAGTGGGCGAGATCGACCAGTCATACGATGATAAGTTGAGAGGGTTTGTCATGTAGATTTTGTCTATTCTTAACATGGACGATGTAGCATCTTTGATGAAGAAGAAGGCTCTCTTGGTTGGGAAAGCGTCTCTCCATGCATCCCTCAGGTATAGGATTTACTTGAAGTGGTCTAGAGCTTCAGTTGCTTCTCTCGTAGGAGATCTATCCTGGGCGTTCCCCATCATGTTGAGGTCTCTGGCCATGACATCTACCTTAACTCTTGGGTTATCTGTAAAGAAGTTATTCAGTGTAAGCCAGAAGTTTCCATTATCTTGGCCGTCACTTTCAGTGATGTTCGGTGCGTACACTGCAACAAAATTGATTCCTTTGTCTCGGGACAATCACCTTCAATTCCGCACCTCGGACTTTCAATAGATTTTTTTTCTACACTACTACTACTCCTCGTTTTCCAGATGGGTTCTCTGGGTCAGGGGAGTGGAAAATTTTCAATCTCTTACCAAAGAGCTGCTTCGCCTCTTCCTTCCGTCCATCTGACAGGTGGGTCTCCTCGACCGATAGAATTCCAATTTTCTCTTTGTCTTTCGGTACTTGATTTACATGGTTCCATTTGTTTTCAGATCTAGGTGCTCCGGTTGTTCCAAAGCCCCTTCTTTCAAAAGAGCCTATACGCAAAGCTACATTGTTATGCTTGCGAGATGGCAATCTCGTGGTGTGGGTATCTGTTGACTTCCACGAAACTCGGCTGGAGCAGATAACTGGTCGTTCTATTTGGCCTTCTGGTTCAGGGGCTGCTATCAATGGTGAGGAGCTCTAACTCGGCTGGAGCAGATAACTGGTCGTTCTATTTGGCCTTCTGGTTCAGGGGCTGCTATCAATGGTGAGGAGCTCTGTTAGTTATTATCCTCTACTGATGATCTCTTACTGATGATTTCTCGTCTAAAATAGATCTACAGGGAGCAGGTTGTGATATTTACTTCATTTCTGATTGAGCCTTGGCCTTGTATTGTGCGCTGTTGGGTGTTATCATCTCCTGCGCTACCACTGACGCTGTTAGTTACACGGATGGTGAATAGTCCTCCGAATTCCAGGTCTCGGGAGCATTTGAGTCTTTGTATGGAAGATAAGGAGACGAGGGTGTGTGAGGGACGTTGTGTTGTTCATTGGGCTCAGTTGGGGATCCACCTCCGTATTTCTCATTTCCGGTGACTAGGGCTGGAGTGGTGGTGAACTCTCTTAGCCCTTCAGAAACAGGGAGGTGCGAGCCATTGCAGATAATCTTACTTTGTTGTGTATATATTATTGTTGATGTAGTTGATAAGACTTATGAAGTAGTCAACCGTGCTATCTCGAAGTGAAAGCATTTCCCAAACCTTCAGGGGGGACTTTGCGTTGAGGTTATGGCAGTCTTGCAGAATTAGCTGCTTTTGACTCTTTGCTCAAGCAGGACTGCTGCATGGCATCTTTCTCTATTTTTTTTTGTAGACTGCCGTTTTTGTCCTACGACTTGGTTCCATTACTACATGTACCATGTATGGCTAATATATTTCGGTCATTTCCCTGTTCTTTGTGTCATATACTACCAGAAAAACCCACTTGCTGTGCATGGTAGCACTCTATGGATTCCTCATTATGAACAATGTTAACTTCCAACTAGTTCTGTTATCTTCAGGGTGTGATTTTCAAATAGAGTTTTGTAAGAAGATTCCAGACACAAAGCCATTGATCTTTTACACAATATATCAAGGTCTATACTACTGTAATATAGTCCAATAGTTCACAAAAGGAAAGAAAGAATTTAGTTGAACTTTGCATGTGATGTTGCCAACAATACCAGGAAAATGAGAAAAGCAGATTCAATCAAATTGTTCTAGATTTAGTTATTACTAGAGATACTAACTAAACTTTCTGAGAGTCGTGCTAGTATAAGTATAAGAGATAGTGTATCCAGAATTTTGAGGTGTGAGGTGTTTGTTATGTTAAAATGTTTAATCTATTTTACCATGCTAGAGCGGATTTTGAAACATGCTCAACATAACAACACATCCACCACTCCCTAACTCAGTGCAGGTGTGTCAAAACTATAGAAAACATATTGTAATTGAACTTACTCAGCTGACAGCAAAAACTCAATCAGCAAGAAAAGTACAGTTCAACATTGGCGAGAATAAACACTGAGTGCAGGGAACAATATTCTTTGGCAAAAAAAAAAAAAAAAAACAGTAAAAATAATCCAACTGATTTCAAATATTTATTTAAATATTTACAAGAAAAAATATTGTAACCAAATTTTTAATGGTACTTGGGCTGTATTAGTTATTCCTGAGTCTAAGAACCAGAGTAAGCCTCCTGTGGCGATTTATTCGATTATTCTTTTAAGTTCAGTTAAATTTTTTTTCTATAATTTTAACAAACAAAATTCTGAAATTAATTGGATTATGTTTACTGTGTTTTTACAAATTTTCTATTATTTTGACAAAAACATATAAATAAAATTTTGAAATCAATTGGATTACAGTGCAGTAACCTTTCTTGAGACACCAACATATAACAAGTGAATTAAGAACTAAATTTTCAAGAATATAAATAAACTTTGAACTATGCAGACATATGGGTAGGTTACTTAGGAAGATATCTATGCATTTATATCAATATCTGAAGGATGTTAAGTAGTTATAAAAAGGTGAATACCACTGCTAGCACCAGATTGTGTTTCCATTGGCAAAATTAGAAAAGAAAGCTGTTATGCAATTTCCAATGTGCCAATTTTCAAAAGAAAAAGGCACTTTCCTTTGTTGAATGACTTTTTTTGTGGAAATTAATACATCAGAAATAGCATATCAGCTTTCTTTTACACTTTTTTCACTGGAAACACTTTCCAGTATCAGCAGTGTATGGTGGGGGTCTGAAATGAATGTCACAAGTAGTATGAAGTTGTGTCAATGATGTGTCACACTTGAGAAGTACTCACCACTGTCATCATTATAGAGGTTCAAATCTTGCTCTGATTGTCTATGTATATGCATCAAATGTACATATTCGCATACACCTTCAAGGCTATATATATGACAGAATCAAGATAATTAGATTAAGAAAAGTACAAGGTTGAAAAAAATAAAGTTGATTTGATATCAAATTTAGTGAAATCAGTACGTCTTTATCCATATTCATTGCAATACTCATACAATGCCCCTCAAACTTTGATATCACTTAAATAGTGTGTATTTGCAGTTCTGTACTTACAATATGTAGATAATCTGTGAAGAACTCTAGTCGCTAGACGAATTGTCCCAAGGAAGATTACTACGCTGTATTTTTAGATTGTTTAAATTTGATGACGCTTGATTATCCATGATTGTGTTTAGTGCAAGTGTTTCATAATATTTGGTCTTGTATATCACGCATCTCTTTCTTTCACTCCCATCATTGACGTACTATACGATCATATCTACCATAACATTTGCTCACTCATCTTCCATTATCAATTAACACTTATCATCTTTTATATTTACAGTATACTGAGCCTCTATGCCTGCATCTCACCGTCATCCACGCATACTTAATAAAACATTTTCATCCTACTCGTGGTTCACTGATGCACTACTTGTAACGGAAGATCTTCCTTTGCGATATGGAGAAGATACGTTGGTACACGTATGTTGTGCTGACGGTTTCCATGTTGTCAGTGATCTGATTTCTTACTTTATATTCGTTTTCAGAAACTTGTCAAATGTATATCCAATGAGGAGTGTAAACCTGTGGAAGTGCACAAAGACGACCAGTTTTCGCTTTTTCGTGCCTTTATGAACAGTCAAGAAGTCACGTTGGTTCCTGAAAAAACATTGCTGGATGCCCGGTTCAAAGTGCTTATGGCATATCGTGTACTCGATGTATACGAGTTGATGGTCGGCAGTCCTCTTAGACCTCCTACAACATTTGGACCTATATCGGACAATCAGAAAGCGGTACGTCGTCTGATCAAATTATGCTGCTTTATACTCATCTTGCACTGTTTATTGTAATTATACTTCTCATGTTTCATAGCCTATGGGATCCCTGAATAATATATATTTACTGTTGGACAAGTCCCATAAAGCATTTAAAAAACATATACAGGCACTTCGTGCTAAGGCCTGCAGAGATAAAACAATCGTCGATGCCGCGGCTCCGCCTATTTCTAGCGGACCGTTGGTGCGTCTTTATTCGAGTTTAGCAAAGCACGTCGGAAAAAAAAATATCATGACAACTTTGATCAATTTAACCTCTGCTGCTTTACATCTGGGATGTCTTCTCAAGGCATTTATTCTGGTATTATTATGAAGTTTTTTTTTCATTCTAACACAGCATATACAGGGGAATTTGTCACTTCCGACTGATATGAAGGCTCTGGAAAATATGATTGGTTCAGAGTAAATGTATCTTATTGCGTTTGTTCACAAATCTTAATATTTGTTATTTCAGCTCCGAAAGTGACCAGGCTGAAGTCAAATACATTCGTGAATCTTATACTTCGGGAGTCCGGGGCCATACCAGGTCGCTTCATAATTGTTTATATATAGCTTTATCTGTATCGCCGCTGATGCTTCTCCATCCTCGAGAATACAATGAAGTTGGTGCAAAGGAAACAGTATTCAATGTGAGTCATTCTTTTATATAGTTCGTGTATATACAGCTTATTCACGACTTATAAATTTTAAATAGTTGTGGAAACATATTGGTGGTTTGGAACGTCCACCTGCCATTGTAACAGCGGACAGAGCATTATGGAAGGTCCTGTTTTCCGCTGCATTGGGAGGTGACCTCATGCATGAACTTGCCATGGCATTTCAGGATTTGGAAGGAGTTGTGTTCAAAGCCGCTCCTGATTGGCTTTCTCTAGTTGAAGGAACTCCTAGTCCTTCCCGTCTACTGAGAGCTCCTCGTGAGTCAGAGGTCGAACAAACGTCTGAAATTTCTTATGGCGATTTACCCTTTTCCGTTCGCCATCTGCATCTACATCATCCGCTCCATACTTTGAACAGCAGCATGCCATTACCGGTTGTTGAGGATATCCATGCCTCAAACGCCGTGTCTATGTCGTCTCAATCGTCTCCGTCTCGTAGGTTGATCAACACCGTGCCGTTACCGGTTGTTGATGATACTCACGTTTTAAACGTCGTGTCCACGCTATCTCAATCGTCTCCGTCTCGTAGGCTGATCGACACCGTGCCGTTATCGGTTGTTGAGGATACTCACGCTTTAAACGTCGTCTCTACGCTGTCTCAATCGTCTATGTCTCGTAGGTTGCCGTTTCCGATCGACAAAGAGGTTTTACCTCCAATTGTTGGTTCTTCTCAATTACCACCAACTTCTTTCATTAGAAACATGTCGATTGCGGATAACGACGTGCCTCGACTGGTTCAAAATAATCCTTTAATCGTTGCACCTATTCCTTCACAACCGACCTCATTTATTGATGGTATAACAGTTGCAGATACCATGTCTGTTACTGACAACAGTTCTCCTTCTATGATATCTGAGCCTGCGGATATAATCGACGATATTACTCCTTCTCAGTCTGTGGACGACCCTTCGTATCCTATGGTTGCTCACAGCCCATACAGTGAATTATCTTAATTATATTTACTCAGTTTATTATGCATTCTCATGCTCGTTATTGTTGATAGATTCACCTGTTTCCCCCTTATCATCCGATCGGTCTTCCTCAGACGAGTCCGACACCATCGTACGTTCGATCCAGGAAGTTTCTGTTAGTACCACAAAGAAACGTACCAAACCGATATATCGTACCCCGCGTACCAAACGAAGAAGTACACGCCGTAAGGGTCGTGCTAATGCTACTGCACCTCAGCGTCCTTCGAGTATATCAAGTACTGCATATCGGAAACGCAGTAAGTTTAATATTGTGGTCAAATATTCTGGAAAATTACCTTCCTCGTATAAAGGCGTTGCTAAGCCGACTACCCTCATCGATTTGACACTTGAAGACACTGTAATTTTCCGTTCATGCTGCTTGATTATCGATGGCCTGATTGTTTTCTTTTTCTTTTTTTTTTTAAAAAAAGGATCTAGATTTCGAAGACGACGATATCGACCTGTCTAGTATCGTCACCTTCGTCGTTGGGGATCGTCCCGTCGAGTATCCTGTTTACGGTACAAATCGCACTTATAAATTTACTCCACAATTTCATGTATGTCATGTTAATTGGTCTGTTTGTGCTTACCTTACGCTTGACTAGCTCGAAGAGGATCTTACATGGTTCTATTCACTCGACAAATCCGTGGTTCGAGGTTTATCTCGACCATCTTTGGTTAAAGTCATGGCGCTCGCCGATTTTTACGATTCGACCAATTGTACGATTGCTGAGCAACTGAAAACGCATTCTGCTGTTTTAATGAAGGCATGCAACGTTTCTGACAAGGGATTTAACGAATCCGTCTTGTCGTCCGTATGCAATATCCATAGTGTCACTACTATCCACGGTATGTTATCATACTTGTGATGCGTACTTTCACTGAAATTTTACGATCAGATTTCACTTTATTGGATACTAACCGTACACGCAAAGGATCGCCTCGTGATCTTTTTGTTGCTGCTTCTTCTACGCCTTCGCGTGCAATCAGCGCACTCTACATGCCCGCTAATCGTGATCCATTCCCCTTACTACCTATATCTGGCGATTGGTATGCGTGGTCACAAGTTAATGGTCAGTCTTCTTATTGCAGATCTATTGACCAATATCCGCTTTCCGACATGCGTTGGGCAATCGCATCCACTGGTTCGGCCCATCATTATTGGCACATAGACTCCAACGGATTTGGCACATTTATAAAGGTGGAGACGGGCATAAAGTTGTGGTATATCGCAAGACCGAAGTCTGGGTCGTTCCGGGACTTTGGCACTGTTGATATATTTACCGACAAATATATATCGCACCAATCCAACGAGGACTTATGGGATATAGAAGTTGTGGTGTTAGAACCTGGCGATATCTTGTAAGTTTGTTCATACATTCATATCCTTATCTTGTGTTAAAAATTAACAATTAGCATAATGCGACCTAACTTACCGCATTGTGTTGTAACACCTATTCCATCGATTTGTTTGGGAGGTCACTATTATCTTGCTTCGACTCTGATGGACTCCATTATTGGAATGTATCACCATTTTGTAGGCAGCGACGTTCTTACCAACACCGACCACGGAATAGCCTCGCATGCTCTATTAGTTCGTATGCTGGCGTATTATTACCAGTACTTCAAGTGTTCATACAACAGCGTCATTGGTGTGTTTATTTTATTCTCTTATTTATTTTTACACTGCTATATTAACTGTTTAGATCGCAAATATCCTCATATACCGGATACGAATACTTGGGACGGTTCTCTAGCATTGTTTTCTCTTTGCAACTATTTCGAGCTTTACAGTGCACTTATCAACTGGAATTACGCGGATCATCAAAAGGATAGTCAGGCCTTTGAAGCCTCCATCAAGAACCGGTCAAGGGCACGTAAAATAGTTTATTGGTATTTCCGTACACACAGCCTTCACGGTACTGGTCGTTCCATAACTGGGTATGAGGCATTTCAAGATGTTTACGCGGTGTTTCTGGCGCATCAGGCACATGTCCTTATATTGTTGAAGAAGGCAGCTTATACTTCGGGTTTTCAAGGCGATACTATGAAATCGATAGACCCGGCAACCGTATGTTTATCCGTGTGTAAATGTATGAGGGGTGGTCCTGGATGGGATGCATTCAAACGTATGACAATACTTTCATCTCAACGTTCGTTCTATTGGCCTGGCACAACTTACGACGTTGTTGTTTCTTCATGCCAATTTTACAGTTCGTACTCGCTTCTTCGTCATTCAAAGTTGTATGACGATAATTTTCAGATAATGTCCCGCTCGATGGCTTGGTTTATGGAGACAGGGAAATGTCATCCGAGCTGGGGTTTTCTCTTGCCCATATCTCGACTCGACTTGACTCTATCGAGCATGATAATGACGCAGGTTTGTATAATGGGCTCATTCACTCCACTGGTTGTGAATCGGATGATAGCAATGATGATGAGTCAAGCGACCAGGATGTAGACGACGCAGGCATGCACCAGTCTTCAGATTCCACCTCTTCCGATTCAAATTCGTCACACTCCGCTCCTAAAGTAAATGTATCTCGTTCCACGACATCAACTGCTCTCTCCCGTGGTAAACGTCGTCGCTTGTCATCTGATACATTAAACACTATTTCCCGTTCAGGTAAGTATTTATTTCCATTGTATTATTTGTCGTCAATTGCTTATCGGTGTTCATTCATCGAACATACAGTTCGTCCACGATTGCTGTCGCCTTCTGAGACCAGTCAAAGCTCTCATACCTCGTAATCCGCAATAATATTTTCAGCCCCACGAAGTACGTTTCTTGCAGATAATTATAGGTTCATAACTCATAATTTGATATAAAAATAGCAATGTTTGAGCTTTATTATATGTATACTATTACAATACGATAATTTTTTTTGGTGCGAATGCTAGCCTGATGTTGTAAGGATAGAATTTCTGAAGTCCTGAAAATAAGTTATTGAACATCAGAAAAACCCACTTCTGAGAACGGGGCCGAGAGATTCAAGCTAACTACAAGAGACTGAGTAAGTAAGATTAGTAGAATGTAGTATGAAACTTGCGTAATAGGGACATTAGGAGAGGAACTTGAATGTGACACATAGTGTAGTGAGAACTAAGTTACCAACACTGTGAGCACAGTGTGAGATGACAAGTCACTATGACTGACGGCCATGCAACTCATTGACTATATCTACAAACCTTCTTGAAACACATAAATCTAATTTTAATCATCTCTTATTTGCCAAATCATGGAAGTAGGCACCCTATAAAATCAGAAGCAAAAGATCATTCAGTTGAAAGATGCACTAAGGATCTTTGTAAATTCTGCCCACAGTACAAAGCGCGGAAACTTCACTCTTCATGACTGATCACGGTCTTTGTCTTTGCGGATCAACAACCTGACATCTCTCCAGAGATAGATTTGTAAACACTTTCGGTTCAAGGTGAACGGTGTCTTGAGCTTTTCACAGTCTTATATTTTATCATAGAAAGTCAGAGATGTCTCATATGCAGAGGTCACTGCACTTTATGATAAACTCCAGAGACTATGTGTCAAATTCAGAGATTCCTGAAACTTTTGATGCAATTACGAAAATTCAGGGCACAGATACGCAGTTGTTTATAGAGAAGCTACCTTATGCCTTATGGACAAATGAACAATTACCTAAGCGTTCGTCCAGACGAATGATTACCTAAGCGTTCGTCCAGACGAACGATTACATAAACGTTCGTCCAGACGAACGATTACGTAATAATTTATTATCTTCGCACGCACTGCTGATACTGGAAAGTGTTTCCAGTGAAAAAAGTGTAAAAGAAAGCTGTTATGCTATTTTTCTGATGTACTAATTTCCCACAAAAAAAGTCATTCAACAAAGGAAAGTGCCTTTTTCTTTTGAAAATTGGCACATTGGAAATTGCATGACAGCTTTCTTTTCTAATTTTTCCAATGGAAACACAATCCGGTATCAGCAGTGACGGTAGATGGACGGCTGAAGTGCGTATTACTAGCCTTTCATAGACTATGTGGCAACCGCTTAATCTAGATATTCGTGGTGCTCATACTACTATATTTTTGCATAGATTACAATATGTTGCTGTCTACCATTAAAAATCTCCAAATTAATGCAGTTGTTTTCCTTAACAATACTACCATTGTAAGCAGCTCCATCGTAGCTCCAGACAGAGTTATTATCAAAGAGACGAGCTGTAAAATGATTATAACCTTGGTAGATAATAGCTCGCACACTATATTGCTGTAAACCTGTCTGAGTTGGCAAGCATACAATAGGAATTATTGTAGTAGCGAATCCATCTATATAATCTAAATCAAGTCGAATTATTAAAGGAGCTGAGGCATAAAGTATTTTTTCACTTGGAATAGCAGAACATATGTGTGAATGATTAGCTAGTCCATTTTTCATAATTGTTGCAGCTTCTATGGAAGCGTGCCTTTTACCTGCTGTAATAAAGGCATTTAACCATTGCTGAGTGGTTGCCTCAGTGCCTCCTTGAATTCCATAATTAGACCATACGGTAGGACTTGTACAGTGACCTATGTGATGCAAGTCAATAGTTGCTTCTAAAAGAAATTGGCAGGAAGGGCATGATATATGATAAATCATTTTTTGAACTATATTAGGAGCGAAAAAAATTAAGTCAACAATATCTGTAGCGCTTATTAAAGTAGGTCCAATTAATGGAAACTTTATTGGATTTTTATAATAAAGATATTTGCGAAATTCATTGCGGATATCATCAATATTATAGCTTAAACTAATATGTTTTGCAAATAAATCACTTAGAATGTTGCAAGTTTCATTAGAGCAGCTCCAAATATTTTGATCTTCATTATTCATTTGGAGATAAGTGCAATAAAAAGACATGAGTGTAGAATCATAGGCACATGACCAATTTATACTATCCCATGAGCATCCTTTCGAAATAACATGCCATATAGAATTAGTACTTTCATCAAAATCTAACTTTAATTTTTTGTGCAAGGTAAAATCAGGGCATGAATTACGTGATGCAGATCTCTTTTTGCTTTTATTATTATTGTCTGCATCTACTTTTCTTTCGCACTGATCTTGAGTATTTTGAATATTATCAGAATATTGTTGAGAATAAGTAGATAATTTAATATTAATATTTGAGTATTTGCTTAAATGTTTATCCTCACCTTCAGGATCAGGTACAACTCTAATAAAACCCTTCTTAAATCCATGTCTAATAAGTGTATTGTGCTCCATAATTTCATGCCTTTGTGTCTCAATAATTAAGTCAGATGGCAACTTTCGATTGAGATCTTTTAAAGTGACTTTTTGAACTATAGCTAGACCTTCGCGAGTAGTAGCTCTAGATGCTGTTACATAGGCAGCGAAACCTCCAAGATGTAACCAACCTAAAATATGCGGAAGACTTGTTCCTTGTGCAGCATGTCCTGTAATAGCAAAAGCAGGTTGAAAAGGCAATTGATAGCGCATGATTGATATTTTTTGCTTTTCATTATTTTTATCTAATTGTACTAAATGTTGAAATTTCCAGGATAGAGGTTCAATTGGAAAATACTGATTAGGTAGATTTGAAAGAGATACTTTGCTTCTTGGAAATTCAATAATCGCACCAGTACAATAAGTATAACCGGATGAACAAGTTTCAATGTCATATTTCTTCAATATTCCATGAGCACCATTCGTAATACCTAATTCAGTAGATAGATTTCGATTGCGCAGAACAACAGGCATTCCTATATATAAAGGAAGAAAACCAGGTAAAGCGCCTTCACTAGCAAACTTAGAAACATTCAGTTTTAAAAGTTCAGATCTAGCAGGTTCTGATATTGTTTTTTTTTTAACTGTGTCATTCGCAGCACAAATATCAATGTTACCTTGAACAACGGATTTTGCTTTTTGAAAATTTATAGCCTGACGAAGATCGTTAGTTTGCACTATTGCAGTTGAATATTGTCTATTATTACAACTCATATTTAATCCATCTGGATTTTCAAAAGATTTAATCACTCGACTGTTGAATAACTCAACATCTTCCTCTGTGCATTTTCTCTTTCGCAACCGTAAAACAGCTGCAGCATATTCAGGATCTTTTTTCATGCGCTGTTGCTCTTCCAAGTTTATTACTTCAGTGACCGATTTCCATACTAACCGACCAAGACGAGTCGATAATTGCTGAGAAGACATATTAGTAGAATTTGTTACAGGTTTATACAAAGGAGTTCCTCCAACAGGTGGATATTGATAAAAATCACCTGAAAAAATGACCAAAATTCCACCAAATGGTTCATTATTACCTTTTACTATTCGTAAAGAGCAATCTACATCTGATAATAAATGACAGCTAAGCAGAGATACTTCATCAATAAGAAGCATTATAACATTTTTAAATTCTTCAAAAAGATTACTTTTTTCAGCAACGGTCATTATAACAGAATAATCTTCTTTAGAATCACCAGGTATTCGATTACCTTTTCCTTTATTTTTTTTCTGAACTTTGATAGATAGACCTTTATGGATAGTTAATCCATCAATAAGTGCAGCTGCAGTACCGCTTGGTGCTAAAAAGCGCAATCTTTGTTTGCATTGATAAACTTCCATAACTCTTTGTACGGCTTTAACAACATGAGTCTTTCCAGTACCACCAGGTCCTGAAAGATGAAGGCGCAAATAAGGTTGATAATTTGGTGATAAAACATTATTTATGCCGGCTGCTTCATCATCGATATATTTGAAAAAAGCTTTAGAAATAATTTTAAACGCAATTGATTGTTTTTCATTTAAAGTTTCTTCTGAAATGATGCGCTCGATCAGATTGTTACGGCTTTCAAAGTGTAAATTATTAATGTTATTTAAACTTTTTGTTTGAGGTGTAGGTGCATTTGATGATATATTAGCAGAAGATAAATATTTTATATTAGGTAAAGTAGAAACTAATTCGGTTTCAGATGCATTGTTGATAATTGCTGTCTGATTTAAAGGATCCAGAATGTTCCTTCGTTGAGATTTTAAAGATTCTTCTTGTAGTTTGACTTCTCTTTTCCAAATCTTTAAATTACTAATGTTTACGGCAGGTAATAATACAGAAGTGTCTATTTTTTTATTAACTTCTGCATCGACTAAGAACCATTCACTTGCTTGAAGTCTGAGAAGTTCTTGATTTAATTGAAAATCTTTTTGAACTACTTGACCTGAGTTTTCTGGAATAAATAAAGTATCATTTGAAGAAGCTGCTAGTTCCGTGAATACTTTTGATTCTTTCAAAGCTTGTTCTTTTTTTTGAAGTCTCTCAGCATCTCTTTCATCCTCACATTCATAAATAGCATCCCAATTTTTCATAATATTTCTAGACATTTCAGTAAAATTATACATACTGAATACATCATCAGGATTTTCATGTGAAAGAAGTAAAGGTTCAACATCACTAAAAGGTTTAAAATGAGCAAGCATAAAAATACTATAATCAGAATGAGTAGATCGAGGAATACTTGTTCCAATTAAATAAGGTATAAGTAGCTTAGAACCATCTCCACGCTCAAAATTAGTATGCTCTACTAAATCATGAGTATCACATAAAGGATGTGGACTTTTCAGTCTCCAGCGTTTATACGCACCTAATCGTATAGTATTAGTACCTTTATATTTTGAAGTACTTATAAGCTCTCTTCGAAAACACTGAACAAAAGTATAAAAGCAGATATTAGACAAGTCTGAATCACGATAAATATAATCATCTATCTGAGTTGCTTTTAAAAGATTTCCATTAATATCTACACTAATTTTTAATGATATAGGTTCAATATCGTTTTCTTCATCACTACAATCTTCATTTTTTTCATTTGTATGTTTCATAGCATTGATAGAAGTTTTAACATAATAAAGTAAAAGATTTGATAACATTGGTGTTGTTTTATGAGAAGAAAAACTATCACCTCGACCCCGAATATACCAAGCTGCTTGTTGAGCATGTATTTGTTGTTGCTTAGTTAGTTGAGATAAACATTTATGAAGAAGCAATTTGGATTTAGCTTTAGAACTTGAAGAATCTATAGTATCTTTCATGTTAAGAACTGCTCGAGATAGAAGAGACAACATTTGATAAGTTTTTAAGAACTTGAAGAATCTATAGTATCTTTCATGTTAAGAACTGCTCGAGATAGAAGAGACAACATTTGATAAGTTTTTAATCTAACTTTGTAATATAGTCGGTAATATAAAACATCGCTGCTTTAGCTGCTTTTCCGGATAATATACATTTTAAATCATGATTATGGCGACAATATACAAGAATAATTGGATTAAAATAATTCACAGTAGGATCTTGACAAAGTAAATAAATAGAATTTGTATTTGGATCAAATTTAGATTCAGGAACAAAATCATGTGGAAATCGAAAGCGACACTTATTATCATTTCCAAATTTGTGGCAAACAGCTCTACAATTATGACGTTGAAGAGCTTCGGAAATCGAAAGCGACACTTATTATCATTTCCAAATTTGTGGCAAACAGCTCTACAATTATGACGTTGAAGAGCTTCCCGCATTTTTTAATTTCTACATCAAGCAAATCTTTCCAATCTTGAATATCTTCATCAGATCTCGAAGATGGTACATGAGGAGGTCTTTCGATTCGTGGTTCATATTTTGGATCGATTTCTATTTCAATATTAGGAAGATGATGATGAATAATATTTTCAAAAAATTGAAATAGCTTTTGAGCATAACCAGCTTCGGTTTTAAGTTTTATATGAATATCAGAAGGATTAGGTGCACCAATAAGCCATATAAGAAAGTGTGCATGCCATTGTCCTCTTTCGGTCAATTCATTAGATCCATAAAATGCAGCAAGATGTCCTAAAATGCCACCCTCTGAAAAACTTTTGCCTTTTTCAAAATCCCACCCAAAAAGATATTGAAACATACATTGAATAGAAAAATAAAAAAAGTCAGCTGCAGCAACAGGATCTTTTGCTAATCTCAAAGCTCTTGTAGTACTATCAACAATAAGTGGAAACTGGTCATCAAGATTAATAGTAGTATCACCATACATAAGTTGAAAAATAGGGCTATGTATTGCACTCGGATTCGCGGTAAAATAAAGTATAGGCATTCCAAAATATCCTGAGTAATTTCGAATTTCATTCCGACATCTTATTTTTGATGCTTGAGAACCAGGCACATGAGAAGCAATAGTATTAACTTCATTAAGAAGAGTAAATACTTGTTTTTCGTCATCTGAAAGTGATTGATAATTATAATCTTTTTCTAATTGATTTGCTACAGAAAGAAGAGTTTCAGAAGAGATTGAAGTCAATTTTTCTGCAATAGCTTTAAACCGTGAGCTTTTTACATGTAAACTTGTATAAAAATGCGCAGTTCTGCGCTGCATTATATTTAAAGCTACAAATATAAAAGAATAATGATAACGAAAAGCATGATCTGCTAGATCTATAAGATAATTTACATGAAGTTGCATACTAAGTGGTGTTGGTCGACTAGGATCATCAAAACCACCACATCCATAAGGAAATAAGGTTGGAAACATACCAGGAAATAAAACCGGGTTATTATATTCATTAATTTTATTATTTCCTTTATATATTATAAGATCAGGTTGTTCATTATTAAATTTATTATTATTTGATACAAGAGTTCGCAAAGCTGATGCAGTCAAAGAAGAACCTTGAATTTTCACACTTTCAGGATCTGAAACCCCCATATGTTCTAAAAGTACAGTAGCTTCATCATCTGTGTTAGATTTGCATATTTCTAATGCAGGATGATCTGATAAACCAGCTGTCTCTTCTTCAAAAGTTTTTTCAACAGAAAGTTCTGTATCATGTAGAAGTCTATCCTCCAATCCTGGAAGAACAGCATCTTTTGGATATAAATCTACAATTCTTTTATCTAATTCAATGTTCTGATACAAGGGATTTTTAGCAACATTCTTTAACCAAATAAGGAAGTCCCAAATTTTTTGTTTGCGAACTCGAAACATATTTCTCATTGCTTTATCTTTATACTGACCCGGTCCAATAAATACAACAGATAATAATCCATTGATATAATCAGGAGTTCGAGGAAGAACTGAAGCAGTTGAAACAATATTCATGTCATGTGCACAAGTATTACCATGAAAAACTCGAGGTTGCTTAGGATCTGATGATTGATAAAGACGAGTAACATATGCACTACTGCAATAAACAGCACATGTCATTTCTTCAATCCACGTTAGATCTGCAAATTCTTGTGGTAAATTTCCACGATATAACTTGTTTACTAAAGAAAATTTTGGAATCTGCTTCTTTCGCAATTCAGAATAACAGTCATTGCAAATTTGAATTAAATTTGGATTTGATTTAATACCATGAACATCTAACATCAACCCAGCATAATTTTGAGGCAAATGTATAAAATCATTATTAAAACGAGTATCGGAAAATTTTAGAACAGATAAATCAAGATTATAAAGATCACTACTGGAATCAATTGATATGGAATGAATGATTGACTTATCTCGTTGACGAGCACATACAGCACAAATAAGAGGAATAATCCAATTTGTTGCTTCACGATATTTATGTGCACAGTTCATAATAAGATTATCAGAAGGAACAGTTGGCCATGAAGAAATAATTTCACTTTGATGTTTTGCATTTATACTGATTGTAATTTGTTTTTGAAGATTTCGCTCTTTTTTTTTTTTATTTTGCTTTCGAACTTTTATGCTGGTTGTCAAATGTACAAATATATTAGTACTATATTCAATTTCTAACAGCAAACACACTGACTTGAAAAAATCAGAAGGAAATATAGTATAGGTTGGTAATAAGCAAGTAATGTATTGATGAATATCTGATATGTTGCAAGACATTAATGCTTTACACCGAGAGCGAAAGCTTTCAATAATAGCTTTTACCATTTCACTATGTAATTTTGCAAAAGAAGGACGGCGAGAAGGATGAATACGTTTTAAAATAGAACGCAATGATTTTTTTGAAAATGTTTGTGAAGGTAACAAGCTCACATTATTATCGTTCTCAGTATTTTCCAACAACTGATGCAATACAGGCTTATGTATTTGACAATTCTTGTAATGTAACAAAGGATTTTCAGGGATTAGTAAAGCGTGCAAAACTTTCTCACCAAATAACTGAAGAGCAATGTTATAAAAAAGTTTAGGCAGCATTTCAGAAGAAGAATCTGGAAAAAAAGAACATAACTGCTTATTTATTTGATTTGATGTAAGAGTAAGACATTTCTGCCTATATTCCAAGAAGTGAGACAAAATAGTGCTAGCAAGAGCTTCCTTATTCCGACATTTAGGCATAATTAACTCCGAATTAAATGCAGATTTTAAGTCTTTACAGGAAAGTTCATTCAAAGATGCAAGATAATGATCTTGAGTATAATACAACCATGTGGGGTGGTTTTTATAGTGCAGATAGGTGCGAAATGAAGAAAAATATTTGCGAGGATGAAAAAAAGAAGAACAAATATCGTAACAATCCAAAGTAATAAATGTTCTCTCTCCAAGATTGCATACAGTAAATATTCCTGTTGTGTAAGTGACAAGGTAGGAAGATGTGGAATTTTCATCTTTAAAAACATTAGTCAACCATTCAATTACAGAATTTGAAGAATCAAAACTAGAAGAATTTGGAAAGTATAAAGTATTATAATATTTTGGATATTCCTCAGGTAAAAACTCAACATGCGTCGGAGGGCAATCTTTTTCATCAAGTACTCTAGGTGCATGACATGGCAATTTTATTAAGGGAAACATGCTGTAATGATGTGAGAGTACTAATTTTAATGGTAGTACACAAAATTTAATGGTAGTGCACAAAATTCAGTGGTAGTACACAAAATTCAGTGGTAGTACACAAAATTCGGTGGGAGTTCACGTTTATTTCAGTGGGATTTCACAAGTACCTAATATAGATGACTAGATAAAAAAAGATACTACAACACCCACTAAAAAAACAGCATCAGTAAAAGAAAGCAAAATTAAAGAAAAAAAAAAGTAGACAAAACGCACATAGGTAAAACTTGAAAAGCAATACTATACAAAATATAAATGACACAAAAAATAACAACAGAAAACAGCACAGACAGGTGAAATCACAACGGACAAGTGGAACAGGAAAGTAGCAAACACACAACGTTGTTGGAACAGAAATGAGCAGATGACGTGCACTAGTGGTGGACAAGCGATTACAGAACAGCAACAAACAGGTATCATAAAATGACAACAGACAAACAACAACAGTGCAATGCAAGAAACACACGGCGTGAAATAGTAGTCAAACAAGCAGCAAGCAAGGAACAGCAGTGAACAGGCAGCACAAAATCGTACTGCAACAGAAAACAAGCACTACAGCAGACAGAGATTACAATAGGCAGACATGAAATGAATAAAGACGACACCTATAACAGGCTCGCAGACAGCGCTGCGGCAGGAAATGATTACATTATGAAGGATTAAAGCACTAGTAGTAAGAAAAACATACCAATATGACAAAATAGTCTGAATAGCGGTAGCAGACAATGGTAACAAAGACAAGTTTGAAGTCGTGAATATTTACTAATGATTGAAAAAAGTAAATGAGACAATACAAGCACTAATAAGGAACCTTATAGAAACTTTTAAAACATCACATGATCTGGGGTAAATCTAGGGGAACTCGACCTTGTAAAAGATTATTAATTTTAATATATAATGTTTCAAAGGCGCCCTGTGGCCGCAATGCCCGCTACTTTTGCGGAGACACAGGGATCACGAACAGCCACCAAATCGATTTTCCTATTTTACACTGTTCACACTGCTTCAATTAAAGATTGTTAATCGAATACATCATTGCGTTCTACTTGATTGTGAACTTCTCTTTTGATTTCATAAACTGACCATGACGACGTGAGATGCGACCTTCTTTTCTGAGATTACCATTTACTACATTTCGCGTGCAGCAGTCCTAGAAAGCACCATTACCCAATTCTCGCAGTGAATTCCAGCTTCCCAATTTCAGGAGTTAATTTGTGAAGTGGTCTCATTTCCCCTATACTGCTTGCACAGTTCGTATGATAAGAGATTCCAAGAACGGAGAGCAAAGTGCGTGCACAATTAATCCAACAATGTACATCTGGAGATCAGTGGGAAGAATATTAGAAATAGCAGGAGAAACTGCCTGACACAACGAGAGACTTGCTGAATTTTTCTGGGAATAGACGCAGAGACTGTGTAACGTATGTTTGACAACAACATCGAGAACAGACGCGATATCACTGGCAGCAGATATGCCGTGACCAGCGGCAATTGTTTGGTAGCTATTTGCAACCAACAAAACTTTGCCCTTTGGGGTTAGTTCTCATAGCCCGCTAGTTTACAGACAGTCCGTCTGCTTTTAGGCGTCCACCCTGAGGAAATGCCTTACGCACACTCCTGGTATGGTAATTCTCTTACTCTTATATATAATGGTTAGATCACGCGTATAAAGTTGAAAGTTCAAAATTCGATATTCCGACCTAATGACGTGTGATGTTGTCTTTTGACCAATCTCTCTGTACATCATATTAGTTCAGTGGAATATCTATAAATTGATATTCTATATTCTGCACAAGCGGCGGGTTCGACTCCCCCATAGTGCATGATGGTATTCCTCTGACCATTCTTGTTTTCAAACCATTACGTAAGTGCCCGTCCCCACGAACGATTACATAATGATTTTATTATTATTATTATTGTATATAGTCATCATCATTATTTGTAATACATACGTCTCTTTCTTTCCTCCCTGTCTTTTCTTAAAATTTTCGATTTCAAACTATCTTACCGCTAGCTTGCTCATAGGTCATGTTACTGCACAACTCTGGAAATGCTATATCCTCGTCGCTTCTTCTGCTATAACAAACTGGTACCGTCAGTCTATGTTGTCGTGTACTCACTCAACGGACACCTACTTGGAGGCAAACACTATCAATCACTGTGGTTCAACTTGGTACTTATTACTGCTCGTTGCGAGCTAGAATGCTTCGATAGGTAAAATTCTGACAATTAGTACAATGTAAGTACGACTTCAGCCTGTTCAATCTATGGATCTATGCGGCTTGAAACGAATCTTTTCTGCGAATGCGACCATGGAAAAACCGTTGTATTACTCGAACAACTATGCAATGAAGCCTTATATATACCAACCTGCTAAAACAACCAAGATGTTCAGTGACATTAAGTATGACTTTAGTGAACACTCACTCACTTATACGAAAATAACCGTACGCGGTCGATATTTCCTCTCAACATCACTTCATATACGTTTACTTTTTTTTGGTGTATAACGTTGAACAACGTCTTCACACAACATCCATGTCCGAACTTCCACACGTTGATGATATACAGTGTTGGCGCCCGCGCACGTCTCCCTACTCCATCGGCGGAAGACGAATGAGAGAAATTGCGGACGTTGGGTTCACCATCGTCACTAGACGGTACCTCGACGTTTTAAGTGGTTATAACGTCAAAAATCTAGTATTTTGGTGAGTTTTTCTATTTTACTTTATATTAGCGCTTTTTTTACATATTGTATCTTTCTAATGTCAGCTCTTATACCCATCACGACCCGCGCGCGCGACACCTCACC
Source organism: Macrolepiota albuminosa (assembly GCA_027475525.1). NCBI lineage: Eukaryota > Fungi > Basidiomycota > Agaricomycetes > Agaricales > Agaricaceae > Macrolepiota > Macrolepiota albuminosa. The sequence continues at coordinate 28,329 of JAMWFC010000109.1, forward strand.
CTAAAAGGATTCGATTCGAACCAACGATTAGTCGCCGCCTTTCACGTACATCGTAGCGACGACAATCGGTACCTTGACGAAGCGTTCACTTACGCGTATTCGGGCGATTCATACAGCTGGACGGCGGAAAATATTATCGTCAAGCACGTCGTTCTCAACCACGTAACTCAACGCCATATTTTCAACACAACTTCGAAAATCGTTGTAAGTCTTCATTTTACTCTTCAAGTTTACTTCGAACTCATTTTATTACGAGTGCGCGTATGTTACAACACAAGATAATAACGATACATCAATAGGTAGTATTACTTTCTTTTCGTAGGTAAGTTAACTTTCATGTTTTTCACGATTATTACAATCCGCTATATGTTTTTTTTTCAAACAGATTTTATTTTATTTTATTATTTATTTATTTATTTATTTATATAGTGATATAATATATTATGTATATCGTATCGTACCACTCAATGTATGTATCATATCATATCATTTATCATGATCATATCTATACATAAATTACTTTAATAACCATATATAATAATAATAAAGTAATAAAGAAAATAAAGAACGAAGAGAAGAGTACATACATACAATAAATAAAATTAATAAAATACAAGTAATAAAAGAAAAAGGAACATGTAAGAGTCGGGGACCGGCTCACACGTATGCCGCCACGATAATAATATTTTAAGTCGTAGCGACCCATGCGCCGGTCACCGACTCTTATTATATTTCTCTTTCTTTTATTATCAATCATTTATGTCTTACATATGATGATCATTAATAATAAATTTATTACATAAGCGTTCGTCTGGACGAACGCTTATGTAATCATTTGAGAACAAACAGACACTCAGACTCTGACTAGGAGAATAAACTTCAAACTTCAAGATTATTGGGGATACCTATACATACCTATACACTGTTCGTTGCAGTCAGCAAGGCTGTGTAGCTCTTCCAGAGGATTGAACCGACAACCTCAGGAAAACTGGAACTAGCAGGGGTTGAACCTGCATCGCATGTTACCATTACACCATAGTCCCGTGTTACTACTTGCTTTTTGTTGTCAACTAGTACCATTCTAGCTCCAGTCAATAGGGGCTTAAGCATAACCCCGGGCTTTAACTAAGGTGTATTGACACACCCTTACACTCTCCCCTCTAGACTTGTTCCGGCAAGTCTCAGGATCTCAAGTGCGCCCTCCTTGTACCTTATCCTGATCACAGACCATGCATCCGGTATTTCATGACTTATAGGTCCCAGGGTAAAGGCCACCTTATGTCAGCGGATCAACCTAGATCATGACGCAGGCTTGGTCACGAACATACAAGGCTAGCACAGCCACTGTAGTTCCACCAAATGTAACACTTCCAGAGGATTGAACCGACAACCTCAGGAAAGCTGGAACTAGCAGGGCTTGAACCTGCATCGCATGTTACCATTACACCATAGTCCCATGTTCCTACTTGCTTTTTGTTGTCAACTAGTACCATTCTAGCTCCAGTCAATAGGGGCTTAAGCATAAACCCGGGCTTTAACTAAGGTATATTGACACATCTTTACAGTCTGTGAATGAAGGGAAGACACATACAATGAGAAATTCCTGAGCTTGGATAAGGAAATTTTAGGCTTAGCCATAACACTTTTTTGCATTGGATCAGAGAGTCTATATTATAAAAAGGGCGGCTTCCACCACAATCAGTCTGTATAGACATATTGGACCCTGTGATGTGAGGGTCAGTCATCTTTGTCTCAGGAAGTTCTTCATCTGTTGGCTCTGCAGCCATTTGATCTATCCTATTGTCTGGTTGTTTAGTTATGGGGTCCCACTTTACAAAAGGGGTGTTTAGTATGTTTTTTGCTCTATTTACACACGGGTGGGGGTGAAATTTCATTTGGTATTTCACATATAATGTACAGCCAGACTACATATTATATTACCGGATAGCTGTATATATGCATAGGAGGAAGAGAGAGAGAGAACATATAATGTACAGCCAGACTACATATTATATTACCGGATAGCTGTATATATGCATAGGAGGAAGAGAGAGAGAGAAGACTTATATATATATAGAAAATGAACTTGATACTTCCTATATGTCTGTTGGTATAGTATTATTATTTATGATATGACAAACAGCTGCTGATAGCTGCTGAATAGCAGTAAGACATGGTAACAAAACAGACAAGTTTAAAGTCTCGTTGATAAAGTCGATGATGATTTTTGAAAAGAGTAAGCGAGACAAAATATACTAATAAGCGAGACAAAATATACTAATAAGGAACTTAATAGAAACTTCTAGAGCATTCTAGAGCATCACGTGATCTGAAACGAACTTGTGAGGAACTTGAGACGTTCGAGTTTGTAAGAACCCTTTCTCTTACTTACGTAAGAGAGTCGGGGATACCGCTCGCCTTCATTCGCTTCATGTGTCGCAAGCCTAAAAATGTACGAAAGAAGCTCGAATGGGAGGGTAGAGATCGGTGAGGAGTGCTGCAGGTCTGAAAAAATATAAGTCATGGCGAACACGCACGAGGGTGAGAATAAGGACGATATCCTTGACACAAATGCTTTTATGGAGGTACTTAGCCTCGTTGCCCCTTTGTCCAAATCACAATAGATCAGCTGGTTCAGGCAACAAAAGAAAGATTTGATGACCGATGGTCCATCATTGATGATATCGGGATGAACATTGTCTCTATTGTTTTGCATGTCGTTCTATGTGTTATTGTTTGAAGTCTGTGGATGGACCGTGACCATACAAGGCTTCTTGTTGACATAGATAGCGTCAAGTTGACTTCGTGACTGCGTAAAAGCATTGAAAGCTAGATAAACATGATATCGTTAGCGCCGACACCGGATACGACAGGACTGCCAACTGCGCCGATATTGTTAATTGCTGTTCAAACTTCAAAAGGAATTTCCAAAAAGTGACAGAAACAAAGGACAAAGGGAAAGTTTAATTGGGACCATGGATCTCGATCAGACCTGGTCAAGAACCATAAAAGGCAACTACCACACAGATGGCCCACACTTCCCGCCATGAAATGCTGACTACACTTTTGTCTTGTGGTCTTGTGGACATACATACATGTATAAGTACCACGCTGGCCCCAACACCTACGTCGCTTGCCCATCATTTATGATCGCTGCAAGCAAAGGATGGGCACTAACACTAATTAAATAACTAATCTTACACAAAAATCACTAAGTCCTGGCATAGAATTTTCGTTAGACCAATAGATAGTAATAATCATCCATTGATAAAATGGAGGAACCATACGATGGCTATGGGGTGGTCGTCAAACTTGGCTTCATGAATCCAGGACTGTCAAACGACTCTGCATCCATATTCATCGTCGAGCCTCCCTGAAGTTGGGATGATCGGGACTGGCTCTGCGGCTGCTGGGCTAAGAACGCGCTCCCAAAGAGCTGTTGAACATCAACACCATCGTCGAAGAGTCCCATCATGTCCGACGGAGAGATGTACATCTGTGAGTCTTCCCTTATCATGTCGAATCCCATTCCAGAAGTGTCCATAAACGGCGCTTGGGGTTGGCTTACAGGTGAGAAGGGTTGCGGCCGCTGCTGAATCACAGGTGAGGTGACTGACGGAGCGGGAGAGGTTGACACAAAGAGCGACGATGACCCATTCTTGGGAGGGTCTGTGAAGAAGTCGGCTGAAGAGAAGCCTTCAGGGCTGCTGTGCTGAGGAGGCGAGTCCGTGTTTGCCGTACCGACCGATCGCGCTGCACTCTTCTTCCGCACGGGACGTATCCAAGGTGGTCGATCATTAGCATTCGGCTCTCTCCGAGTAGTCTCCAATGGAATTTGCGTCACTGCAGGTAAAAATGAGCCTTATATTCAGATGGTACCAAGGGAAAGCGTTATACGTCGACAAAACTCTTCCATGAGATCACCCGACCGAAGTCCGCACACATAGCGACCACTGAACCTACGTAGCAAGCCAACACAAGAACGAAGGGCATCGAGTCCTTGAGGTATCAGATGTTGCAACTCTTCAGTCTTGCAGCTTAGCAAAATGGCGACAAGTGTCCTTCCAGCTTGTGTTAATTGATGAATCACGTGTACTCCGTCTGAGAAAACGTCAGTATGGTACGCTTCGACTTAAGGAGCAGAGAGAGATATGAAACACACAGTATGTCATGAGGCCTTTCTTCGCGATCTGTAGATGTGTCGTGATAATCTGGAGAGCCGACTTCTGTGCCGCAGTAAGCGCTGCCTTCTCTTGTTCACCGGCCAATTCATCCGATCCTCCACTGGTTCTCTCTGCCATTAGTTCTGAGAACCTATGACGGTAAATCAACAGCCGCACAAAATGTTCGGCGCAATATAATCGCTCTGCTTGTGTGATCCGGATGATATCCTCACTGGCCAGTGTCTCAGGGGTATGTTGCCAGTAGAGAGGGATGCTGTGGTGTATATCATCCAACAATGCTTCCTCGTCTCGCAATTCTCTGAATCTTCGTGATCCTGACAGGACGTGCGTCGCACGTAGCAGGAACGACGAAGAGTCACCATAATTCCGGACTGGAGGTACGTCGAGGACAGACTCCAAGACGACCATGATTCGCAGGGAACATATAAAAGCAGCCAGCCTGCACTCTGTCCCAGGCGGAGGTGTCCCTACGCCTTCTCGAGTGATGTATTCATCATCCACAGGTGCTGGCTCTGACACATCACAGTCTCTGAGACGCAGTAAAGGCGGTCGGCCGAAGTGCGCGCTTAATTGCTTATCCCAGATATAAACGCACCAGAACGTGCGTTTCCTGAGTTCGTCTTCGATAGGGTCGAAGAGATCATAATCATCTGCGCAGCGATGGAGACCGGCGTCGATGGACATAGTTACAGCTTCTGCTAGGAGAGCAGCTGCTTTCGAAAGCTTCCCTAAACCGACAGCATATACGGCAGCGATGAGATTGGCTTGTATGTTGTACAGGGTAGGACGGTCGGCAATAGGAAGGTTCCTAAGACGTCCAAATAATTCAAACCAATGCGTTCCAGAAGAGATGCCATCGGCGGGGTTGGTGCGGACGCGGGGATCATCGATGTGTCTTGAGGCCAAGCAGCAAACCGCGACAATGAACGATGCAAACCCTGCTTCGCCCCATTTTTCTGGATTACCGTAGTCCTGGTGGATTCTCAGTAGAAATAACCAAGTTTTCAACCAAACAAACGCACAGAAAGAAATGTCGGCACGTGGAGGAAAGGAAGAATATAGTAGGAAGTCGATAAATAGCACTGCACCAAACTATATTCGACTTGAATATGTTTTTCACGTGGGAGAGGAAGGTATAGTTCACCTATCCATAAGCTCCGGGACGATATAAGAAGTCATCAGCCGCCATAGTGTCTGTGGGTTAGGGTCCGCGCGCCGAGGCTTTCGATCCGGGAACCAATCAGTATTTGTTGCACTGGACTGGGACTTATTAAGCGTCGGGGCCAATTTTTCTTGGTTGGAAGACGGAGTGTGGCGTTCGACAAGGAGATCAAGAACTGGGAGCCCAGACGTTTCACCTTGCCATCGAGTATAACCTTCGTCGTCAAAATAAAGATACGAAGCGGTCAGCGACATATGCGACGCTTCTTCCGCAAGCTGATCCGGAGTCATCTTGTGATTGAGGTCAAGCGAAGAGCTTGGGCCATGATGTGGTTCCCCATTGGCACTAGAATCACGAGTAAAATGTGTAGATGGGTTTGTGAGGGGAAACACGTGCAAAGATGGAGGGGGAACGCCCGAAGGAAATTGTGTAGGGTACGCGAAAGGCAATACGGGGCTGACTGCGGTTTCTGGAGAAGGTTGCTGCCCTACGTTGGGCGGTAATATGCCGCCTGCTGCAAATACTGCGGGCGGTATGGCTTGGATAAGAGTCTCCAGGTGGTGCATGCGATCTTCCAGGGTCGCTGTTCGTCTAATTCACGTCAAAGGAAATTGTTAAAAGTGGCTAGGACAAAAATAAGTTCAAACCAAGGGCACTTACTTGGACTTGTGAGGATGTGTTCTCTTTCCTGGTTCCTCGAATGTACAGGCAGAGTTGGCCGCAAGACATGCCTGGCACGGGTGGCCCTCATCACACTTGATTCTCCTTCGCCTATGACGAGCCTCGAATTAGCCTCATTCTTGAAGAGGGAAAACATGAGTAAGAGGATGCGCTCACCGACATCGATCACAAGCCCTATTCAATTCAAAGGTCAAGAGAGTGATTGACTCCCAGTTCTAAGAGGTTAAAGCGAAGGTGTGCATACCTGCTTAGCTTGAACCTCCTTTCCTTGAGTATGGACGATGTTGTCGACGTCGACTGCTCCTGGGATTCATTTGTCGTAATTGGAGGCATGATGACGATAGAAAGCAAGTGTGGAGGTTAAATATTGTACTGTGCTCACATATGGTAATTCTTTGTTTCTACATTTCTGACTCTAACTTTGGCGGCCGATTTTTCCCGAATCTGAGCCTCGAGGCCTAATTTACATACGAGGGTTCCTGCTACAGAATCGCTGGCAGCCTGTTGCAATAAGGACGTGGAATTTCTCTTCGACAAGAGGATGAGTGTAAGTGGAGAAGTGGAAAGCTTTCCGACCAACGACAGCCAAAATATGCTGATTCCTTTTTTATCCAAGTTTCCGGGTCAAAATTGCATTGGCCCAAAAAGACAACATGCTCAGCGGCTTGGCTTACTCCCAGGCACATGCAAATCCATCACATCAGATGCTGAAAACGATGCTTCCAATAACAGTCTGATACTACATATAAGTTATGCGCAGTACAAGAGAAAAAGTAATAAATGAACGAATGTAAATGTCCAATCCAATCCAGATACGCGATAGTCATGAGATAGTATCGAGTCTCGACGATGAACACTTACAGCGCGTAACCCCCTTCCCAAGATGGCGCAGGAGTGTGTCTATGTCTATCATCTTCTGAGTGCCCCACCGTGCGATCATCATCGTCAGGAGCGGAGCCAGAGCGCGAGTGTGGGCGACCTCCATGGCCAATACTTGTCGCTTCATAGTAATCCTCGGCTGTCCAGTAGTCATCAGCCGCCGTGTTGTAGGACGTAGAGCTTCCTGATCGCTCATGATCATGACCGTAATGTGGTTCATGGTCGTTTGGCCAATGTCTGGTATCGCGCATTTGCATCTCAATTGTCCCTGGAGAATGGGGAGCACCAGGTACCTGTAGGGTATTAGGTGATCGGGGAAGAGGACTTGGTAAGGGCGGTGACATCGGTCGTTGCTCCGAAGCCCGAATCGTAGCCAGACTTGTTCTCCGGCTTGATGGTGGAGAGGAGTCAGTTGTTTCACCAATAGGTGATTTATACTTGGGAGACGGAAGCGGAGACTGAGGAGGGAGTGCAGAAGCGGAATAATAGGAAAGTTGCGGTGACGGATTTGCGTCAAAGCGGTTGTCCGCCGGACTCGCAGGAATCGGAGATAGGTGAGTCTCCCGGCTCAAGTCGCTTCTGACGTAGGTGTATTGGACGTTGGGTAGGTCGTTTGCTTGGCTCATGGGTGGGGTGTCCAGGTATGTCTGGCGAGTCGAGTCCTTGGGCCCAGGACTAGAGGTTACAACTGGTTCGTAGCGGTCGTGCATATTCGAAATTTCAGTAAGCGAACGATTATGCTGTAATTGGAATATCGGCGCGGCCTCTGGGGTAGCTTGCTTGCTCTTGGGCATTTTCCTGGCCCGTCGATGCTTCAGGCCAAGTTGATCCTTGAGATCCCCCATGACCCACATTTCTCTCACGATATCTTTGTCCAATGGGGTATAGACTGTTGTGAAGAACTTGACGAGAAACCTTGGAGCTATGAATTCTATCAGTGGGAGAAGTGAGACAAACTGATGATGATTGATATTTACCAAGAGCAACGGAAGCGCTGAGAAGAACAGTTGCCCAAAAGGTAATCCCCCCAAACAGGATTACAACCTCATCAACAAAATCTTTCGTCAGGAAGAACGAATAGATAACAATCCAAAGTAACATGACAATGGTAGATCCGAAAACCACAACCCATGTGATTACTGTCCAACTGAAATGAGTGGTCAGATCAACTTCTCCAGGAAAAAAAAGAAGCAACATACTAATTCGTGCTCAATCCAACGTAAGAGTTAGCGGCGAAGATCGCAGACACTGCGACTGTGGTCCCGAATTCCGATAGGGATTCAATACCTTTACCGTTCCACGACGCATTCAAACCCAGTGTCCACACGAGGTACGGAAAGAAAAATACGACAGCCGATTGGTATAGACCGTCGAACATGTAGAGCCAGAATTTGGCGCGAGTATACTCGAGACCACGGATACCACGGACGTAGAGTTGGGGGAATGCAAAGGCTGCCTTGGCGTTGATGTCTTGGTCAAAGGCTGTGGAGGTAACCACAATCAGCCGGGAATGAGATGGAAAATAATAAGTTTGAGTACCTCCGAGGACGATGACGGGTAGAGAAGTAAATACAAGGTTGTACAGTAAGACAAATGTATATTGGTACAGGTAGGTTGCATCAAAGCTGTGTTATAGTCAATTGATTGTAGAACAAGGGTCAAGGATAACAACACAGACCTGTTGAAGGGAAGAAACCAGAACAAAGCAAGAGTCCAGATGACGTTCTGTTTCCTAATAAGGACAAGGCATAATGCAATTAGCATGGAAAGAGACCTCACTTTGTAGAAGAAGTTGCTGTGCATATCTGCGATGCGTTGGTACGACCAGCGCCCGTGTACAATGAGAAGTTTGGTCAGGAACCTAAATTGGCCAAAGGCGTAATCAGCCGACATGGCAGCTTGAGAGCCTTCCAGTCCAAACAGCCCTACACCGATGTTCGCCTCCTGGATCATGGCGACGTCGTTGGCACCGTCCCCAATTGATAATGTCATTGCATTTCTCCCATCTTTGACCTGTGAAAGAGCAAAAAGTCAGCTCCTGCGATGCTTGATGAAATGTACGACGAACAAGTTTTACTGTCAAAGCCTTCTGAGCAGGAGATACACGACAGCACACAACGGTCTCGCATTGAGTACCAAGGTTAAGAAACATCTCCTTAAGTTCAGGAGATAAGGCGTGGCGCAGCGTATCACCATCGATGACTACAGCAAACGACGCTTTAGCACCGGGGAAGAAACCACGTTCACGTGGATCCCATGATGGGGGGCCAAGGACCGAAGCAATCTTGTTCAGGCCACCTTCGATTTGGGAACGAGTCTTCTCCATGGAATCGGCTGACAAGATCATAATGTCCATGTTGTTCTTGAGTAGGTTGCAGCTGAAACCAATCTCAATGGCAGTTTGGAGTTTATCACCTGGAAGACACCACGTTCGTGTTTTCAGTCGGACAGGGTAACGAATTGTCTAGGAACTTACCCGTCAAGATCCACAGCTTGATGCCAGCTTGGTGAAGAGTCTCTATCGCCTCTGGCACGCCCTCTTGCAATTTATCCTCCAACGCCGTCGCACCCAAAATGTGCAGGGAATGCTCGATCAGCTCATTCGCCTTCTCTATCTCTTCGTCGCGATTCTCAATAGCGTTAGTCGCATCATCATATTTCTTCGACCACGACATATACTCGTCCTCATCCAGATATCGAAACGCAATACATAGCGTCCTCAATCCATTGTTTGCAAACGTCTCCATATCCTTGCTCGTCTTCTCCTTCAACACTGGGTCATGATCCTTTGCAAGCCGCTCATAGATGACGCTATCGGCGCCCTTGGTGTATAATATTAGCCGACCTTCCGGGTTACGCACAACTACGCTCATGCGCTTCCGTGTGCTGTTGAACTCGAGCATTTTCAGCGGCACATACCGCTCCCGTTGCCCCATCACTTCAATATCAATTCCTTCCTTCGACTTGCCTAAGAACGGGAAGCCAGCATCACGAGCGGCCGACACCAGTGCGGCCTCGTCCGGCGACTCAGCCTTATACTCCAAACGGTACGGCGCAGCCTGCTGGTCTGGCTTCTCCGCAAGGACACTATGACAGATAGCAAGGGCTCGGAAGAACGCGATGATGTGGGCGCGCTGGTCAGAAGTACGGTTCGTCAGGTCTTCAGCAAGCTGTGGCGATACCAGCGTCATTTTGTTGGACTGAAGATACCGGTTCTTGAACGCGCGTTCCATAGTGCTGAGCATTTGTTGTTTGAGCGTCGCAAGTTTTTCGTTAAGTTCTTCCGGGTCGATTGTGTTCGCCCTTCCCTCACGAGTCGCCGCGCCACGCTGGGCCTCTGTCATGCCCTCGCCATAAGGAATGCCTTGAATGGAGCATTTTTGAAACTCCATGACGTTCTGCGTGAGCGTACCTGTCTTGTCGGAGAAAATGTACTCGATCTGGCCAAGGTCGTCGGAAATGTTCCAAGTCTTAGGTATACATGGTGTGTCGTAAGGTTGGTAGTACATATCAACGTCTTGAGAAATGAAGTAAGCTTGAATGGTCTTAACAATTTCGATGGAAATGTAGAGTGAGATGGGGACTATGTTCTGGAAGGCGATGAGGCAAGACCTGGTTCATCCGTGGGCAGTAAGTATTTTGAACCGATGTTTGTACGAAAAACCTACACAAATGTGACAAGAGCATTCACGATAGCAGAGTCTGTGGCATCGACACCCTGTTCGTAGACAGAGGCACTTGTGGCGGACCGCGAGTCCTGAATGCCACTCAGGATAGCTGAGATCGTACACAACAAAGTCAATACCGCAAAGTTGACGAGGACGTTGAAGTTGGTCTCCCGCTCGATTTTGCTCCGCTTTGAAGGGGTATCGCCACCATTCAGCATTATCTTGGTATCTGCACCCGTGAACACCACCAACCCAATGACCCAGCTCGTATTCCGCAGCATACACCCACGCAGCAAAAGCTCATTGATAGTAACCGACTCCTGCTTTTGTTCCCCCGTTGAGGCGTCCTTGTAACGCAGTACGCCATGGTACAAGTACAAGTTTTGGTGTGGTGGCTCAGAATCAAGGTAGAAAGCCGCGCGTTCAATGTCCTCCTCGGACTGGATGGTACACGTCCCCTTGACAGCTTTTCTAGGCTTGAGATTCGTCTCGCCGTCTAAGTTCTTCGTCTCCAGGTAGCACATACTATCCGCGTCCGAAGTAGAGAGAACAACAATATCTGCCGGCACTTGGTCGTTGTCCCGGAGTAGAACAACGTCCCCCACCTCCAGCTTTTTCCAGAGCGTCCGCTCCCAACGTGCAGTGCCACCTATCCGTTTATCCCAATCAATGACGCCCATGGTCGAGTGTGAGTGAATCGATTGCTGATACTGCGACATAGAGCCGAATGGATCTGATGGAGCCTTTGCCAAAGTCGTTGATGAACCATCGAGCGATGACTGCGATGGTTCGCGCGGTAACGAGGGAGGATAGCTATGAGAATCAATACTCTGTATGTCATCAAGTCTCCGGCCCCCTGCACCACGGCGAAGATCGATATGGCTGGTGCTGGGCGCCATCTGGAAGCTCGTACTCGATTCTCCTGCCTTATCCAGCAGAATCCTAATTCCAGCCTCTGCTTTCCCCGCCTCTCGGTCCCTCAACTTCCGAACGCCCTTGGACAGTCTTCCCGGCGGATTCAAACCCAACAATTTCTCAAACCATGGCCGGGGGTCAGTAGGCTGGTTCACGTTGACCCATCCGCCGGCAAGTTTTGTGACGCCCGAATTGTTTACTTCCTCATCAAGTATACCCCGCCGGTAATCTTCTATGCCGTCTTTAAGTGCTGTGACGGCTAGAATAAAGGCTAACGGTAGAACTGATATACTGCCTGCAGCCGCTCCAAAAACGGGAAACACTGTTGGGTTGTTAACAAGAATTGAGCACTAATGAACAAGAACTAACACTGCACGACAACGAGTGCCAAGAAGAAGAGGTTGGCGACTCTGCACGGATGATCAATGTTGAATGTAGACAAAATAATGGATCTCAAACCTTCTGAATTGTTCATACAAGTTTTTTGGGACGAATGTAATAAGACTGTATTCTAAACAGTATGAGAAATGGCGGAAATATGGATGGAAGAAAACTTACTCGTTGTCCGTACTTTGTTCCTCCGGTACCGTACCACCGGCTCGCCATGTTGGTCGACCTCCATAGCGGATAGTGGGTAGTTAACGTACACATTTCGCCGCACACCTGGAACCTTGGATGGGCCTGCCTCTGCAGGAGCGTGCTGGGATTTTTTGGAAGTAGTATTCCTGCGAAAAAACCTCGACCTCGCCCTGATACTTCGCCTGCGCTCTGCACGCTGTTCTGACTTAATTGACTCTGCAATTGCAGACGCAGCTGTGCGCACGGTGCGCAGACGCAGCTCGGGGTCGATAGTGTCGTCGTTCTCCTCGTCAGTGAGGTCCCCGGGCTCCGGCATGTTTCGCCTCGGAAAAGACATAAATGATTGAATTGCTGCCCTCGGCCTAGAACACGCCTAAACTGCTCCAGAGGCTTTTGATACCGAGAACCAGCACGGCAATAAGGCACCACAAGTCGTAAAGGAAGGATGAAGAATAACGCTCTTGAACTCAGCTGTGCTGAGGATAGTAGCAAACTCGGTGCTACGGTATGGAATTGCTTTCACAACTGATGTTTGCACACATAAGACCCCTGACACTCGGTTTACTGATTGATGGCTTGACATTTGATTATCTCTTGACTGAAATCGGAACTTTTGGTGCTGGCGCTTATATGACTGAATGAAAAAGATGACCAGTAGCTCGGATAACGTTTCATTTGCCCCATCTCTCCGCACGAAGCGCAGGTGCCGCCATGCTCTCTCAAGCAGGTGACTCCAGACCATTGGAATCAAAGTTCCTTGGCAGGGAAGCTCTCGATCCAGTCCAGAATTAAAATGAAACGTGTTGTGGAAAGGAGTAAATATATAGCAGCCTGAAATTGGAACTTGGATTTGCATCACTACGAATTACTAAGTGTCGACTACAGACCATCGCTCAGGAGTTTGAAGTGTCCCAAAATAAGAACATTGTGATGTAAATGTCCTTCAAGTTGATACGCAATTATACACATGAAATCGTTGCGGATTTGCAGCCACTTGAGCGTTTCCTGAAACCCCATTTAAAGAGACTGCCTTAGCACCCCACTCAATCAAAGCTTTCCTGTCGATGCCTGAGCAACATTTGCAGAAAACGCAGAAAACAGCTGCACGCTCCGATCTATCCAAAGCATCAATCAATACCATCAAAGATGAAAATACTACAGCGTCAGTGCAGCGTTGCTGTTGATGGTCGTAGCATAGTTGGTAAGTGGTTGACACCAATGTGGAATCAGTCTCTCTCGTCTGCCTTGACGGCATCCTCGGCAATCAGAATGGTTTATCTAGGCGTCAAACATGCATGTGGATCCAGTTTTTCGATGACAGCTTGTGTCTGATAGATACATATAAAGCAATAGGCGAGGACCATAAATACATAAAGAATTGTGAACCTTATTGTTACCTATGTATCAGCACAGTAGTTGTATAACGAGATGCATAAATATCTTGTACTAAGATTAGACGGAGGGTTGTTATCGGCGGTAATCCACAATAAAGCGGGCTCAAATGCGGGCAACGTTATGCATGACATACAAACTTTGGCATCCACTTGGAGAGAGAGAAGTCCGGCAGGCGGTACACACAAGGGCGACCTACCACTGACAACTCTTTAGAATATCTTCGTTGGATCGAACCTTCACGAAATACACACGTAACAATTTCTCAGACACGTCAGCTACCAGACCCACAATGGTTAGCAGCTAATTCACGTGTAGGCCGCCGGGCTAACTTACAGTTAAAAGACTCGGAACATGAAGATGAAGGGTGACAGGCAAGTCAAACAAAAATAATTGACTTCCTCGGAATTCAGGACCTACAGGCCTAATGCAGCCGTTCCGATATGCGCAACGCCCACAACAACCATTTCAAGAAGCTGGGGCTGAAGCGCATGCTCAATGTACTATTAGCTTCAAATTAGAGCTAGATACTCGGCGGATATACACTGGCATGTACTTGTTGGATACCTGTCAGTCAATCATGGTGCTCCCATCCGTAATTGTGGTCGTTCCTTCCCTCACCACTCTTGTTATTTGTGGGCCGGACCTACAAGAGAACAGAATGGAAGGAAAGCATGGAAGAGTACATAGGGCATGATTGAATCCGTAGTTCGGAAACGAGTCAGGCACTCGTGTCTCGAAGAAAAAACCAACTAGCCGGCAAAGATGAGAGAAACAAAGCTAGAACATATATTCGTGAAGGAAGAGCGGGCTGCAGCAGAGAACAGATTATTGAGTCCGAGTATTTCAGCCATAAAATTATTAGTAGAGAAATGCATCAGCCAAGGACTCGGGCTGCTTTTATGACGGATTGCATCGAAGACTCCAGAGGCATTGAAGATGTCCGCGGTGCAGCTCGAGCAGTCAGAACTACCTATCGCTCCATTAACACCCTCAGTCTTCCAAGAAAGGTGAGAAACAGTCCTACCCAAAGTAGGCAAAAGGCAGCATTGATTTTGCTTTCAGTGACGCCCACCAAAGAACCAAAGACGATATATGGATGTGTAAGGTTTTCACCTCATTTTGAAATACCGATGCGGTGTTTGAAAATCTGAAAGTGCCCGCAGACATACCAATATGGCTACAGGCAATTTGTCCAAATAGATATGAAATAAACTCAGGGATAGATCGAGATCAGAACATGCCGAGAGCATTTTATTTGTGGAGAACAAGAGCGACATGCAGTTAGCGAAACAATACGGTAGAAGCTTGAGCCCGAGCCTTTGAATATTTGACGCATCATGGATTAAAATAACCGTCAATGAGGACGAGAGTGAATGAGCTCAATTTCAGAGATTCTGCCAATATGCATATAGCATGCTATCCGGGACGTAATGCACCAGCAATTGATGAACGATCGAACTAGAACGAAGCATTTGAAATGTCGAGTTAATCATCGCCAACGTTCTACCAAAAGCTGGTGTCAGGACACCGGGCATCTAAATATGAACTTCACTGGACACAAACGAAGGGTCGTTTGCTGCTTGACGCGCTATAACATGTCAAGTACTGAACATCCAGTACTCAAGCTCAGTGCTAGCAGTACCATGCCCAATAGAATGACGACGATTACTCGAGCTGGCTCGAGCGAAGGGAGAAAATCCACAATCTTGGAACTTGCGCCAGCCTCGTCAAGGTCAAATATATCGCCAGGTGTCAAAGCTGGATACAGAACGCTTAAGCGGAATCTCAGGCTCATAATCAGAACAAGCAACTTACGGAGGTCGGCAGCGCATAGATATCCTTCCAACCTCCGTCTCTGAGAACTCGAACTATAATGAAACATTATGATAAGCAATTGGAAGTGACGTAGGAATTATAGTTTACGTGATAACCACTGCTCCTTTTGCTTTAGCCCACGCAAGAAGGACTTGGTCCGATGTTGCGGCCAGGCGTGTTGCGATCTCAGAAAGTGGTTTATCCAAACGTCCGCCCCGTTGGCGAGTGACGGGACTGCGCCAGATAGGTTAGATCTCTTGAATGAACCAGAGAAGAAGTAACTTCGTACATCAAAGTACTGAAGGCTTCAGTGACGATACCGTGTTTTGTTGCGTATTCCATGGTTGCTTTCTGCCTTGCAAACACATACGGGTGAAGTTCCATCTTTCATGCATGTCTGTGTCAGTCTCCGCGTGAGGAGCGGAAAGATCGACCATGCGCACTTGGTTTACAGCAGGTTTTATCTTAGCAGAAGCCAATAATATCTTAAGCTCTGGAACACCAAAGTTACAGACACCGATACTCCTAGGATTAACGTCAATTTTCCAGTATTGGTCACGTTTTCTGCACAATACACTCACTTAGTTAAACCTTTTCTCTTAAGCTCTTCCATTTCTTTCCATACAGTCGCCATATCAGGTATTGCAAGACTCGGATGGTGGATAAGATACAGGTCGACATAGGTTACTCCGAGCTTGTGTCCAATATGGTCAATACAAGGTTTCTCTGAGTCAAATCCTCACGTTATGCAAACTATTCTTCATGGACGTCGGAACGTCGAGGCCATTCAATCCAGAAAACTTGGTGGTGATGCATATATCGGATCGCGCCAGCCCACTTTCGCGGATGGCAATACCAGCCTCAGCTTCGTTTTGGAACCCTTGTGCAGTCTCTAATAATCGCATAAACAGACAATGGCGCCTCAGATGGATCATCGTACGCACCAATATGGCCGAACCCAACAGAAAGAGCCTGTTCAACTTGATCAATTGGTTCCTGCCCATTCCCAAGATTTTCTGTGCCAAAGCTAGCGTAGTATCGGTGGCTTTGTCAAAAGGGCACAAACTGTGAAGAGGCCAAAGCGTACACGATGCTGGGAATGAAGTGACCTGTACAACAAGACTATTTATGATGAGCGAATTGCTGTGTTGCAAGAAGAAACTGACCGTCATTAAGTCGGATAGGATCCCAAGGCATGGTTTATAGTGCAAATTTCGACGCTAACCGAGAAGCTCATGTCCAGCTCCTGTATGATTAAATAGTGCCTGTAGCTTTAGGTAGTCAGGAGGCTTTTACATGCATGTATATTTGCTGCCTGATCGGGAATTAAAAGATTGCCATTGATGAAACCCTTGATGTGCAAAGTCCGACAGTCTTAGAAAACCGGTCCAAGGTCGAAACATTGTGCCTGATACTTCAGTTAACGTTCCTAATTCTCAAATTTATTGATCGATTAGTCATCAGAAACAGTAATAGCAAAGTGTCCCGGCTCCTCGAGAGTCTTTATCGTCGACAGCTCATCTACAAATAATCCGTTAGCATGACCTCCAAGCTCCGAATTTCTATCAGTCTGATGTTCCATAGATTGCGAGACGCGTCTATAGACGCATCCTATGCCTGGCTAGCGTTACTTGAAGTCTGGTTATTCAACGCTAGCCATTTATTGAACGTTTACGAACTCAATGGCCTCTTACCCGGTGTATACGACTCTTAATATTTCTACCGTCGCATCTTGCCCCTCGGCGAAATGTTTGCAATGGTCTGGCGATGGCCAAGCATGCTTTGTGACGAAAACCGCCGCCTATCTCATGGTAAGCACTTAAAAGCGCGTCATATGGCTATGGACTCACTCTCGAATAGACTCCAGATCACGGTGTGCACTTTGACGCGTCGTCAGCCATCAAATCGGTCAATGAGAAGGAAGATCGTGAAGGTAGACCCTCGATCGGTTGGTTCAGCACCATAATCCCTTTCGAGAAGTCGGACCTACCAAGATGGCCAGAATATTCTCAAGGTAGACTATACGCCAGACTACCGAAGGACTGGTGCTCATTTCACTAGCCTGGGGTGCTACATCATTGGGTTCAATTGATGTCGCCTTGTGGGATATTACGTTTTCTCCGAGTGGTCTGTCTCCGGATTCTGGGTGAGCACCAATCTATACCATTTTAGATGACTAATGTTCCTCTCTGACTTCATGTGTCAGATGTGTTCTTGCAGGTCTTACCTCTAACATGCACCTAAGTCTTTGGACGGCATCCAAAAACAGTCTTAAAGGAGAATGGATCAAGGTAGGTCGATCGAACGTTTTCACTTTGATCAAGGTTCTCATTTGATTTGTGAGGCTTGCGATGTCACTCCCTTCCTCCTTGAAACGTTTGCAGGAGATACTACCTCGGCAGGACAGACTGTTCAAGCCCTCAATTCCCAAATCACAAGTAATACCAACAAAACTATGTTCAATACGCTATTAAATCGTTCGTCTTAGGCATGACCTGGTCGCCGCAAGCTGACTTTGGATTGATTCCAACTCCACCCGTTGACGGATCCCTTCTCATTGTCGGAAATAGAGCGGGTTCTCTCGCGTTTTTAAGGTGAGAACGCAACATTTCTTTCGCTCTACTCTGTTAATGATGAGTAGATACCGTCCAAATGAAAACGTCCAACTTGTCCTGACTGTCCCTGTCACGGAAGCGTGGCTCACACATGTCTCGTGTTCATCTTGGACTGCAGTTGAACCAGGAACTTGCAAGTACATTTCCAAAATCATTTCTGGGGTCTTATTGATACCTCAATGATAGGCGAGGCTTTTGTGGCCTCTGCAGCTGCTGATGGAGGCGTGCAGATAGCAAAGTTAACCCAATCATATAACAGCGAAACACATCTAGGCCCTCCAGAGTTACTTTTAACATTTGAGGTCGGCGCAAATATCTTCCATCCAGACAAAACAAGTATTACGGCTCTGTCCTGGGTGGAAGTCCCACGTAAAAGAGTGCGTAACTGATAATTTTGCTGAAGATTAGTGTCCAACTATCTCAAAGCGCATTCTCGTCTGCTGCAAACCTGGAAGGGTTTATTTGTGGTGTCATTCATCATCATCCCTAGGCTGGTCGGGTTCTCGTTCGTACCGGCTAAAGACCCAGAAGCTTTCAGTAGGTTCCTCCGCTCTACATCCCCCATCAGGGATCCAGTATATCTCTAGGCGAGATATCTTGGTTTTGACTTTATTCGACGGGTCCTTCCATGTAATATACAACCTTTCGGGTGAACCAACAATGACTCCACAAGCAGGCGACATTGTTGTGACCTCAGAAAAGCTGTCGCAGGCTGTACGATCCGTCTTCGTACAGACCGAGGATGATGTTGATTCTGGTGACATGAATCGCATCACTGGGTTAACGTCCTATGATGGCTCTTCTACGTTCATATGGATACAAGAGTACGTCTTTTTCTCGTTTAATTAGCCACAATATCCGACTCTCGCCTCGCCCTGCAGGGCTTCTCGTCCTTCAGATTTCAGCTACAAACATGATGCCAAACACAGTAGTACCCTATTGGTAGCCGGTTTGTGGGATGATAATGATGACGACACCCTTCTGAACGAGCTTCAAGAAAAGCTCGATGAAGCAAGGATCTGTATGTCCATCCCCAACTCCTCTACTTTTTTGAAATCATGTTGCAACAGCAGCAGGACTGGCACCCCTGTATCTCCTCCGCCCCTTCTTTTTCCATCTTCAAGACAGAAAACGACTTGTCAAGCACTATCCTCGGATATTGGAGATCCTGAAGCCACGGAACGATGATCATTCTCTCTTTGTGAATGTTCCTACGTGGACGAGTATGACGCCTGGGTTGCGGCAGATTTTTAGGACCAGTTTGGTGCAACACCTCTTCGGCTGGGATGTTCTCTTCTCGTTGCGTATGCGTTTGTCGGTAGCAGACTTCGTGTGGGTGTGTATATGTTACTCTCCACTTTTCCACATCATCAGATCTGAAAATCGTCTTTCTTCGTAGAAATATATTGGAGACGCGCAAAAGCAAGCTGAGTGTGGACATGTGGCACAAGACCTTCTGAATAAGATATCACATCGTGTTCTCCGAACTATCATTCGTCATCTGACAGCGGTAGTCACCCTCCTCACTCGTTCGTGTGGGCTTCTCGCTCCTGCTATCCATTGCTAATTTTCCCTATGTTGTTTTGTAGCCAACGACATACCATTTGTGCTCCGCATGGTAGTGCAGTCACTTCTTCCCGGCTCACCAGAAGATCTTTCTGCTGAGGGAAACAGACTTCAAAATATCTCGCAGGCTGCGGTATATCCAAATCCAGAGCACACGCCAGTCACCAATACCTTCAACGAGCTCTGCCCTGCATGTAAAGTCGAAGTTCCTCTCCGGGATATCACCACTGCTGTCTGTGATAACGGCCACAGATGGGGTACATTCAACTCCTTTAATATGTTTCGTGGGTCACTCATCTACTCTTGTAGCTCGCTGTTCGATCACTACTTTCATACTTTCGACGACCCTTGTTCGAACATGCGTCGGATGTAGTCGCAAAGCCTTCCTCCCGCTCTCAACGCCTAATTCACCCAGCCATAATTGGCTCCCAGAGGCAGCCCGTAGCTGGATTGTCGAAGAGCTACTAGAAGCGGTTCATCGTTGTCTGTTCTGCAACAACAGTTTCGTCGCTGTCCTTTGATGATCAGACTCTGCGACAAGTGCGGCATAGGAGGGAACGGATGTTTTTGCTCTTACGTCCGATGTTGTATAAATCGACTCGAGTAAATTGCAGGACGGGAGTGGGAGGGCGACTCTGATATGAAGTGAATGGTAGCTCAAATCAAATATCTATGTAGTACGTATGGGTGCAAGTACGAGTGATAGTGTACATCTAGAAGTGTATGTCCATAATGGTCTCTCATGTATGAGACAGAGTACTGAAAGCTTTATTGGGTATTGGCTGAGAACAAAGACAAACTGTTACCCTTCACCTGAATTTGTTATCGGCAGAAGCCGAGCCTTATATCATCGCCGATCAAGTTATCTAGGATATCTCCGATTCCGCTTCCGAAAGACTTGGACTTGCTTGACTCTCACCTGTCCTCCTATTCCCTTGTTTTAACGCGCCATCGTCTCATTAAGTTCGAAATTACAGAATGTCCTGGCAAGGTCAGCTTTTCTGACTCTTCTAGTCTTGAAAGAGATTGAACGTCTGCCAGGCTACGTCGATGATCAACTCATTAGATCTGGTAAGGTTACAAGAGCCGCGATTATAGGCCTCCAACGCGGAGTCTGGGCTTCATCCAGTGGATACACAGTATGTGTACATATATCATCTATGTTTCACTAACATAGGGACACTGGGATGTAGTTGAGTCCAGATGATGAGACCGCTTTGATTAATGCCGTGAAATCGCCAAACAGCGCGCTAGCCAACGGACTGCGTCTACGTGGGCAGAAATTCTTTATAGTCCAGACTAACGATCGTAGTCTTTATGGGAAGAAGCAGGTTTGTTTGCGAATGATCACACGCTTGCGATATGTTTACGGATCTTCCTCACTAGGCCGATGGTATCGTGGTCGTAAAAACCACTCAGGCGATACTCGTTGCTGAATACGACCAACCCCTGCAAGCCGCCGAAACGACCCCCGTCGTTGAGAAATTGGCCGACTATCTCATTAGTGTCGGTTATTAGGTGTTCAGTGATCTATAGGGACGCTACCAACTATTAACAGCTTGAGTGTTCAGTGCTCTATGTAAACTATAAACTCTGCTTGATTCATTGCGAACTTCAATGCTATCGATATATGTGTTTCCTTGTATTTTCTATCCTTTTGTCTGAATCTACTCACAAGACTGACTATGACGACAATCACGTGAGAATCACGTTCACTTCGGCGACTGGAGAAACCGTGTCTTCAAGTGTCTGACATATTGCAATGTCTGAATATCTGGATCTCGTCGTGAATGTTCGATACTATGGGACAAAAGCTCGAGACTTCTACGAAGGCAGCCGAAAAGCCATGGACATTCTGAGGGAGGACCTAATGGCCTTAAAACTCCCGCATCCCAAGACAGAAAAGACGTTAATCAGGTCTTTGCCAGACGGAAGGGGAGAATGTTCATTCATGTGGCCAGACGTTCCTGCTCAAAGTGTGCGTAGCCGAATTTATCGAAATCTACAAAAAAAAATAATCTACTGATATGGTATCTAGGTTCTGCATAGGCACCTGTCGACACGGATATATGGTCAGGAGACCAAGGAAGCGCGTCGAAGTTTATTGAAGGAACTTTCCATGTATGAAAAAGAACCGTCACAGTAATTACATCCTAACAAAAAGGACTAGATGTCGACTCAGTCTACGAGAAAGTCCTGGTGGCACGTACGTCATGCGTCATCTGTGGGCGCTCATCTTGATGGACTTGTATCTTACAAAAATGTCAGAGTGTCGCTGGACTCTCGAAACTCAACGTGGCGCACATGGGGTGGGGCGCGGGCCGAAGCACAGTCGTTGCTTGATAACATGGCTTTAGCGCTCAAGGTACCCAAAAACGAACCAATTGAGCCAACCCTTCCTGATGTTAGTTCTTGACACATGCTGTTATTCGGCGCCTAACTTGACTATGTTCTTTGTTCTTTTATTAGTCCCCTCGAGCTCAGGACAGATCCTTCGTTGCGCCGTCTATACCATTACCATCTCCGGTAGCACCTCCGATATCGGTGTGTCCCAAGTCTTCAGAACACTCGTAGGATGTTCATGTTAATTTTAATTCAAGGATATGCCCAATCCATATGCAAACAGACAATTTGATTGTCCGATGTTGTCATCAAAAAGAACTACACTCACGGTATTTATCTGCGATAGTAATCTTCTCTTTCTGGACCTCATTTCATTTTAGCGCCCCATCAAAATTCTTCCCGAATCTCCAGTTGTAAGCCATATGACATCATTCATTTCCTCTTTCTCAAACATGCTCACAACAGATTCCGTCTCCATCCCTCTACAACGAGAGCTCCGACCCAGTCAGTACTCTTCCCATCTCCCTCACTCAGTCACGCGTTGAATATATCCAGATACCGCCAGGGCTCACTTTCTCAGCCCGTTCCTCAAACCAGATACCAAACAACACTATGCGTCCTCCCGCTACCTCTCGAAAACGTAGTCGCAGCTTCACCCCTTTGGACTTCCGTCCGCGTCGTCCACCTCCAGATCCAAGTCATCGACATCTATCAAACACGAACGGAGACAGTTCGAGTTCAATTGAAAGTCTCGTATTCGAACTGCAGTTCGTACGAGGGCAGATAGCAGGAAATTTAGGACACGAGGCCTCTATCCTCTCACAGCTTGATGCATTAGGGCATACTGTGTCTCTGCGAGAGACTCCGCAGGAGATTGGTATGTTTCTTTTCTTGTCCGTGCGACTATTGACAATACTGATATCCTTGGTACCCTAGCGCTGCGGGAGAAGTTGCAAGCGCTCGAATTGCAACTTCAAGCAGAAACGAGGATGAGAATAGAAGCAGAGAATGCGTTGAAGGATTTTCAAACGGAGTGTAGGGAACCGTTCCTTGTTCCCGTGTTGTATGATATGGTCGAATCCATTTCGAGACTTACGACCGAGGTTGTGGGTAGAATCCAGCAGGAAGCTCGAGAGACTGTGGAATGAGCTGAGTTATATAGAGTTGCTTATTGTTAAAGTTGCATTATACTTGTATAATCATCCACGTCTTGTTAAATTGACATCTTGTTCCACAAAGAGGTTGCTGTCTTATTGTGTAGTAAGGTAGTAAGATAAATCAATCACAATGTTTTGTAATCTCTAAATTACGGGAGTTTATCCGGTGTCAGAAAGCTTTCGTCTTTTACCCGCAGCCGGTTCCTAATATCTTCACTTTCACATGGTTCCTTTCCCGCGAAATATTGTCTGTCCAGGAGTGTTCCGTTACAGTGAAGTTTGTACCTTGAGATGTTGGACAGGTCCTCTTAGGTGATAAATTCGGTTGGTTAACAAACAATTCATCGCTTCACGCCCTTTGCTTGCTGTAGTATTTACATTTTCAATTGATGGCCTTCAGCATAATTATTACATGGAGATGAAAAAACAAACAAACAAGGTTAGTACATGTCAGCCTACTTCCCCGTATAAACAAGGACCGCACTGCTACAGTAAACGACAAAATTTAGTACATACTCTGAGATTTCAAGAAATAATCAATTAGTCGATCATAGTAGTCACCTTGGACAGCCCCTCCTCGACCTTACGAATGACTTGCATGATGGAAGCCAGCCTACCCTCCATCTCGTCAAAACTCCTAGAAGTCGTCGACCCACTCTCCCCCCCATCCCCACGTTTCCCGACCCTCTCCTCCACGAGTTGGCTCCGAAACGACTCAGTCAGATCCAAACACCGACTAAAACTCAACGACCGTACACTGGTACTCGTCGTAACACCCGACGTACTCATGCTCGTGCTCGACATCGTGCCCATCGTCCCAATCCTCGCAGAACTAACAGACGGCGTCCCACTCCGTCTCGACAATATCGACATTGCCGAGCCCGGACGAGGCGTCGGGCTCGGGCTCGGTGGGTCCTCAGAGTCTGTGTCTTCCGAGCCTGACCAAGCAGCTGGCTGGTTGCGATTGTTCACGAGGATAGGCTTCGGAGGTACAGCGATACGTGGACGGAGCGACGAGGCGACCTTGCCTCCAGTATCGCTCCCTGGGGTGTTATCAACGAGATTCGGGCCAGGAATGGGCGGAACCGTCGTAAACCGCAGCTCCTTGCGGATGGGTGCTCCGTTTTGTGTCGCGCTCCCCGACCGCATGAGTAAGCGAGGCTTACGCCCACTCTCGAGTACTTTCTTACGCGCACTCATGCCTATGCAATCAACGAGCTGTTTCATCGCCTCCCGTTCCGTGACGTTGCGGCGTTCGCCCGTTCGGCGGACCGTTCCCGTGCGCAGGAGCGTTCCAGGTGGTGGCAAACCACTCTGTCGGACTGGCGTCGTGAATTTGTCGTGCGCACTAGGCCGCGGGGTGGCGTGGGCCGAAAATCGTGGGGTGATATACGCGGGGTTCGGCGTTAGATATGTCGAAACTATACGCATGGTTCGTGGTGTATCTATGTATGAGAGGGTATGTCCTTCCCCGAGATCTGCGTTGTTCGGCGGATCCGGGAATGCGTCCGTTGCAGGTCCCCAGCTGAATCCGATAAACGATGCCGTGGCATCTTCTTCGATAGGCCGAGGGGGGTCAGGAGAAGATTTGGAACGCAAGATAGATAGTACTGGCGAAGACGATACATCAGAGGATTGAAACAGTGCTGAAAATGCAAATCCTTGGGAATACGTCTCGTCCTGATATCCAGCAGGAGCAGGGGAAGGTGCGAGATTAGCTGGTTCAGTATATGTGAATTGTGGAAGATGAAGGTCTGAGGGAGCTTTCTCTGCATGCAACATCATCATCAATGATTATTGAGGCTTCATAAGAACTTGAACTTACGAGTCGGTAAGTTGGCCCAGTCAATCCCACGAAAGACAGGGTGATTGGTTATCTCGTGAACATTCTGTCGCCCCAGACGAAATTCAGCACTAGTCATGAATCTAGAAAAAGAGTGAGTTAAAGACACAATATATATATTACCCTCTCACTGTCGGAGCAAATCTTGAAATTGTGGAGAGATAGAATGATCACTACTGAAACGGAGATATCTCTAAGAGCACATTGAGAGATGTACACAAACATAGCGCAGGAGTATAACCTTATGGTCCGTGATCCTCAAATAAGTCTGTCTGATATCCTTGGCGAAAAATGGTGTGTTTCCATATGCCATCTCGTATAACA
The DNA here is from genome assembly GCA_027475525.1 of Macrolepiota albuminosa. NCBI lineage: Eukaryota > Fungi > Basidiomycota > Agaricomycetes > Agaricales > Agaricaceae > Macrolepiota > Macrolepiota albuminosa. Next base: position 53,455 of record JAMWFC010000109.1, read on the forward strand.
TCGCACCGAGACTCCACCAGTCTGTTTCACGACCATACCCCTGGGTCTCGCTAAGTTGAGCCGTGTCACCATCATCCATTTCGAGCGCGACCAGTGCTTCCTCGTGAGCTTGAAGGATCTCTGGAGAAATGTAGTCGCACGTTCCACAGGGAATAAAGCAATACCGCTTTTGCACTTTCTGGGCCCCGGTAGAATCAGGAGGTAGGAGAGGTGCGGCTGAACCAAAGTCAATCAAGAGGACATGAGCATCTGGTGTAAGGACGAAGTTGTGTGGCTTGATGTCACTGAAGACCAAGGGAGGAGTCAATTAAATAATTACTCAAGGGCAAATTTGGAAGCATACCGATGCACGAAACCCTGCGAATGACACCAGTGGATCGCGCTGACGAGCTGAGGAGCCCACCACATAAGATCTGATTCCTTGACTTTGCCGTCCAGTGGACTAGATTCAAGGACATCCCAGAGATTGCCGCCTTCCGCATAATCCATGACGAGATTGAGATGTGTCTGTGTCTGAAACGCACAAAGAAGACGTGGAGCCCATTGGGAGTCAGTTTTGTGCGCCTGAAGCAGTATGTCGCGTTCGAACTGAGGTGAGCATTGCTATACAGTTTAGTACAAAAACTCAGCGACGTTCATGCTCGAGAGTAAATGAACACACATCACGGTTTCTGAGTACAAACTTCTTGTCGATGGATTTGCGCACATAAACACGGCCATTGAGATTGCATGTCACGACATAAATCTGACAAACTTGCGATGAAGCACAATTTGTCAAAGCGGGTTAAGAGAGACGCACCACCCCAAATTGGCCGTACTCAAGTGCTCCTGCAACCGTTAAATCTTTATCACTAAATCTAATCGCGTCAATTTCGTTCGTCTTCGCTATTTCAATGCGTCAAACTGCATACTACGACAAGAACAAAAGCAAACATACCAGTCTTTCCAATAACGCTTTGACCATGCAAAATACGGTCAAGAGCCAATCCTTCTGCATCCTCGTCTCCTTGACCACTCTTTAGAAGCGATGCCAACCGTGCTTTGCGCTGGCTCCATGAGAGCGACATGCATTAGGTCAAGATCACGCCCGTTGTGCCACAAGTTGGCAGCTTGAAGTCCGGTGCTCAGTATCGCCAAGCGTAGACCAACAAATGCAGGAGATCAATTTTTCGCGAGTGTCACAGAAGTTGAACGTTAGTTTCTTGACCTGGACGGTCGGAAACAACGGTAAATAATTTAAATCGCCGAACTGCCGTTTACCCGGGCCTTACATAGGGTAACTTTTGTTACTTGAATTCGTCAAAGTCTCCCGCTTAGTTGTGGTATCTGAAAACACTAATCGAGATCTCAATCAATATCAGGACTTTGTTAAAGCCGGCAACCATCCCTGATTCTTATAAATCGCAATATATTTCATGCCGAATCACGCAGTAAACTACCATATCGGCGACGATGGAGAAGTCTCGCCTCATACAAGCGCGTACTCTTGCTCAGCGTCGAAACGATTTTAACAAAGTTGCCGAAATTGATGCTAAAATCGCTGAACAGGTACCTTCACAAACCCAGAAGGAGGAAACCGTTGACCTCCTCAAAGTGAATGAGCGCAATCATAAGGCCGACATGGAAGCCATGCGTAAAGCAGAGCTAGCTGAGGCGGAGCAAAAGCGACAAGAGCGTAAACTAATCGCTTCTGGGACATCCACCCCAGTTGATCCCAGTGCACGACTCAAAATTAAGCCATGTGTATAATTGCTACACCTACTCGAGGTTTGTCTTCCGCATCAATCTTGTCTTGTTTCAGTTTATCCATCGTGATTTCTGCCCTTGCTAGACCTGCGGTTGGCATGCCAGCAGGAAAGTCTGACTCTCGACAGATCTCACCACTTCCTCCTCTCCTGGTCCCGGCCCTTGCTGTGCCTGGCAAGTCCTTTGAGGCAAGCATCATTGACTCTATAGAGATCGATCTGGGCGATTTTTAGAAACCCATGCTGAATATGTCGATGTCCGTGTTTCTTTCTAAATTGTCTTCATGCACTGACTTGCCGTTAGCACCGACTCATTCATCTTCTAAGTAATCTCAAAGCTCTTTGCTTTCATCGTCATATCGTTGTGTTTTATTATCAGTTGTTGGCTTGTATATCGTGTTTCGGCTGTTTTGTTGAATAGGATGCCGTAGAACGCATGCATATCGTGGAAGGGTATGATTGGATCCATTGCATTTGCTGAATCTGGTGAGCTCTTGTGTATATTCGAGGTGGGCATCAAGTGCACTCACGTTTCATCATGCTAGGTATTCGTGAATCCGCGCGGTTTACATTAACAACAACAAAACATTACCATTACTAGCTGCCAGTGGGGCGTGTGTTTTGGACCAGCTGGCGGTAAAATACTGATCATCCTTGAGGATCGGAACAATAGGCTGTGTGTATCACAGCTATAATGGACACACTCGGTTTTGTATTCGGTGTCCCGCTTTGTATCTTCAATGTCGCATTGTAATGAATTTGCATGTTTTTCCCAGGATGTACCGTGGCGCAACTTGTACATAGGCAGTGTTATGATAAATGCTGTGGCTTGTCTGGTCTCATCTATATTCTACCCATATCTATCACGTAGGACGCATTCAAGGAGTGTTCAGGGACTGCCAAGCATTTGTCGTGGCTGCCTTGCTGACCTGTCATGGCATGTCATGTGGCGACATCGTGTTGTTTTCTTTGCCACCGGCTGTGTGTGACTTGTTCTTTTGCCTTCCATATTATTCCGGATTAGTATGTTCTTTTGTTTCTTTTGTTCCTTGTTTGTCTGGAGAACAGTCGGAGTCTTGAAGCGCCCACAAACCAACTTGTCTATATAATCTCACATCTCTCTCTCGTTCAATTCCCCAATATACTGTCGTTCTTTCCTGCTACCGCATCTTTCGCATGCCCAGTGACGTCCTTATGGCAGACATTTGTCTGACCTCACACGCACATCCCAGCCCCAGCTACCTCTTTATCTTCCCATCATGAGGTGGAGATCCGCCTTTGAACGCAGGCGCATCCTTTTGTCTTCGACACTGGTCGTCCGCTCAGTTGGTAAGCGTCATTGACCATTGTCTACGTTTAGCTGAATGTACTTCCTTGTAGACTGACTGATGCTCGATAACCTTTACGCATCGGAACGTGAGTTCATCTCGTTTTCTTGACACCGATCCATGTTTTAATAGTAAGGTTTTATAGAAGCTCGTCATGCCATCTATGGCAGATACTTCTGTCGTGGAGACCCTTTGGTCGACGCGCCCTTGCCTGTACATATTGTGTGCCTCAAGGCAAGTTTTGCACGCTCGTGTCATCGATGTATAGGGCTCACGTTCAAGTTTCAACTCAGACCTTCAAGCTCTCAAGTCGGAAGTCTCTGAATTCCAAGATCAAGGTATTTCACTCAATTTTGAATCGTTGACTTCATTTTCTGACATAATTTGTACGCCAGACCTCAAATCAAAACTTTTGCGTGATTGTGTGATTTGCGTGAACCCTTTTATCCTTCATCCGTCTTATTCGCGCCTTTTCTTTCTTATACCCTTTCTTCCTACTTCCTTTTAAACCATATAACTCAAGATCCACACACCCATCGTCACACTTATCTTGTCCTGCGACGTCCGTCATCACTTTCGATGATTCCTACCTCGCCGAGCCACAGTTCTATGTCTCGCTGCGAGAGAGAACCCCCGCGGATAGCTTTTTCCATTCAGTAAGCCCTTACAGGTTGCGTTTCCGTGGTGCGATTACTAATGCTTCTTTCTAGTATTAGGGAGCCAGCCCCACAAGTTTCTGTACCCAAAATTAACTCGTCGTTTCCACCATTGGCTGCTGATTCAAGCGCTTACTTGGATATTTGTTTCGTCCTGCATTCATTGTCTGGTAAGTCGGTTCAGTTTACCAAATTTCCTCTTTCTCACTGTGTACCCAACAGCCTTCGGCAACTCGAGAGGATGCGGTGCTATTTGCTTCAGTCAACGCCGGCTTTATATTGATGCCTAATTGCCACATTAGTAGATGTACCTTGAAATCAATATGATTACATATAGAGAAGGATACAGAAATGAATGATGATGATGGTATCAAGAAGGCCAAAAGAATTGAGGTCCTCACTTCAACGCTTCAGTCAAGAGTGTTAAACATCTCCCATAGCTACAGTAGTTGCAAATTGCGAGGGCTTGGACATGCAGTTGGTTCTATCAAAAGAAACAAAATATTTGGAAGCTTCTCAGTGACCGAAGGGCAAAAAACAAACGATCGCATAGCACACACCGTGAGGAAAGCGCGATTACTGCTCTTGAAGTCCTGGAGCCTAGGTTGTCCCTTCCTCTTTCTGCTCAACGACCTAGTAATCGAGTTCTGTCAGTTTTATAGAAGTGGCAAAATGACTGGATTGTCAGGCTCTACATCGCCCATTTTTTCTCAACCAATCCGCTCAACTTCATCCGATTAAAAAGACTCGGAGCCCATAGCAATCTTAGCGCTTTTTTCTCCACGCTCGCACGGAAATCCGCTTTCTTTTCTTTCTTTCTTTCTTTTTTTTTTCATTGAGTTCTGATGGATGCACTCTCGTTGATAAACCCAGCTTCTCCTCACCCATGCTTCTTGATCTCCGAGTTATTGGCCTCCATTTGTGCCGCCCTATATTTTGACAGGGTCGTTCTTGGTAAGCACGGAGTCAGACTTGGCGAGAAACCTCGCAGCTATGGCGGCAATGTGCCGCGCCCCTTGCAATTCCGGCGAACGATATTCTCTGATCTGAGATGGAATCTATACTGCCATTATTCAAGTATCTTCATGCTGATTTATGGCGTAGAGTAGACTCGAACAGAAGAGACCTGCCTCAGATTGCAAGAATCTTACCGTCACGATCGATTTTCATAACGGTGATTCGCCGAGACTGATATCGACAAAGTTCTCAAAAATTCGCGCCTCCTGAGGAAGATCACTGCAGAACCGGGACAGCGTGATTATCTGGTCTGGGCGACAATTCTCTTGCCACCAGGCTTGTTTCGGTGACAAGGAACAATCCCGCCCCACTGCTGTTTGGATATTCACCCATCAGGAAGCGAGAGGCGCGCCGTTAGTAGCCTCAAGCTTATCCCGTGATTTTCTCATATCTGTTGTCTATTGGATTCTATCCGTCCACATATGACATCAATCCCTCGTTTGACCCAGATGACGACAAGTCCCTGATACAAGGTTGCGTGGCCGACAGATAAGGAGGTAGTAAAAGGGGGGTTCCGTGAAGTCTATCGAATAGTATTAAAGCCTTGACCTAAGAACAAAAAACAGTAACCATGGAAATAGGGTAAGTAGTTAGCAGGTATGGTTATCACATATGAATGGCTTTTGCATGAGCAGCCATCGCCGCCTCTTTGAACGCCTCGCTGAGTGTGGGCTACAACAATGAATTAGTCTGAGTAACTAAAGAAAAGAAATACTGGATCGTACGTGAGCATGGCATGTTCGGGCAACGTCCTCAGAGCTGGCGCCGTACTCCATAGCAAGGACGGCTTCAGCAATCATCTCACCAGCATTCGGGCCTATTCAAATCTCAGCTCTGAACACCTAGCTCGTCTATACGTCGCTCGACGCACCGATGATATGAGCACCAAGAATTTTGTCAGTCTCCTTCTCCGCAAGAACCTTAACAAAACCCTCCGAGTCCAAGTTGGTCTTGGCGCGCGAGTTAGCGGAAAAGTTGAACTTGCCGATGTTATATTGCACACCCGCGGCCTTAAGCTCTTGTTCTGTCTTACCGACCCAAGCAACCTCAGGATGGGTATATACAACGGAAGGAATAACGCTGTAATTCACGTGGCCGTGGCCGTTTTTAAGGTATTCCACAGCAGCAATGCCTAGCAACAAAAATCAGGAGATGTCATAGAGGTTGGATGGGCCAGCATACCCTCTTCTTCGGCTTTGTGAGCCAACATGGGTCCGAAGGTAACGTCACCGATACACTTGATGTGCTTAACGGAGGTGGTAAACTGGTCATCAATGATGATACGTCCCCTATTGTCAAGCTCGACACCGGCAGCAGTCAGGTTAAGGCCTTCGACGTAGGGTCGGCGACCGATGGCGACAAGGACAACGTCGGCCTCAATCGTCTCTTCCTTGCCTCCCTTGGCAGCCTCAGCTTGGAGGTAGACTTTGCCGTCCTTCTTCTCAGCAGAAAGAACCTTCGTGTTAAGTTTGAACTTGAGTCCCTGCTTCGTCAAGGTACGCTGGAATTGTTTTCTTTTCTTCATCAAAACATGCCGCGGTAACAACAAATGGACCAACTCACGCGATCTCCTCGTCAATTCCAACACCACCTATACCACCAAGGAACTCGACGACCGTCACCTCAGCACCTAGCCGACTCCACACGCTTCCCATCTCCAGGCCAATAATGCCACCACCGATAACAACAAGTTTCTCAGGGACCTTCTGCAATGACAACACACCTGTAGAGCTGACAATCTGCTCCTCATCGATGGGGATGCCTCCACCGGGGAATGGCGTCACTTCCGATCCCGTCGCAATGACAAAGTTTTTAGAATCTATTTCGGTCTTGCCACCGTCAAGAAGGTCCACAGTGAGCTTGTTAGGCGAGACGAAAGATCCGGCACCCTTGATGTAGTCGACCTTGTTCGATTTGAACAAAAACTCGATACCCTTTGTCAAATTTGACACGGCATCGTCCTTGGCCTTGAGCATTGCTGGAAGGTTCAGGCTAACGCCGGTGACTATCACGATATCTTGAATATTGTCATTGAATAATAAAGAAGGTATGACCCACCATCTATACCGCGCCTCTTCAAGTCATGCTGGGTTTGGTGGTAGATGTGCGAATTGTTAAGCATGGCCTTTGAGGGAATGCATCCGACATTCAAACATGTTCCACCAAGCGATCCACGCTTCTCAATACAGGCAGTCTACACTAATGATAAGTCGAATAGATATTCATGCAGTGTAAACGCACTCGTAGGCCAAGCTGGGCTGCTTTTATAGCAGCAACGTAACCACCAGGGCCTACAAAAACCATCAGCCAGGTAAAAGTATATTTGATTCACAGCTGGCTTACCGCCTCCAATTACAACCACGTCATATGGCTCTGCTGGAGTGGCAAGTCCACGCTTCCAGCTTGCAACCTGCAGGCCTGTCTGACGTAGTCGCCTTCCTGCAACCTGAATTACGATTCAATATCTGATACCAGCAGAAGCAATGAGGCGAAGACCTTGTGAGCTATTCTTTGTACGCTGAGCATGACGAAAAGTTTTGTGCAAGTTGAACGGAGAACGCTCGCCGTGGCTCGGATCCCGTCACGCGCATCACGTGATGCAGCCGCGTCGACGCGGCATTTGTCAACCTCAGCTTACAATCTGGCGGAATATTAGTAACCGATGACAGAGACACTTCCAAAGTCATCTATTTATTACATGGGCATAGGACCACTAGGTTGTACATGTATAGCGATACAGGATGATAAATTTTCCTCGGTCGGTCAACGATCGAGGTTCTACAGCGCCATGGGCGCGCCGATGAACGCAGTGAGGGCTACCAAAACGCGTAGTCCCTTCATATCAAGCTTTATCGCAGTATTCCTTTTGGATTGATCACCTCCGGGACTGTCTGGATGGGCGCCTATAGGATTCGGATGAGGAGTTGGCGCCGCAGAGGAATCAACGGATGAAGAGGAGGAAGGTGATGATGATGTGGTGGCGTTGACAACAGCGGGTTGAGCCTGGAACATATAGTTCTGAGATCCAGAGACGATAGTAAAGTCAGCGCTCCAGAAGGACATAGGCGGGTTTGTTGTTTTGAAAACGAGCGCACTTTAGAATAAATTCGATGAAAGACGGTTAGATAATACAGGTCAATAGCTTACTATTTAGAACCGGTCTGTAGTTTCGACGGGATTGAGACTGTATGTGCCCGATCGGTAGGGGAAACGTGTTTCGCAAGCGTAGCAATGTACTCCTACATCAGAAGAGGGATCAATGAGAAAGCCAGATCGTAGCCTCAAGCATACAGTCTCGTATTGATTCTCCAGTCTACGCAATAAAACGCGCCCCCAGAGGAAAACGCCCAGCACGAAAAGACTTACAGTACCGTTATACAGTTCGATTTTCATGTGTTGCATATCCTCCAGATATGGCTTATGTGAGTCATCTCTCCAAGTGATCGTTTCAGGTTTTCCAGAGAAGAATTTTGTTTTTGCTACTGGATGTGTGGGATAGACAGAAGCAAGCACGGTATTCCTCTGGAACAGGCTCAAAAACGCGACGAGTTGGAGGAGATAAGAGATCCCTAGATGCATGCTGGAGAAGTGCTGAGTAGACAAGCTGAAGGCTGAAAGGTATATTCTCTAAGATAATGGAGAAAGTCGGCTTACGAGAAGTTTCAGCACGATGCTGACGAGTTGTGAGGGAACTAGATAGAATGCAAGTTCGGCGAGATACGATGCACGTGATCGTGAACGGAGGAAGACGCGTATCTGGACTCAAGGTCTCAAGCTTGTCAATATTCAGCCTAAAAGCATGTCTTACAACTATAGTACAGTTAGAACGTATCAAATACTCCACTCTATGATGCTTTCTTAAGAACTTCGCTGATAAGTGGTGCAGCGCGGTGCTGAGTCTTGTATGTTGTATGGAGAGTCAATACACTTGTTCCTAAGCCCTTTTATTAAATGGGCATTGTTATCATGTGGGGATCCGACTGGAATCCAGCGCCATAGTTATTTCCCATGCACAAGCAGACGGTAGATATAAGATAAATTAGAAACAAGGAATCTCGTAACATAATCATAAACCCATGCGTTTCGCATTTAAATGTCGTTCAGTAAACATGTGTCGCTCAAACTCCTGTATATAGTATCATATAAGACACCACTTTGAGCATCAGAGGGAAGGACAAACCTCATATGTGGTGAAAACTTGATCACAAGGTACATTGACATCATCGTCAATCCTCCACCCACACTGATACACCTTATCCACTCCCTCCTGCAGACTTTTTACCTGGCTCAAATCAGCATTCAACACCGTCGTCTGCCTTTTCCAACTGTCCAGCTGCTGCTCCAATTCCTCTATCTTCATCTCTTTATCATCCACCTCCTCCTGTAAATCCACCATCTCATTCCTTACTTCTCGAAGCTCCTTGCCCAGCTCGTCACAACGTGCTCTCAATTCAGGTTCTTCAGCCGCTCTTCTTCTAATGTCATCATTAGTCCGTGTATCCTTCTCCATGATGAACATCGCCAAGCGCTTATACGTCCTAGCATCATCTTCCAGCGCATGAACGCGGGCCATATACGTAGCTTTCACTACCTCAACCCCGGTTGATGCCTGTTCCTTGGCAATCTGCGCCTCCTTCAGCAGCTCGGCGTTTTCGTCCTGGACGGAGGTCACGAACCCGGATGCCTTGGCATAATACTCGCGGAAAAATTCCCGATCCTTCTCTGCACTCTCCTTTCCCCGCGCAAGGTCCGCAGCCCGCTTCTCGCTCGCTGCAAGCGACACCTGGATAGCCTCGAGACTCGCTCGTACTACTTCTAGCTCCTGTTCGAGTTCTAATTCACGAGGCCGTGGCACACTGGCGGCTGCACGAAGAGCGTCGATCTCCTTCATAAGCTGTGCATTTTCCTGAGATTTCTCATTGAGCAGGGCCAGTGTAGCAACCAAATCTGGTCTGGTATCTTGCTCCTGAGACTGGTGATCGACATGATACTCGTGACTTTTGATAGAACGAGGAAGATTTACCTCGATGGGCGTTGAAGTCGGGACCGATGCAGTAGGAGGTAGAACGAGTTCATCTTGAGAAGGATTGCGATGCCCGGGGCGAACGCTATGCAAACTCGACTTGGATTTCGAGCTCGCACGAGTATCATCCTTCGGTGGAGGTTCAGGTGGCTCAATCTAACGAACCGAACCGTCGGTGAGCCTCAAGGGGATAATATTATATGTGCCACTGACCTCTTTGGTAACCTGCCTTGAAGTTTCGACATCCCGACCCTGGCTCTGCCCCACATCCTCCATAGGCACATCCAATATATTCATAATCAAATCCTGTGTCGACTCTTCTTCCTCCTGACGGAAACGCAAAATATCGTTGTCCTCCTCTACACTCTCATGTTCCGCGTCCTGTGATGAAGTCCCCGAGGACCGCGACTTCTTCCTCTCCAGCCGCTGTTCAGGCTCATGCCTCCTTTTCCTTCCTTCATACTCCCCATTATGCTCATCATACTCCCCATCATGCTCCTTCACTCCCTGTTTCTTCTTCCTCTCTAGCGCCTTATACAACACCTTCCTCCTTCTATTCACAGCTGCCCAAGCCAACTCGCTCTGCCGCTTTGCCTGCGCACGTGCTGCAAGTTGTTCTCCCCTCAGCCGCACCACATTTTCCAACTCTTCCTCAGCACTATCATCATCATCCATCACAGAACCCTCTGCGTCGGCATGGCGATGCGCAGGCTGTTTGCCTTTCCCCTTCCGATCGGCTTGGTCTTGTATGACCTTCCGCTTCCGCTCGCTCTTCTCTGGTGAGGTAAATTGTTCGATTGAACTCACAAGCTCTGCCACCTCTGCCTCATCTGATTCTTCCGCCGGTGCAATATCTGTACCACTATGATGAATTGAAGCAGACGACTCACTCGGAAGATGAGGCTTAAAAACGGACGGAGAGAGTCTTGGTATTGGACGAAGTGGTCCAGACTCAGCTTTTGATGTTCTACTCGTTGTTGACGCCGGCTTCTGGTGTTCTGGTGTTGTCTCTGCCTCACTTTTTTCCTTCTCCACTTCCACGTGCATCTCCAGCTCAGGTTGGTGGAATGCAAGACGGTTGTCGAATGAGAGGCTCGATCCGGGCGTCCGGGGGCGCATTCTAGAGATAATGGACGACCGCGATGGAGTGTGTGGCGGAAGAATTAAGGTTGGAGCTCGCGAAGGCCTCAAGGCTTCCCGCTCTTTGACCGCTTTTAGAGATTTGGGATGGTCATTTTCGGGGCTTGAGGCCGGCTGGGACTGATGATCATTTGGCTCTTGTTGTTTGGGCAGAGGTACCACAGACTGGGATTGAGATTGCGACTGTATATCACGGGACGATTCCGTTTCAGTTTCAGGAACTTCGCCCTGACGATAAGATTCGTCTTTAGCACCGTTGTCGGCTTTAGACACACAGGCACTATTACTTGGTTGTTGATGTGCTGCGTCAAAGTCGACATACTCGTCATACATTTCTTGCACCATGTGGTCTTCATCAGCGTGAGGATCCGACAGAGAAGGGCTATGACATGCTTGTAGCTGTCGAAGAGTCGTCGAAGATATCGTCGGCAAGCTATTGTTGTGTTTCGTGGGAAGGGGTGACGGTGATTTTTGAACTTGAGCCACCTCCTCGACCTTGTCTGACGAGATTAAGAAATCGGCCTCGTCTGACGAGATTAAAGCAGATTTCTCCAAGCGCTGCCGTCTTTTCTTACGAGTCGAGAGCTTGCCAGACTTCAACTTCACATAGGCTGTATCAGAATCCGACGTCACTGTAGAAGGACGTGTATTGGAGGAGGGGCGTGGTTTCACATTCCTTCTATCCGTAGTTGGGCTGCGAGAAGGCGAAGATGCCGGCTGTATTGGCGCTGTCGCCTCCTCGTCACTGGTGTTTTCCTCTTCTTCTAACTTCACAGGAAGAACCTTGCTCTTCGCCCTATCCCTTTGCGGGTTTGTCAAGACTTCGTTCTCGTTTCCAGACTCACTGAAGGATTCCAGCATCGGTTCTTTCTTCCTCCTTGTATTTCGCTTCGCCCTATCCCTTTGCGGGTTGGTCAAGACTTCATTCTCGTTTCCAGACTCACTGGTGGATTCCAGCATCTGTCCTTTCTTCCTCCTTGTAGTTGAATGAGGTTCGGCTACCTTCGAATCGTCCGCTATGACCTTCCGTCTCTTCTTTATATGAGGTAAATCTGGGTTTAGCTCGTTCTCATGATACTCTTCGTCGGACAAAGCAGCGCTCCTAGCGCGCTTTCCGTTATTCCTTGCGTGATTAATTGACGTGATGAGATTTTGCTTTTGGGCGCTGTGCTTTGTAACTGTGGATGGCGAGTTCATGGAAACGTGTGAAATGTCTGACAAACGCGATGCGCGAGAGAGACGCGATCCTCTCGAGCCTGCGAAGGTGTTTTAGGAACAGTAAACATTGATATTAATTGACATACCCTTCTTTCTCTTCATGACTTTACGACGTTTCCATTCTTGAACAAGATCGTCGGTACAGTCGGATTTAGGTACCCAACTCTGTGACCACGGCTTGTTCGTCTCGGGATTAAAGCCAGCCCAGCGTACTTTGTAGTATTTGCTCTTCTCTGCAGTGATCTCGATGACCTCCCAAAGGATATCTTCATCTCCCTCTTGTGAAACAAATTGTGACTGTGAATTGCGTTCATACAACTCAGAGTCACTGGCCTGCGACATATTGCCTATTTCATATTCATCATGTTACTACGAACAGTTGTTATGGCGAATGACTCGCCTTGAACCTTCAAACAACAAAGCCTCGATTCCTGAAAAGAAAGTGCGGAAAAGGACTCCCAAAACGAACATTCGCTTATGTAAGTAGCGGCTTCGGGCTGACAGGGCCGTTAATTGGCGCGTGAGTGGTGAACGAGCGGGAAAAGGTTATTTGAGTTGAAAGTTCAGTCGTGGTGTTTGCGGAAAAGCCATTTGATTTCTTTGAGTCCTGATGAGTTCTCGAGCGCCGAATTTCACCTCCGAGGGAGAGACGTAAAACTCAAGTTAACTACGACGAACTGAGCAGGTAAAATGAGTATGTAATATGTCAATGTAGAATGAAATGAAGTGAATAGGTGTCAAGAATACGCGTGACGCAGCGTAAATCGTGGATCTAATGCGAAAGCGCGCTGCGAGCGCAGTGAGACGATAGCAATTAAGTAAGTTGAAGCTGACCCGCGAGCGCAGTGTTTGCTCGCAGGTATATGAGTGGATAAAGACAATGGAGTATATATATAAGAAAGTGATACTAACGTTAAGAGACAAAACAAATTTAAACGGCAATCGAATCTTTGGCCCGAATTAACTCCGGGCAAACCCTCACCCGTAGCCGCGATGATGATGAAACACCACACCTCCAACGAATGGAATAATTACTAATGCGACCTCAAGCTTTCAAGGCCTCACATGCGACCATGGTCTGTCTCAACTGCACTCGATATTGCCACGAATAAGGCTGAACTCGGTTCATACCTCCTTCAGACGAATGGAGGACAGAACACGGTAGCAACAAGATGCGAGATGACTAGACAGGAACCAGTCATGCCCTATGTACGTTGCACCCTGTGCTTCAACAGCACTGTACACAGGGAAATCTCAACATGATGTTGAGGCTACTCAGAACGCAGCCCAACGAGTCAGAGACTCAGAAGGGAGTTGTGTACCGACAACGAAGGTCGTACACAACTTGTGCAAGGACGAGAATACCTGGAACATTTGTTGATTGCACATGGAGCAGTAGCATGGTATAGATAAAGAGGTCATCAAACCGAAAGAAAACCTGGAACCATATCCTACTGCTGTCCCTTCTCCGGCAAGGCCCATCTCATCGGGTCTATTGTATGAATGGCTGTCGACGTGAACCTTTTATTTTTCAGGGTTAGCGTTCCTGAAATGAGGAGTCAGTTTCAACGTTAAACAGATAATGCGAGAGTGAAATCGATGGATCAGATAGGAGCGAAAGACAGATGAATGGTTATCAACACTTTAAAATTCAGTGTGAACTATGCTATGTTTGTTGGGTATCATCACGATGCGTGAAAGGCGATAATTACACCACGGACGCAAAGGATTTGAGTTAAAACGAAAAAAAACTCACATTCTACGCTTGCCGCCAGGGAGAGTGGTAACGTTAACGAAGCTAGATAGGATATCAATACCAGGTCGTCTTAGGGAAAAAAAATTAAACATACCGGCGGTTGTACAAAATCCTCTTCTTAGCACGACCCTTGGGAGTTTTCTTTTTCTCCTGCTTCTCGACCTTGGGGGTCTGTGACTTGACTTTACCAGCACGGGCGAGAGATCCGTGAACTAGCCGAGAACATTAGATTACTTCCATGCCGATACACCAGTGAGCCTCACCTTTTCCCATTTCGTGTCTTGAGGTGGTTGGAGACTGTCGATGATACAAATGGAATATGCACCGGAAGCCTAAAACTGTATAGCTCATACAAATAAGGTTTCGGTGCTTGAAATTAGACTCCGCGGCACTGCTAGACATACAGCAGTGCACGTGGAATTTGACGTCGAAAATGGGACTTGTATAGGAATTTCCCTGTACATTGTGCATAAGTAAATTCACAGGTAGCCCATGGCCCAACTGGACACGTTAACTTAAGCCTCCCAGCTGATAATTTGGATACCTTTTGATCCATCCAGACCTTTTCATGATACATACTAGCATGCGAGGTGAGCGTTCTGAGAGCATATATTTAATGGACTCATCGAGAAGGGTTTCCTGCTGACCGTACTTACAAAACTCGTTACCACAACAACAATTTGTTCTCGCTTCTTCTGTATCTCGTCAAGGTTCCATGTGATAGCTCTGTCTCTAAATATGAGGCGCCCACACAAACCTGCGGTCTTATAAAAACCAGTATTTTCTCGCCTGGCTCTCCAACAACTCTGCTTTGACCGTTCAAGGAAATTCTTGAACACCCTTTTGGGCCTCCGACAACTGCTCAGCGAGTCTTGTTGAATTCAATTTTCTGAAGCAATTATGAAACTAGCGCCATGTCGAGGTGGAAGAAATGCCTCTGCAAAGGCATTGTATCACACGGACAGTATATATGTATGCATAGTACTTCGAGACAACTCCCAGATCTCATGATTAACTCTGGGAAAATAAAAGATTTTTCGTGCAGGGAGGCTGATAATTAAGTCAGGTTTACGATAAAAAGCTCTTTCTCATTGCTTGCTCAGCAGGCTTTGGCGGCGATTGTGCAAGCTTATACTTACGCGGCGCTATCTGTCAATGTCGGCCTCCTCGATAAATTTATAGAATATCCAATCAATATGTGAATGCACTGACAGACAGTCCAATACTTAGTTCTGGGAATATCCTCGTACGGGACGACTGTATCTATTGTCTTGCATCAGGACCCAATCTGGTTAAGATGGGAGCGAACTCTACAGCATTGTTAGGATTGCCTGTGTAGATGGACATAGACAATCTCCTAGCGAAGCTAATTCTCTCAAAATGTTGTATGGAATGATGCACCAGCACCCGTTTGAGGATTTTCAGCGTCCCGTGGGCGTCAGCTGGAAGCAGTTTATATGGGCCAAAAGGTTCTTTGCGCAGTTTCGAGACGTTATCTCCTTTGACGAGGATCCAACGGTCCGGACCATCATCAACCTGATGTAAACAAATAAATATTGACTGGCCTTGCCCGGACAACATATCCAGGCTACATATGGTCTCTATCAATCCATTCTGGTCGGGTAAGCTTTCAGCTTAAACTCTAATTCTGACACGGCCATCGCATCAGGGTATCATACGTTCTGGTGCCCTACTTTTGTCGTCAGCCTACCCGTCCAGCAAAACAACTCAAGCTAAACTTCCAGCCTGTTGGCGTTATGCCTCCAATTCAGCATGATCCGGATCAACACATGTTATCTCGTGCGCTTGAGGTGAGCTTGTCTGATGGTATGATTCATGTTTGTCTTATTCTGAGGACTAGGTGCTATTGGACGAAGTGTCTGAGCAACCAAATGTTGATTTGAAGAGTTTTTTGGCCTCAATGCCTAATTATCGTACATCGTTGAATCATCCGCGTGTCCTCGACATGTTCATCAGCCGATTCGATGAACCACCCCCCCATGACGTGGTTTGGTCTCCTAGCACCGATGCTGCTGCGCATGCAATGTCGGGTCTTTCTCTCGCAATTGGGCGCACGGAGGAAGAGCGTCACTCACTCCGAGAAAGGATTCTATCCAGATGGGCCCACGTATGGCCTTGGATAAACTTCCTCTATTGCAATATTTCTTTGTTTGCCGACCTACCCTTGGATTTAGATTCCTTTCGTTATTTATTACTGCGGGTCTTCCTTTTACTTGTTAGTGAACCCCTGTGCGCATCCGTTGTATCAACAGAAGGAGTGCTGAGGCTAGCTTTTATGAACTGGATTCGCCTGGCAGAACCACCCGCGGACGAAGATGCTTATGTCAGTGCCCTTGCGATGTCTGATGTATTACTAGCCCTTGTCAAATCTTCTTTCGTGGACATCAAAGAATGGCACGCGGCCTTGGACTTTAATAAACGTCGAGCTGCTGAAGACCTCTTTAAACCAATTCAGATGAGCATACGTGGCGGGTCTGCGTGGGCACGTTGTCTGTGTTTAAATTTGGAAATTCACCGCACTATATGCACGCGGACACCAGCTTTCTATGGATCTCTGCCAACAAATACTGTCATATCTAACATATGTGATGTCCTTTCTGCTGCTATTGCAACTGTGGAACCTGCCCCAGGTGTTGGAACGATGAGGGCAGAGTATACACAAACAGTCATCGCTATTTCATGCGCCCTTCTCGTTGGGTATTCATCACAAGCCGCAGAAAGCTACTCGTGGGCTATTTATGCTCTACGACGTAATATCCTCTCCTTGCTCTTCGACTGCCGTCTTCGTGTCCAGGAAGATGTCACTTGCCGAACCATAGATGCAATTCTTAACGAATTGAAGCTTTGCTCGGTCTACCGACCCGTCCTTCGACATCTCAAACAATCAGGGCTTGCGGACCTACCCCTCACAGAGATACAAGACGAGAAGGCACGGACTGCATGGATGTCAGTATTGGACGCTATATCCTTTATGTGCTATACCCAAGCGGAATTCGACAAGCTTGGTGATTATTCTCCCTCCTGTACCTACTCTAATGTACGAAAATCGACACCTTTTAATACGATTTCTCTCATCGATCAAACTCTAGTGTGGAGCACAGGACAAACTTGTCGCGAAGGTCCGACGTTGCCTTGGGTGTAAAATTGCCTGGTACTGTTCGGTTGGCTGTCAAAAGCTCGACTGGAGCAAGCACCGCAATGTTTGTGGAAGTAATCGACCTTGTATGTCTTGAAGGCTCACTTTGCTTTCTCCGTCTCACATCATCCATTAGCCCGCAATCCATTTGAACATCCGAGGACACAAAAGTTTTTCCGTTACCTCGTTAATGTGCAAATGATATACAATAAGACATCCATCGCCAATGACTTGCATCGTTTTCGTCTCAACGACCCAACGCCTCAACGTCTCGCCCTCCTTTTCGATTATAGCCTGCATATTCCTCCGGAGCTTTCGATTCATCCGTTTGAGCATTTTGGTCAGTTCATTTTACCAGAAGGTGATTGGAAACCAGCACTTCTTCCTTGCATACGAGTACGGTATGGGGCGCAGGATCGTGAGATGATTTTCAGCTCGCATGTTCACGGAGAACTGTTCGGATGGTTCCAGCGGCCAGAGTCTGACAACTAGTTCATTCCGCTTCAATCTGCATAGGATTGCAAAGAATACTTTCATTTCGATTAGCGGCATAAATTATGTCTAACGTTACCCGTTTTAAAGATTTCCCAGAGCTCAGCTATGAAGATTCTTTGGGTCTTTCCTGAATTACCAGTTATTATTATTCATGTCAATGGCTTACGGCACACTGTACTAGTAGATAAGCGAGCAAGTTCACCAGCAAATCTCGAGACTATCTTGATCTGTAGGTGGTCGTACAAAAGGCGGTTTTATATCTATCCTTTTCAGCGATGGAAGATGGTGTAAGATGATACAAAGGTCGTGGTCTTTGACACTCATACCACTAGCCGCGTGGATCTCTAGCTCACGGAGATTTTTGAAAAGGATTAACGGCCCGAAGGAATCGAGCTCCAGTGGAGAAACATCATAGCACCATGGGTTCGACACGTGTTCTTGAATCCTCAACGAGATTAGCGAAGCACGGTTGTCACTGTATGAGACTGCTCGTAGGAGCTCGGTCCATTTTTTCTGGCGTGCCTGATGTTTCTGCATGGACGAGGGGGAAGACACAGTGTCACGGTCGCGTGTGGAAAAAGTTCCATGGCAGATGATATCGATCTCAAGGTGAGTGAGGTGACAGTGGGATATTCTGGACAGGAGTAGAATCGCATCATCCACATCTGCACATTGACATGTCAGGAACTGTAGGGCCTCAAACGTGAGTGGATTGACCCATTCGGAAGGAAGATGAAAAGGATCGACTTTGAAAGTCAGATTCTTTAGGGTATTGAGGCCACCGAGATGTCGAAGGCTTTCTGTGGTCAAGGAGGATTGTGTTATGAGACGCTCAAGGCGAGGAAGTGTGCAGATTATGTCTCCCAAAACGTCTGGTGGCGCAAGATCGATCTTCAGAAATCGAATACCCTGATTATGACGTCGTATGCGATCCAAAAATATCTTGCATATACTACTTTCCCTCATATGCATGTAGAAATTAAGGTCGATGCTGACTTCGAGAAGATTCGGCCCGAAATGATTATAAAGGGGCTCGAGCTCGGGGCAGGGTTCAAGAACAGTGATTGAACCCAAATTGGGGAACAGGACATGTCCTGTTTCTAGCGCGGTGATGTTAAGCATTTCATACACTTCAGGTGCCACTCGCACGAATTCGGCCTTATTGGCTGCCTCGTCTATCCACGGAAAACTTCGTTTGGGGAGAGTCAGACGACTAATCCTCCGCGACTTCGCCACAAATTCTTCGGTTTCTTGTGTGGTGAGCTGCCTTGTGAAATTCTTCATGCATAACTTGTCAGGTCGCCACCGAAACTCTGGTGAAAAAGAACGCACCAAGACAGGATCCCCTGATTCTTCTCCGACAATGGTCCACAACTCCTTCGGTAAGGACATGATGAGGGGTAAGAGAGAATGCATGTCGGTCCAGATAAGCTTCTCAGCACAGGACCTAAATGTACTGCAGACTTTCGCCATTGTGACAAGGGTTCGATGATGATCAAAACCACCATCACGCGCAAAGTAGATTGTCTCGCAAATCAGTGAGACAAGTTCTGGGATCTGTAGACAGTAGTGGACCATGCGTGTAGATAAGGGCGTCGGAATGATTAGGCGTAAGGTTTAACTTAGTGATAATGAGAAGATGAGAAGATATGATAGGCCCCTATTGCCACTGTCCAAGAAAATATAGGAGGCCACGGGAAGGCTGTGCATACAGCCTAAAACCATGGAGTTAAGTCTGTCATTGCACGACTTGAAGTTGTTCCCCGCCATAAAACCTTAGATATAACGAGGAACTGTGGTTTCAGGATCATGCATTTGAAGACGCATTGAAAAGCAGGATGGATCACAGTCGAAATTATAGATTCGAATAATGAAGGCATTGTCAGGACATGGCCATTTCACGATCCTCGAGGCCACTCTGGCGCCACAATGTGAGAGGAATTCGAAGCCATTCTGGGCCACGTGCTGAAAACCACAAACACATATATGATATAATATCATATTAAATAATATAATAAATTATTATAATATGATATTATATATATCGGTGTCAACCATATGGTGGCTGTGCAGTAACCGTGGGAATCACACATACGAGGGAGTTATATATCACAGAGTGGACAAGGCTCTGGTAATTACCAGTCATTCCATAGCAGGGAACCAAGCCGCTGCATGTGTACATCGTCTTGCCAAAGAGGCACTTCCTACCACTTCAATGTCCAAACTAACACAGTAAAAATCGATATATCTTAAGCATGTCACGGGCAATAACGGCAGTCCCCTACAAACGGAATCAGAGTAGAGACAAGTTTGTACATCATCTTTATAAGCTCATCAGTTTCATGTGATGATTCGTTACTTTTTGCGTTCAGTTGGTACTTGCCTTGAGGCGAGAGACGACTAGTTGCATCTCTGCTACTCTCACATCATTTCGACTCACATTCCTCTCTGTCTTATGGAAACAAATATCGTAACATTTTTTCTGTCTCTCACAAGTGTGGACAGGGCTGTTCTCGCTCTTGGTAGTGCATGGATATTCTATCTTTTTTCAAGGACAAGAGGAAGAACGGCATCCCCGTTTGGTCCGCGACCACTTCCTTTTGTTGGAAATATGTTCCAGATTCCACAAAAGAATGAATGGCCTACTTTTGAGGCTTGGGCCAAGAAATACGGTGGGTGTTCTCCAGAACTTCCTAACAAGAAACAATTCATCCTTTAACCAGGTCCTATCACATATCTCACTATGCTGGGAACACCCATAATTGTGTTGAATTCGTTGAAAGCTGTTCGGGACTTGATGGATGAAAGATCAGAAATTTATTCTAATCGACCCCTCATGGCCATGAAAGAGCTGTAAGGATTAAAAGTCGTTTCGCATTTTCGGGGTACAATGATGATACCACACCATATAGTTGTGACCTAGACTGGGTACTCACGTACATTTCTGGCAAAGCGCAACGAATCCGACGGACCACAGTCCAACGGTACTTCTCCGGCCCAGCATCAGTAAAACATCGATATCATCAACACGAAGAGTCTCTTGTTCTGCTCAAGAATCTTTTGAAAAGGCCCGATGATCTTTGGAATCATATCAAGCAGTTGGTCACCAATTTTTTTAGAAGAAAATCGCGATGAATTAACGATTGTCTCATAGACATACTTCGAGCTCTATCTTGCTGGGAACATATGGCTATCGCATATCCAGCGCTGACGATCCCCTTGTCCACGAAATGGAGCGATCATTCAAGCATGCCGAACAACTTAGCGGACCGTTAGCATTTTTGATCGAAGCAGGTCCTGATTGTGAGTATTACCCGCAATCTATTGTAATAGCCAGTTGTGCCAATGATATTCATTTAAACAGTAAGGAATTGGCCGACCTTCTTGTCAATCTCGGGCCTCAAAAAGTACTTGCGTAATATCAAAGACGCTTTCGTTGTTTGCAGAGATGATCCATTCATGCGTTCCAAACAAAAGATCGTACGTTATCTTCGTGTTCTAGCTCTAAACTGGATAAATATAGGCTGAATTCTGTTAAGGATGACGGAACTGCTGTCCCGTGTTTTGTCTCTACCTCCCTTGATGAGATTGCCTCTGAAACTTCTCTTTCTCCCGATGAAGCTAAGGAGAAAGAAGAACTCGTCATGGATTGTGCATCAGTCACATACGCCGCAGCTACAGACTCTGTGAGCCTTCTTGTCTTCTTTTTTTTTCTTCGTTAGATTGACTTTGTTCTATTCCAAAGACAAATTGCACCCTCCGTTCTTTCTTCGCACTGATGGCGCTCCATCCACATGTCATGCAGAAAGCCCAAGAAGACATAGACCGTGTCACTGAGGGAGAAAGACTTCCAACGTTTGATGATTGGGAAAGGCTACCATACATCAATGCGATCATTTTGGAGGTTTTGAGGTATAACACGGTTACGCCGCTCGGTAAGTAGTTCTTTCTTGGAAGAAACGAACATTTGTGCTCATTAGCATGGCATTGGTTGCAGGTCTGCCGCACAGTGCAGCCAAAGATGATATCTATAATGGTGTATTGATTCCTAAAGGTTCCATGGTTTGTGCCAATCTCTGGTGCGTTTGGAGTCTGTGGTGTTACAGGACGAAATGATCAATGAGGTCACACCAGGCTTATTTTTCGTGATCCCGAGATTTTTGCTGAACCTGATACTTTCAAGCCCGAACGTTTCTTGAACGATGAAGGCGCCCGATGTCGAGAGGTATTGAATATTACTTGGGGTTTTGGGAGAAGGTAAATTCATCGCAAGCTACTCTTGTCTAATAATCATCGCCTTCACAAGATCCTGCCCTGGCCGACAATTTGCGGAGGCAGCACTTTTCATAACCATCTCATCAGTAATTGCATGTTTTAACATGACACCAAAGCTAACACCCATGGGTGAAGTACCGAAGTTCACATTCCACGACGGGTTTATCAGGTGGGTTCACTGGATTGCACTTGACGTTCGAATCGAGATTAACAATAAATATCAACATAGAAGGCCTAAATTCTTCGCTATATCCGTAACTCCTCGTTCGATTAAATGCGCGGAACTTGTCAATCATGCACTTGTAGATACAGACAAAGCTTGAGGACCTCTCCTCATTGACTGATGCCAGTGATCTACATTATATAAAAAAATAAATGACTACTGCCCAACTTATACTTAAGGTTAGCAAGAACAGAATGGACTAAGATAAGGAAAGCACCGAATATCGGGTACTGACATGTGTATCGTGGCAGACGGACACTGTTATGATACCTAGTACTCAAGAATGCAGTGTCCCATTGATGTCCATATGTAAGCCCAAGTTTACCAACCATCCATTCATTGACAACTTGGGAAGAGACACTGAAAACTATTGTGGTAAGGATAGATCAGAGAAAGCATAGGCAGTATGCCGGTGTAAGTAATGGTGTGTATTAAAGAAATTCGCTATGACGATTAGAAGAGGTAAGAGCCTGATGACAACAGGTAAAGAGGGACATAAGCCTGCCATCCACTATTGAACACCTGTTGTATGCGTAATGGAATAGGCATGGATATTTGGTCAAGCTCAGCAGAAGAGACTGGACGTATTCTCACTGGGTCTGATGGTGATGTCATGGGGACGTTGGCCTCGATCCTGTGCACTGCCACCCGTCGGCTATTCCCTCTTGGTGGCGTCATGGTCTTTCACGCCACGCTAAGACCACTTCCTGCACTCTGGTTCGTTCCTCACATCACACAGGCCAACTCCTCATCTTCTTAACTAAATCAGAATTTTTGGCACTATAACAAGGGAGCCCCTTAACTATTTTGTATTGTGTCGTACTTACCTTCCTTTTTACCCTCATAAAGTGCAATCTATGAATTTTCTGGATTTTTGTATCGCCCTGTCTAGGGAGAGAATCCAGCGCTCAGAATCATTTCTTCGTCTAACTGATAGGGAATCCTCGTCAGACAGCCTTTCTGAAGACTCCGCGTCTGCCCCTTCTGTCCGTCAATTCCCTGCCCCCCCGAAGGAATCGACGTCATATTATTTTGGCCTATACTCTTCCCCTCAGCTAGTGTACCGTACAGGGACTACGCCGTGGAAGAGGCCCACTGGATTCGAGGCTTATTGCCAACGCAAGGAGCTCCGCCCCGTCTTCGGTCATAAGATCAACGGCGTCTGGAAAGATTTGGGTCCCAAAGTGTGTCAGCTCTTGGACTCCAAGGAGGTTCTCTGGACGTCCATCGACGTTGTTCGCTTCAAGGATGATACAGGACCCATCGGCCCCGTCGTTCTGTGGATTGGTGTTGTCCCAGAGACGCTCTCGACCGAAGACGCCCGTACCTCTGCAAACAACTGCCTAGACCTTCTAAAGGAGTTTGGTATCGCTGACGTCGATGTGGAATTCCGGTGTTCTATTTATACCCGGTCTGCTGGTCCACGCCTCCTGACACCAAGCCTCCTGAAACCCGTTTTCCAGTGGGACCCGACCGTCGACGTTCGCGGACCTCTTACTGCTGTGTCCGGGCTCTCCATCGCTGCCGAGGCAACCCCTCACACTGAAGGCACCGGTGGTCTCTACTTTGCCGAAGGGGGGACCAGTAAGAAAGTCTTGCTCATCACTGCTCGCCATGTCGTATTTCCACAGCACGAGGCACCGAACTATCACTACACTCGCCAGGACACTAGTGCGCCTCGTCGCAACGTCCTCCTCCTCAGCGAAAACAGGTACGAAGAGCTCGTTGCATCTATCAGGATCAGGATCGGACAGTACGGCGCTTCAGTGGAGCTCTACGAGGAGGAGATTGAGAGTTTGCAGAAGATGGTGGCCGGTGAGGACGAGGACGAGGACAAAGTTGCGCAGGCTAAGAAGGAGCTAGAAAAGACGCAATCGTCGCTGAAAAAAGCAAACGATGCGATTGAGGCGCTCAAAAAGTTCCACAACCAAGTCAGGTCGAACTGGAGCCATCCTAAGCAGCGCGTCCTCGGCCACGTTGTCCTTTCCCCTCCCCTCACTTACAACGCTGGCATGGAAGGGTTTACCGAGGATTACGCCGTTATCGCACTTGATAGGGCCATGATTAAGAAAGCCTTCACGGGCAATAAAATGGATCTGGGTGCGTCCAGCTTCCATTTCATCTTACCAAGGCTGCCTTTGCCAAATGTTCTTTCTAGGAACGGAGATTTCGATTGGCAGGTTCATTCGCATGATGGATCCCAGTTATGACAAGTTCAAATATCCCTACGACCGTCTCCTCCCGCTTCGGGGCATCATGACCGAAGAGCTCATGCTCAGCCCAGACACGGTCGATGACGATGATGGACCTTGTCACTCTGTCATCAAGAGTGGAAGCACAACTGGCGTCACCATTGGCAGAGCAAATGGCTTATTTTCCTTTGTGCGGCAATACTATCCTAACAACAGCCACCGAACCTCAAAAGAGTGGGCGATCTTCTCTTATGACAAGGACTCTGGCGTCTTCTCTGCCCATGGCGATTCTGGCTCTGTGATCGTTGACGGTAATGGCCGAATCGGTGGCATCCTCACCGGCGGTGCGGGCAAGGAGGAGTTTGACATCACGTACGCGACTCCCTTCTTCTGGCTCTTTGATCGTATCAAGGAGAACGGGTTCCCGAATGCCTACCTCCTTGACCCCGAACCCGACCCCGACCTTGACTCCGACGCTGAATAGGCATATGCAGGAATCGACGTACAATCTTCAGTCATACAACCTGATACAAGTAGCTTGCTTTCCTGGTACGTGGAGAGTTTCAAACTTGGACTGTAATACTTGGATACCCATATGTTTATGGATGATCCTTGAGTTCTACCACGTCTTGTTTAACTTCGTTCTACATTCCCGTACGCTCGCTTCACTGCGATATCTCCAACACATATGCATAGGCTCGCGAGAATGACGCAACCATAGCTGTTGATATTGAACTGAGTAACACGAGTTATATTTATCTGAAGTTTGAAATCGAGGACGATTCGAACTTCAGGTGACAGCGAACCTTTGATACCTATAAGTAAGACATCTCGGATTTAATTGTAAGAAATAACATACGTCATGAATGATGTCGATGATGACTCATAAATGAGTGATTCTCCGTAGTCAGGCGTCATTATCTGGAAGCTGTGCTACGTGCTTGCCGGCTAGCCCAGCGTGAGATAAGGCGGGTGACTCGCGCGGACGGTGATTCTTCCTTTTTAGGATGTATCTACTATTATGTACGAAGTGAAACTAGTTGTGTTTCATTTCTCACTTCTATCATATTCGCGATAATTTCTTGTCGTTCCCCAGCCCTGATATATTATAAGCTATGTCTTCTCGTTCTAACCAGATTCGTGCCCGGGCCCAGTCATCTCCTTCTGCACCCGTCCCGGTTTCGAATGATCCCTCGTCTCAAGTCGCCTCTTCCAACACTGCAAGTGATACTGTCCCTGATCCCCCTGTGGAGGCTGTTCTGCTTCAAAATGCTGGAATACCAGGTCCTATTCCAGAAGATTTTGATTTTGATGGGAGGGTTGTCATTCCTGATGGGATCAGTCGCTTCCAGTTGTCGCTGGCCGTTAGAGTCCGCGAAAATGCTGCTATTGAAGATTTTAACGATGCCAGTATTCTTCAGACGGTCAACGTCAAGAACACTCCGGTCCCTCGGCCCCTAGACTTGGATATCGGCCCTCCTCTCAAGCCTCTTTATCTGTATACGAAGGCTGAAATCCAAGATCTTATTGACAGCGAGGCTCTATGTGCCCTTTTGTCCCCTTTGCCCCCTTCGCTTCTCCGGGATATCGTAGCTAGTCGAGTTCAGAACAAAAGACAAGCTGAAACTGAGCGCCAGACCCTGAAGGAGAAGGACAAAGAAGTGGATGACACAATTCGATCAAAGTTGCTGGTGCTACGTGCTTGCCGGCTAGCCCAGCGTGAGATAAGGCGGGTGACTCGCGCGGACGGTGATTCTTCCTTTTTAGGATGTATCTACTATTATGTACGAAGTGAAACTAGTTGTGTTTCATTTCTCACTTCTATCATATTCGCGATAATTTCTTGTCGTTCCCCAGCCCTGATATATTATAAGCTATGTCTTCTCGTTCTAACCAGATTCGTGCCCGGGCCCAGTCATCTCCTTCTGCACCCGTCCCGGTTTCGAATGATCCCTCGTCTCAAGTCGCCTCTTCCAACACTGCAAGTGATACTGTCCCTGATCCCCCTGTGGAGGCTGTTCTGCTTCAAAATGCTGGAATACCAGGTCCTATTCCAGAAGATTTTGATTTTGATGGGAGGGTTGTCATTCCTGATGGGATCAGTCGCTTCCAGTTGTCGCTGGCCGTTAGAGTCCGCGAAAATGCTGCTATTGAAGATTTTAACGATGCCAGTATTCTTCAGACGGTCAACGTCAAGAACACTCCGGTCCCTCGGCCCCTAGACTTGGATATCGGCCCTCCTCTCAAGCCTCTTTATCTGTATACGAAGGCTGAAATCCAAGATCTTATTGACAGCGAGGCTCTATGTGCCCTTTTGTCCCCTTTGCCCCCTTCGCTTCTCCGGGATATCGTAGCTAGTCGAGTTCAGAACAAAAGACAAGCTGAAACTGAGCGCCAGACCCTGAAGGAGAAGGACAAAGAAGTGGATGACACAATTCGATCAAAGTTGCTGGGTAGTATGGGAATGGCTAATCCCGTTGAACGATCTTTAGGAGAATCTCGAGACGTTGTCATTCCCACCATTTACCTCCTTAACATACGAAATCGTTTCCCTCCACCTTTGCATTTCTTTACTAATCGTCATATAGATCTAGTCAATAACTCTCCTCAAATGATACACACCAAAGTAGTGCGTTCTTTCAATTCTGATGACAGATCTACGGACAAAGTGCTCCTCCTGGACATTGCCAAGATGATCCAGGTCTGGGGTAACGACGACTCGCATTTATGTCTTACCCCTATGCGCTTTATTGAGGCCTCTAAAAATCTCCGAGAAGCCCTCAATTTCCTTGGCAAGAAGCCTTCTGAAGCCGACCCCGCGGATGGCCCGACATCGTCTTCTACGAATCACGCTATAGAATATGGCAAACACCTGAATTTCTTCCGGCAGATCGAAAACTTTGAGGACACGTATCCTCTCTGGTATAAGTTTGAGAGAGAAGCTCGCTTGGATATACTTATGGCTAACGTCGTATTCAATTGGTCCAAGTATGCGTCCCGTGTGGATGTTATCCTCCAATCCCATAACGCGCTGCTTGAAGATCGGAGAAGAATGTCTGAGTCTAAGGTGCCACGGTTTTCTTATGCTTCGGATGCCACTTCACATCGCTCTATTACTAAAAATAATCCGCTTCTTTTTCGGGATGCTGCACCGGCGTGCCTCCTATGTGGGAAAGCTCACCGGTTTACCGAGCACCCCGCCAACATCACTTCCTTTGAAGACGGAAAGCCTTTATACGCCCGACTTATTGGTAATCAACTCGTCACTGCCAAGAACCCACGTGGAGGACGACCTCTCAAAATCTGCGGCGTCTTTAACCTCAACCGACCTTGCGACAACCGACACGGCAACGAAGCCATTCATGTGTGCTCCCTCTGTGGTGGAGACCATCCTGCCTTTGCACGCTCGCGAGCATGTCTGCGCATTCTCAACGGCCGGATCTGTGCCTGATCCACGCCGCCGTCCACCTCCTAAAAAACTTGCTTATCCAGATCTCACTATCCACGTGCATACACGACCATTAACCACACATTTGTCACCTCAGGACATTGAACTTTTCGACCGTGTAACCCATCCCTATAATTCTAATGCTTTCGCACGACTTCTTTCAAAACACGATCTACAAAACTCTTATCCTCATCTGGTCATTAATTTGCGGCGCGGTTTCCCTTTGGGTACTCTGCCTTTGCTCTCCGAATCTATACTGATTAAAAATCACCCCTCTGTGATGGAATTCCCAGAGGTTATTCGTGACTATTTAAGTGAAGAAATTACTGCATGTCGCATGTCTGGTCCCTTTTCTCTTCGACACATAGAGCATATCCTCAGAGGTCCTGTATATTCCTCACCATTGATTGTTGCCGTGCAGCAGCAGGGCCCAGACTTACCGGTTAAATACCGTGTCTGTAGGAATCTCTCAAAGGATGATCCACTCACTGGCGCTTTTTCGGTAAATAGCTTCATCGATAAAGAAGATTTCCCTACACGTTTTGATATTGCACATCTTGTGGCTGAGCAGGTAAGCTTTATTTGCTTCTAACTATCCAACATTCATCCATTATTTTGATGTCCTTTCAATGTTTCCCATTGTGCCAATTTTGCGCATCTTTCTTTTCCCACACCATTTGGTGATTATTTCTTTTCTTTTCTACATGCCATATGACATTATTCCCATTTCTTTTCAACATGCCTTTCGGCATGATTCTCATTTCTTTCCAAGATGCCTTTTGGCATTATTCCCATCTCTTTCCAACATGCCTTTTGGCATTATTCTCATTTCTTTTCAACACGCCTTTCGGCGTCTTTCTCATGAGAATGTCATCACACTCTATCATCTATTCTCCTTTGTCATTCTCAGTATATCCTGCAATTTGACGTCTATCATTTCGCATGCACATCCTGATGCTTATTCTGCTTTGACTTAGATAGCAGTCTCTCCTTCCGGTACACAAGCATGCTGTTTCGATATCAAGTCCTTCCACAGGACATGTCCTGTGCTTTCGCATCACAAGCCTTTTTTAGTGGTCAGTTTCGAAGATCAATTCTACATCGACCACAACCACCCTTTTGGTGCTAGACCTGCCAGCAGCAATGCTGGTCAGATAGCTAACGCTCTTGTTGACATCTGGTCTGCTAAATTGGGAGACGACGGTTTGTTGTTTAAATTTGAAGACGACATCAATTGTTTCCGATTTCCTAACAAATCTGGTCCCTTCCACCACAACAATTTCCTTTATGCCCATGACAGGAATTCTGCTCTTGATCTCATCTCTTCACTTAATGTCCCTTGGCATGCCGAAAAGTCAGGCACTGTATTCGAGGACTCCTTCTTATTCATAGGCTTTGCCTGGGACCTCCCACGTAAGCGTGTATCGCTTCCAGACAAGAAACGTTTAAAATATTTATCACGCATAACTTCGATGCTCGAATCCCATGAGAATGATCACAGCGGCTTCAAACTTAGAGATATACAGGTACTACATGGTACATTGATCCATGTTTCTTTCGTGTTTCCAGAGGGATCTTCCCGCTTACCTGTCTTCTCAAATTTCATGTCCGCTTACCATGGCAACAAATTTGCCAAGCGTCACCTTACTAATTCCTTCGTACACTCCTTGAAATGGTGGCAAGCTAGGCTTCAAAATGAGTCAGCCTTTCGTCAACTCTTTCCCATTCAACCCCTTGACAACCTTGGCATATACGTCGATGCCTCTACTTCTTGGGGTATCGGTATCATGCTGAACCATTTTCACTTTGCTTTACACCTTAAACCTGATTGGAAACATCCTGGGAAAGATATTTGCTGGCTCGAATCTATAGCAATCGAAATTCTGTTTTACTTTTTGCGCCAACTCGGATTTCGCAACAGGCAATGATTCAATTCATTACTCTGATTGTTTCTAACACGACTCTTATTATCCAGGAGAATTCTTGTGCATTCCGATAACTCTGGAGCCATCGGTGCTCACCAAAAGGGTCGTAGCAGATCCATCTACCTCAATCTTTGCGTCCGACGTTCCTATTCTGTGCTCAATGAATGCATGATCGTTCCTTCTTTTTGTTATATTCCTTCTCACTTGAACCCAGCGGATGCGCTCTCGCGTGGGGAGCTTCCTCCGCCAGACTCCATTCGTCTCAATCGGGCCTTTGAGCTGCCTGATGACATCAGCAATTCATTTGTTAATGTCTGACAACAATCTCCTGGTGCAAAACCGCACCGATGGCATTGTTTCTCCACGCGATTCAATGTCCACCACATCTGTACACCAGCAAGAATCTTCCCAATCTGCTCCTTCGACTACTTCAAACATTTACGTGCCCCGCTACAGACCTTATATTGCCTCGACAGATCCATCTACACATGACATCTACGCTCCTCGCCAACGAGAACATATCCAGCTGCACCACTCATCTACACAACACATCTACGCTCCTCGCCAACGAGAACATATCCAGCTGCACCACTTCTCTCACTGCACAACTTCTGTTTCTCCTATCCCACGTCTTACACAGTCTGATCTTGTTTCTAACCCCTTCGAACCTTGCGACATTTACACTCCTAAGTCCTCTACGGCAATCAAATCTGCAGATATTTACGTCCCTAAATCTACCATAAACAATCCAATCAAAAACCCGAGCATTTACACTCCTCGCGACAGTTCCCATAACACAGCAAGCCATCATTCGCCAAACATCTACAGTCCTCCAAAATCGCATGACTCGGCTTGTTCTCATTCAGACCAGCTTCACAATTCGTCAAACAACTTTCCCACTTCTTCTGATCCGCGCAATTTAGCCGTCTATTCGCTGCGTAACATTGCTCCGAGACCTCCAAATGCCAACAACTCATATCAACCTTCTGAACTGCGACCTCTCGTACCAGCTGACCGACGTTTGATACTCTGGAGAACCCCACACGGTCTTCTCGCCGACAACACTTTATCTGAGAAGCTTTCTCTTCCTGTGCGCACAAAAATATTCATGGGACTGCTATCTTCAGTTGAAGAAAAGACTCGCCAATGTTACGGTGCAGGCATTCTTCGATTTACCCAGTTTTGTGATGCCGAGCGTGTTCCCGAAAACTTACGTATGCCTGCGGATCCTACTCTGATTGCGGGTTTTGTCGCCAGCCATATCGCCGCCTGCTCAGCACAGTCAATCAAGCTTTGGATCAATGGTCTACGTCTTTGGCACTTATTCAATCGCGCAGAATGGCTGGGTGATGATCCTTTGGTTAAATCCCTCCAAACCTCCGCTGCTTCTCAGGGCATGGCTTTCAAGCGACCCCCCCGTCACCCTATTTCGCTGGATCATCTTCATATACTTCACGAATCCCTGGACTTCACAATTCCACGCAGTTACGCAATTTGGGCTACCGCTCTCACTGCATTCTGGGGTTGCCGACGTCTGGGCGAACTTCTACCTTTATCTCACAAAAGTTTCGACTCCACTCGAAATATCACAATAAACTGTAATATTCGTCTCGCCCCTGTTCGCGACCGTTGTGCTATTACTATCCATATTCCATGGACTAAAACAACCCGTTTTGTCGGTGCTGATTGTTCTCTAACACAAAGGGAAGATCTTTTCTGTCCTGTTCGCGCCCTCTCGGACCACCTTGCCATTAACCATCCGTCTGACGGCTCACCTCTGTTTGCATTTCGTGATCCATCCTCTGTAAATTTTTCCCTCTCATTTCTCACTAAAGACTCGTTTATTTCGATAACCAAAAGTAGCTATCACTCTAAATTTTTCGCTTTCGCATCTAATTTTCCTTTGCAGAAATATTTTCCACTAAAAACCTTGACTTTGTTCACGGACACAGCTATCGCATTGGTGGTTCCGTAAAACTTCTTTCTGATGGCGTGCCTCCGCATATAGTCATGAAACACGGTGGTTGGACCTCCCTTTGCTTCCTCATCTACTGGAGGAGACTGGATACTATCGTTCCGAATGCGGTCGCTTCTGCTTGGGACTCTGCACGTCGTCGATTTGCTGAAGAACACAACCTTTCTAATGTCCTCACTACCAACTGGTCCGATCTACTGAATATTTCTCTCTCTTAACTTGATTCACTGTATATCATAAACGTCTTTTCGCATAAAACTCTTTAAAATATTTCTTCATAAAAACTCTATATGTATATTACAACTCAAGATGTATTTTATAACAAATTCTTTTTGTCTTGGTTTCCATCTCTTTAATGGCACAGCTCTGGTGGGTAGGCGCGGCCGAGGTTGAGCTGCGCCTGATCGGGGAATCCGCCGCGCCTGCTGTTTCTGCGTACGGAACTCCCGTTCCTACCACCAAAAATCTTCTGCACATATCTTCCGTTTTCCTACGTCCTCCCTAACCCAGCCTTATTGGAAGCTGTGCTACGTGCTTGCCGGCTAGCCCAGCGTGAGATAAGGCGGGTGACTCGCGCGGACGGTGATTCTTCCTTTTTAGGATGTATCTACTATTATGTACGAAGTGAAACTAGTTGTGTTTCATTTCTCACTTCTATCATATTCGCGATAACCCACCCACCCTCCCATTATTTCATACTTTTCACGGTTGACATACTACATTGCGTTATACTACATTACGCTGAACAGTGAGCCCACCCACCCTCCGCCGCGCCTGCTGTTTCTGCGTACGGAACTCCCGTTCCTACCACCAAAAATCTTCTGCACATATCTTCCGTTTTCCTACGTCCTCCCTAACCCAGCCTTATCTCGACAGAGAAGAACTTGGATCGAATGCTAACACTGACATTCTATGCACCATTACCATGATATAGTGACAAGATATGAATGCAGGTATTCTTATCAACGAAAGGTATCAACATACACCATAATATACAGGGAGGTGGCAGCGATGGTCGAAGAGGGAATGTGCGAGGTGCGGTAGTACCAGAACGAGTTTTCCTGAAGCTAGAACTGCCAACGCCTGACATATTGAGGATGCCAAAGCATTACAAAAACAAAACCAAGCCTTTTACATTACTCTTACTCCATTCTTTACTCTTCTTTTCCATTCACTCGCAAGCCGACATAGAGTACTAGCCGCGGCGCACGTATCAGCTGCCGGTTTTTTTTACAATCTTCCCGAGTGTAATCCCAAGTACCCTTTCATCATCGGATGCTGTTATTGCAAGGCTGTTAGATGTTCGACCAAACATAAGCTCTTCGTTCAGGTTTGCCGATGGGTAAAATACTTTGCCATCGAGGCCACCCCAGTCGAAATCAATCAACCAGAAGTTTCCCTGAGAATCCCATAGAATGTTCGAATCTCGCAGATCCCCGTGGACAAGACCTTGTTGGTGAAATGACTTGACCAGCGTCCGAAGCTCATCTACCCGAGGTTCTCTAAGACACGGTAAGTCGGGGATCGAGCGAACGTCCTTGAGATATTCCATAGCAATGCCATACGAACCACCGGGGAGAACTTGACAGGCTAGCAAAGCTGGTGCGTGACCTTTTTCATGACAAAAACGATGTAAATCTTCCGAGTATTTCTGGGTGAACTTGACAAGGATCTTCTTTCCTGAGTCGTCCTCAGCGGTGTAGAGGTGTCGATATGGTTGCTGCATGGACCATGGCTGTAGATTTTTTATTCCGAGTGATCCAAGCTTCGAAATGGCGGGGAGGTATGGCGGTAAAAAGTCAGAAAACTTTGGCGGTGATGATTTGGAATCGGTATAAATTTTAGCCTGCAGGACGGACGCAGCCATGAAAGCCCTACGTAGAAGTTTGCGGTCGTGCCCGTATGATGCTTTCTCACGACAGGAGAGCGCTGGCGTGAGGGGAACACACCGAAACTTGCCACCCAACGTGAGCAGTGCATAGAACGTGACTTGCCATCCTGTATATCGAGAATCAGTACCTAAGCATGCAAGGATAACGACCAGGACTCACCTATCACAACTATTCCAATGCATGGAATTCTCCGTCCAACAAAATCATATCGATCCTTCTCCGAACCTTTTGCAACCGGACGATTTGCAGCAGAACGATTTGCACCACTGACTAAAAGTCTCTGCCAGTGAGCAAAATACGAAACAATCTCTGGTTCTGGCAGTGAGGTAATGTTACAAAGCGAATTCTTGAACTCGACGATCATCGACATCATGCCAGTAGGATCATTGTAGTGACCATCTGTTATTACTGCACCAATGTGTGACGCGTGTAGGCTGCTTTCCGGAATAGGATCTTTGCGTGCGGCAAAAATTTTATTAAGCAGTGGCAATGCTCTCTCCCTCCTGTTTTCCTTGTATAGGGACAATTCGTTCATCTCACTTGCAAAGGCATCGACGGCCTGGATCATCTCGGGAATCTTGAGTTCCTGTGGTTCAAAGGTGTCTTGTGCATAAATATCATCGAATACTCCGAAACCGTCGTATAGAAGGTAAATGGGTGGGACGTCGTTGGCTTGTGGGTGATCATCCAAGATTGCATCAGACGTATGTTGTAATCGGCAGTATCGAGCGAATTTAGCGACTTGAGAGGGGCTCTCTTTGGTTAGCGGGTTTTGTTCTCGCTGGTCGATTTCGATTTTATGCATCTCATTGTACTTTCGTTTGGCCACAGGAGTTCCTAAAATGCAGAACATTAGAGAAACGTATAGAAGGCAAGAGTCCTTGACGCACGGACAACTTCTACCAAAACGTGGACTGCATCGTCTGTCCAGTCCTCATATATTCCACCAACCTGGGTCACTGAGTCTAGCCGCACAGCACTCTCATTCATGTTCTCACTTGTGACTTCGGTTTCCGAGTTGAGAAAACGAAGCTTTCTTAAGCTTTCTGGGCATATCTTGGAAAAAAATCGTGGTTTGTATAGTTTCCATAGTTGCAGATCATTCAGGCGAATGTCTTTCAAGGCATCCTCTCCCCCTTCCTTGGCCTGCACCACCAAATTCAAGAGGTTATCCCCCAACTTAAGAAACACCCTGTACGGGCGTCCAATGAACTCATTATCACGACTAAAGGCAAGGCACCTTACTGCGAGATGAGGTTAGATATTGCAATGAAGGGTAGAAGATGATGGCATACGTGAGATGGGGAGCTGCACGACGAGTACCTCTTCGTGTTCAAGGTTTGGGGTGATATCTCCGAGGGTGTCATCGTGGTCGAGTTCTACCTCAAGGCCGTCAGCGATGGCGCCCTTGACCTTCTCAATGACGGTATGGTCGATATAGATAATTGGGGATTTTAAGCATCGCCATACAACGAGATGCATGGGATCGATGTTCGAATTCTCGGCTGAGACCATCTCGACAAGGTCCCCAACTTTATTGTTGGCGAAGGCCTTGAACAGCATTTCAATCTTGCTCTTCTGTGCATCGAAGGCGATACACAGGACTGCAAGATGAGGTTAGATATTGCAATGAAGGGTAGAAGATGACGGCATACAAGTAGGGGGCAGCTGGACCACGAGGACCTCCTTGTCTAAGAGTGTGAGACTTGCAAGTTCTTCGGCCGGGACGAGGAGTTTGAGGCTGGACTTGTGAGCGATGACTTGCTCCTCGACGATGTCGTCGTTGCCGTCGATAATAGGGAATTTAGGGCATCGCCATACCTTGAGCTCGCTGGCATCGATATTGCTACAATTCGCCCGTTTGATATTTACAACCTCTTCCCGCAGATGATTTATTGTCTGACATGTGAGAGCGAAAGCTTGGGTCAGAACTTGGTAGCGAAATGTGAAGAGGCGACAATAGACTTCGACGGGAGGCGCCATTGTGAGTTTGACTGAACAGCCACAGAGGCTCCCACAGGCCTTTTTGAGTCCATGTCACGAGTTTGATTGTCACTCGTTGCGATCTTTTCATTCAGGGGGTCTGCGCGATAGGCCATGGTCGGTCAGTAAGTGTGTATGTTGTAAATAAAAGTCAAGTATGTCTGGGTTTATCGTATTGATTTCAAGGTACATCTACTAATGTGGCAATTAGGCATAAAGCCGGCGTTGACTGAAGCAGATAGCACCGCATCCTCTCGAGTTGCCGAAGGCTGTTGGGTACACAGTGAGAAAGAGGAAATTTGGTAAACAGAACCGACTTACCAGACAATGAATGCAGGTCAAAACAAATATCCAAGTAGGCGCTTGAATCAGCAGCCAATAGTGGAAACGACGAGTTGATTTTGGGTACAGAAACTTGTGGGGCTGGCTCCCTAATACTAGAAAGAAGCGTTAGTAATTGCACCACGGAAACGCAACCTGTAAGGGCTTACTGAATGGGAAAAGCTATCCACGGGGTTCCCTCCCGCAGCGAGACATAGAACTGTGGCTCGGCGAGGTAGGAATCATCGAAAGTGATGACGGACGTCGCAGGACAAGATAAGTGTGACGATGGGTGTGTGGATCTTGAGTTATATAGTTTAAAAGGAAGTAAGAAGAAAGGGTATAAGAAAAAAAAGGCGCGAATAAGACAGATGAAGGATAAAGGGTTCACGCAAATCACACAATCACGCAAAAGTTTTGATTCTTGAGGTCTGGCGTACAAATTATGTCAGAAAATGAAGTCAACGATTCAAAATTGAGTGAAATACCTTGATCTTGGAATTCAAAAACTTCCGACTTGAGAGCTTGAAGGTCTGAGTTGAAACTTGAACGTGAGCCCTATACATCGATGACACGAGCGTGCAAAACTTGCCTTGAGGCACACAATATGTACAGGCAAGGGCGCGTCGACCAAAGGGTCTCCACAACAGACGTATATGCCATAGATGGCATGGCGAGCTTCTATAAAACCTTACTATTAAAACATAGATCGGCGTCAAGAAAACGAGATGAACTCACATGCCTACATGGAGGAGGTGCATTCAGCTAAACGTATACAATGGTCAATGACACTGACCAACTGAGCAGACGATCAGTGTCGATGACGGAAGGATGCCTGCGTTCAAAGGCGTATCTCCACCTCATGATGGGAAGATAAAGAGGTAGCTGGGGCTGGGATGTGCGTGTGAGGTCAGACAAATGTCTGCCATAAGGACGTCACTGGGCATGCGAAAGATGCGGTAGCAGGAAAGAACGACAGTATATTGGGGAATTGAACGAGAGAGAGATGTGAGATTATATAGACAAGTTGGTTTGTGGGCGCTTCAAGACTCCGACTGTTCTCCACACAAACAAGGAACAAAAGAACAAAAGAACATACTAATCCGGAATAATATGGAAGGCAAAAGAACAAATCACACGCAGCCGGTGGGAAAGGAAACAACACGATGTCGCTACATGACATGCCATGACAGGTCAGCAGGGCAGCCACGACAAATGCTTGGCAGTCCCTGAACACTCCTTGAATGCGTCCTACGTGATAGATATAGGTAGAATATAGATGAGACCAGACAAGCCACAGAGCATTTATTATAACACTGCCGATGTACAAGTTGCGCCACGGTACATCCTGGGAAAAACATGCAAATTCATAACAATGCGACATTGAAAATACAAAGCGGGACACCGAATACAAAACCGAGTGTGTCCATTATAGCTGTGATACACACAGCCTATTGTTCCGATCCTCAAGGATGATCAGTATTTACCGTCAGCTGGTCCAAAACACACGCCTCACTGGCAGCTATCAATGGTAATGCATTAATGTTTTGTTGTTGTTGATGTGAACCGCGCGGATTCACGAATACCTAGCATGATGAAACGTGAGTGCACTTGATGCCCACCTCGAATATACACAAGAGCTCACCAGATTCAGCAAATGCAATAGATCCAATCATACCCTTCCACGATATGCATGCGTTCTACGGCATCATATTCAATAAAACAGCCGAAACACGATATACAAGCCAACAATCATAATAAACACAACGATATGACGATTAAAGCAAAGAGCTTTGAGATTACTGAGAAGATGAATGAGTCGGTGCAACGGCAAGTCAGTGCATGAAGACAATTTAGAAAGAAACACGGGTATCGACATATTCAGCATGGGTTTCTAAAAACAGCTCAGATCGATCTCTATAGAGTCAATGATGCTTGCCTCAAAGGACTTGCCAGGCACAGCAAGGGCCGGGACCAGGAGAGGAGGAAGTGGCGAGATCTGTCGAGAGTCAGACTTTCGTGCTGGCATGCCAACCGCAGGAGTTTCAGGTCTAGCAAGGACAGAAATAACAATGGGTCAAGACGAGATTGATGCGGAAGACAAACCTCGACGTAGGTGTAGCAATTGTTTAATTTTGAGTCGTGCACTGGGATCAACCGGGGTGGATGTCCCAGAAGCGATGAGTTTACGCTCTTGTCGCTTGTGCTCCGCCTCAGCTAGCTCTGCTTTACGCATGGCTTCCATGTTGGCCTTATGATTGCGCTCATTCACTTTGGCCAGGAGGTCAACGGTTTCCTCCTTCTGAGTTTGTGAAGGTACCAGTTCAGCGAGTTTAGCATCAATTTCGGCAACTTTGTTAAAATCGTTTGGACGCTGAGCAAGAGTACGCGCTTGTATGAGGCGAGACTTATCCATCGTCGCCGATATGGTAGTAGTTTTCTTATTAAGCTGGTTTTCTCGGGTCAGCATAGCGATTATGTCGCCCTATAGTTTCAAATGAGGCTGAGGTCGAGACGGGAAACGATGGCGATCACCTCCGTTATGGGCTGAGTAAACGACTTGGTCATCTCTGCAATCTTCATTTCCAATTGCCACTTAGTTGGGAGCTTCACATCTTCTGCATTGCATACTTTGACAACACGCTCAAATCATACATCCAAACTGCTCGGGAGGCCAGCCTAGTCACTCCTTCCCCTTCCATGGGCACTGATACGGCACTACCAACAACACCCAAGGGGGATTAATTCCATATGTAATCTGGTGTTGGTACTTACAGTATGATGAGGAGGACTGCCCCAGCGCACGTGACCTTACTAGAAATTTTCATCCCCTAGTTTTTTTTGGAGTAGATGTAGGGAAGAAATAACAGACGTCATTATCCTCGACAGAAAAGAACTTGGATCGAAAGCTAACATTGACATTCTACGCACCATTACCATGATATGGATACATAATGACAAGATATGAATGCAGGTATTCTTATCAACGAAAGGTATCAACATACGTCATAATATACAGAAAAAGGAACGGTCCATCCAAGTCAAATCCAGGCTTATTCAAAACGACACCAGTGTCCAACTCGAACACAACATAGTCCAGGCGCAAACTATTCTTCATCTTCATCTTCATCGTCCTCTTCCCCTTCCTCTTCCGCATTCTCAACCGTTTCTGGCTCCCTTTCTCTCATATACTCATGTCCCACAAAGTTCATAACACTATACCAACCCATGATCAGCTCGCTCCGAACCCAACCAAAAAACAAAACAAAAAAAAAGAAAAAAGGCAAAAGGCAAAAGAACACTCACTAAATAGTCCCATCCGCACACCCAACCACGACCTCCTCATGACTCAACTGCATGGACATCGGGTTCTTCTCCGGCGTCGCGAGACCTCCAAACTTGTGTGGCAACGCGCCCTGAAGCCCCTTGACACCTGCCCCGACGACTCTCACATGATCAGGCTGGGCCAGCGCCGCCCATGCACCCCTGAGTTCACGCACGTCTGCGTCGATGTCAACCGGAGGTGTGGGATCGCGTACGACCGATGCCTCATCTTCATTTTTCCCGTTCTCTTTCTCCTTCTCTTTCTCGTCTTCCTCATCCCCATCCCCATCCCCATCTTCCTTAACGCCCCCATCACCAGACACCATCTCCCTATCCTGATGCGTCGTCATAAAAATCTACCAAAACCAAACGAATCAGACCCACGACCCCACACAAAACATTTTTTGAAAATGAAAAACGAATAAGAGCAGAGGTAGACCTTACCCTCCTATCAGCGCCCGCCCTCGAGCTAAACCTCGTGGCAATAACAACCCTCCGCTTCCTCGGATCAACCGCACCAACCGCAACATCCGTCGGGGTCTCCACGACCGCCACAATCTTCGGCGGGGCCGTCAAAATCGCCGCGCGGCCGAACCGAACCGAGTGAAGTGGTGTCCCCGCGCGCGAGGACGGGGAATGGGTCCCGTTGCTCACTACAGACATCGGTGTCCTGGGCGAATGCGTTGCGACGGAGGTATAATTATAATTAGCGCCCATGTTCATGTTCATGCTTAGGCTAAGCCGGCCTTTGGTGGTGGAGACTGAGAGGGGCGTGTGGTGTGTGGGCGCCGGAGCGAGCGAGACGCGCCGGGCAGGGGTGGAGATCATGCCGGACATCGAAGATGTCGAACGCGCGAGGGACGATACAGTGCGAGCGCGAGGAAGGGCCGCGAGGGAAACCGGGGAATGGGCTGTTGGTACTGCTGCGGCAATATGTTCTGTTAATTTATCTTTATCTTTATCTTTCTCTTCATCGCTTTCTTGCCATTGCAGATGGATGATGACGGATTTCGTGGCGCACTGCAAAATAGAGATCGGATTAGAAATGTTGTCTGCAATTGCCTCGTGAATGGGTTCTTTACCGTCATTTGAGTGCCCTTTGCTGCGAACCACCTGTTTTCAGAAGCAATTAGTCCTACCCATGTATATAAGGAACTAAGAAAACTCACTGAAGCATATTATTCGGCGCCGTGCCCACATTATACAATTTTGCATTCAAAACCGGATCACCCGCTCCCAGCTCACTCAATTTAAACTGCGAAATCATCTCTCTCCTCTCTGAAGAAAAAACAAACAGTTAGTCAATATTTACTTAGAAGAAGAAGAGAAATTGCGAGGAAAATCCAGAAAAAGAAGAAAAAAGCCACTCACTAATCGAAAAAACCCTAACAATACCATCAATCGTAACACCCACAACCCTCTCCCCCTCTTCTTCGCTCCACCCGGAGCCTCGAACGATCTGTACCCCGATGTTAATCGTCGTCTGCTGCCCAAACCGCACAATCTTGGTGCCCAGCCGCCAGTCCCAGCACACCAGAGCCTTATCTGCGCCCGCAGAGACGAGGTTCTTCGAGGACAACGCGACGGCGCGTATGCCATTGAGATGCCCTGCGAGTTGTTGGAGGGGCGTGAATGTGAGTGAGGAGAAGAGGTGGACGCGTCTGCATAGGTGGGGAAGCAGGAGATTAGATTATTAGACATACAGGTGATGGATGGTGGTGGACGTGGTTGGTGACTTACCCGACGTCATGGAATCCAACCACAAATACCTCTACAAAAAAAACAAACCCCAATTAACATCATGATATCTCCTTCTTTTCGGTTGATCAGAATAACACGAGCACTCACCCTCCTCTGCTAGGAAATCAACACAACTAACCGGCTTCTTAACCTGCAAACACCGCTTCATCTCGCCAGTCTCCACATCCCAGAACCTGATCGTCTCATCATAGCTGCCACTGATGAGCCGCTTACCCCTTAGGAGTAGCGTCGTACAGAAATTCGTGTGCCCCGTGAGGAAGCGGATTGTTTGTGGAAGGGCGTGCCGGAAGTTGGTTTCACGGTGGTGGAGGGCACGATAGAGGGGTTCCCTGGAGAGTGTTGTTAGTTCGTGGATATAGATGGGGAAGGGGAACATACCATCCTTCGGGTGCGGCAGGCGGCCGGAGCGGAGAGGGGTCGGTGGCAGTTATACGGAGACAGTGATACCGCCAGAGGGCAGGGTGCGCCACAATCGTACGCCACTGTTGTGAGACCTGAATATCCAATTACGTTTTGT
Organism: Macrolepiota albuminosa; assembly: GCA_027475525.1. NCBI lineage: Eukaryota > Fungi > Basidiomycota > Agaricomycetes > Agaricales > Agaricaceae > Macrolepiota > Macrolepiota albuminosa. The sequence continues at coordinate 94,826 of JAMWFC010000109.1, forward strand.
TAACAAGCAGTCTAATCTACTGAAACAAGAAGTTGAACGCACCAAGCGCACACCGACGACTTCTTTGATTGTAAGATGTTTAAGAACACGCAAAGCGAGGTCTGGAGCCAGTTTTCCGACGATGTCGAATGTAGATTTGGCGTATTTTTCAAGCAGGAGGATTTGCAGACGGATGTCACCTGGGAGACATGCTGTGGGTTCAAGGAGGTTAGATGACAACGAAGAGACGAGTAAGGTAACGAACAATCCAAGATAATGGCAATGAGCCGCATGCGAGCCTCTCGACTTAGACCCCTCAGCACCCTCCTCACCTCCTTCTCACTAAAATCATTACCTCTGCCCTTGAGTGCCTTGACCAATCTCTTGCCGAACGCATCCGCATCCTCGTTCTCATTTTCAGATAACTCTTCATCGTCGCGGTAACCAGCCCAATACCCCTTCTTCCGCTTCCCACCACACACACAGCGGTCATCGTCGATGCCATTTGTAAGTTGATTGTGTGCGTGCGGTAAGGCAGAAGAGTTGTCGCGAAGAACGCGGACTTCGGCTTGAAGTGCGTGTAGTTGTGCCGCGGCAGATGCTTGGGCGCGTTCTAGAAGACGTTTATAATGCAGGATTTTTCGGGTGTGGAGGTCTTGAATTTTTGAGAGGGCCGCGGACATCTAGCGGATGGTTCGTTACGTAGAGAATAATGACAGATTTACGTACCTCTTCATCTACTTCTCCGTCGTTGGCATCGGTAAGAAGCTCCATGTCCATATCGTCTGTCTCGCCGCCCCACGATGAGAATGCTTGTATTGCGCCAGAACCGTTGGTCATCGCGAGGTTGTCCGAGTTCTGCAAGACGCCCTGCTGGGACCACGGAACGCCAGGCAAAGAATTCTTTGACGGCGTCGAGCGCAGCGTGCTGGTATTAAACACGCTGCCATTGCTTGTACTCGTGGTTGTAATGATGTTCATCCTGGGCGGGGTACCCTGTGGGGTCGTCGTCGCCTTTACCTTTGCCCTGGGGCTCGGAGACGTGAGGCTGATAGTGGGCGACGCCATCTTGAGCATTGACGGCGTCGACGGCGTCCTCCGCGGGGGTGTCATCGACGTGATGCGGGCGCGGACCGGGGACTGGACGGGGAGCGCCGAGCCCGGCGCCGGGGTGGTGTGTGTGACGTACATGGACGTCGTGCGGGTGGTGCGGACCGAGCCGACGGCGGAGGGCGCGGGGCGGGGCCGGCTGGGAGGGGCCGGGAGCGGGACCAGGGCCGGGGCTTGTGCTTTGGGGACGGGGACAGGTTGCGGCGCAGACGGGCGGCGGGAAGGGATCAACGAAAGACGTCTGGCGGCACTCGCCGGCTGGGGCATTGGCGTCGCATTGGACGATCGCGACAGAGACGTCCGTGATCGCGTTCTCGCAGTCAGTGATCGAGAAATTCGTGTTGACGTCTCTGAAGGCGCAGTTGACGTCGTTTGCAGTGCCATGACACGCGTCTGATCTACAAAGAACGACTAGCCACAGAGCCCCAGCAGTATCAATGTCCTTTTAGTGGGTATCAAGATCTAAGGAGAGGTATACACAAGCTTAGAGAGTAAACTTTTGCCAGACACCATCGTTCGACTTTTGCTGGCTTTGTATCATAGTGTTTGGGTCGCGTCTCTGATCCCATCAATCGGACGGAAGCAGATGTGCATAATCTGGACAAAATACAGAGCGTTTCGCGAACAACTCAACAGGTAGGATAAAAATCTCAGCTACTAAATGTTGGTGAAAGACAATCGACTACGAGCGGTCTCACCTTAATGTAGCAATAATGGCATTGCCAATGGTCTTTGCATCATGAGCCTTTTTCTTTTGTTGCAACGCGTATTTTTGCTTGTCCAAGCAAGAAAGATAGGTTTTACTAAACCCTTGACGCGACATTTGAAGGCTTGATGCGCCCAGAACATGCTCGAGTTATACGGTAGGATTGCGAAGAGTACTAGCTCAGGGAAGGTTGACCTTGACGTGCTAACACAACGCGAAATGGACAATGACACGAGGTCCAAATGTGGAAACTCTATTAAATGGCACCTCCATCCGATACAACTGGTGAAGACATATGTTCATCCTCAATTGACGATGTTTTTCTCCGATGGCACGTGTTAACCACGTGCCTCCAATGGATCAATCGCGTTCACTGAGATTTTCTTTCGTTTATTCAACGATGCAACCAATACTTCGCCGTTGCATAGTTTCCGTATGTTTCAGCGTCACTGCAATACAGTACTGATACAAACGTCACTAGGATTTGCGCCTCCCCATGGGTAAATTTACTCTCGACTCCAATAGCCCTTGGTCACAGTCAGTAATGACTTCTTCGAAGGCATTGCACGAAGAATCCTGACTTTGTTACAAGATCCGAACCTTACCAGATAGGCAAGCGTCTTGTGCTTGCCCTCCCTTCACATAACCAAACTATCAATGTTCGAGTTGTCAAAATGTATCCCCCGACCAATTCCGTAGTTCTCCTTGTCGACAACCTTAGTTCTTCCCCGGAAATCCCCCCTCGAGTGATTCTGAAGCTTGCTGATCGTCGCTTTGGCAATGCACGAGATAAGTTCCTAAACTATCCAGCGTGGCATTGGACAATAGACAGGGAACGCGACTTTCAAGCCCGTCTTTGCGCGTACATACAAGCACATGGTCATCCTCCCGATCTGAGTCTCAAGGTAAATAGTAATGATAAACCAGAGGAAGATGAGGAGGATGAGGAGGATGAGGAGGATGAGGAGGATGAACCGACGTGGATGCAGGAGCTCAAACACTGGGACACCTTCGATTTCATTCATCGGCAGGAAAAAGTAGCATACTCATATTTAAAAGATGCTCAACTGCGTGGCTATGTCCCCAAATGTTTCGGTGCGGTCCGCATTGCTATGTCTTCTCAAAAGGTGCACCCCTCGCTTGATCAAATAGATGGCCTCATAATGGAATATATTCCCGGCCAAACCATGGGGGAACTCACACCAGGCGTCGACATATCCGATGATGATGCAGAGGAAGTTTCTCAGAAGGTCCTGACCCTTGGCCGGCATTTGCGGCACTACGGCGTTGCGCATAATGATATACACCTCAACAACATAATCCTCCGCGCACCATCCAACGATCCGGTTCTTATTGACTGGGGCCGTGCTTGCTTTGATAATGCTCAGAACAACTGCACTGCTGAAGAGAATTGGGAGAGTCTCGAACTCCGCCAAGATTTTGAGTTGGATATACGGAAGATTCTTTGGCACAATCCTCCATGGCATCGGTTTAGGACTCCTATCTCTAATCAATCCAGAGAAGACCACGCAAAGCAAGTGGGTTGGAAGTTGACGAATTCTCTTGTGTGTCGTCTTACCCCCGAAGAGCTGGAGAGATTTTATTATCGGGATCATACTGTACCTGACCAGGCCTCTGGGTTGTTGTGGAAGGTCAAACCAAATGTCAAGACTCGACCTAATCTTGAACCATTCGAGCCACTCCAATGAGAAGCTAGTTGCCCCCCGCACCTCGACATCATGATGACGATATCATTGGCTTACAAAATTGCCAAAGTACCCCGGATCGCCAGGCGTGAATGGATTATGGATTAGAGTCGCAGAGCATGCACGTGACATTAGGGAATCAGAACGAATATGTATATGGTCGAGTACTAGTTAAGTGTCTCATCCCGTATAAGACCGCTATGCCGATATACTTCAAAAGGAAAGAGAGGGCAGTCCTTGTCAGTCACCCGCCTTCACGCTGGGCTAGCCGGCAGAGCACGTAGCCTCAGCTCCCATTAAGCTTGTTCCTTCGCAACTTATTTCAGATCTGGTGTCGTGCCGTGATGCAGACCGCACATTCTTCAGAATTTTGTCTTTTAACACTTGTTATCCGTAAAAATTTGACCCTTGTATGCGCAGAAGGATCAACGATCAATTTTGATGAACAACAGAGGTTGAGGTTGCTCGTCGAACTTGGAATTGGAAAACTTCGAGTCTGGAGTGTCTGAAGTCGTGAATGTACTTCAGATTCTTGTGGAAAATCGGTAGTGTTACAGATGTGACCAGCAAGCTCAGTGGGCTCCAGACAAAAGTTTTTTGGAGTCAGTGTGTTCATCCCATACGGTCTCCAACGGTGATTGGAGTCAATGTCAATCATCGTTCGGCCCGGCTCTTCTAGATATTAATCCGACAGACTTTAAGGCAGGGCATCCTGTCGATGATTCACGACTCTTAAACCTGCAAGCTACTGAAACGAAACAATTTTAGTAAGTAAGTTAATAAATGCTAGAGAATCCCGGGTACTTGACTAAATCAGGGTCTAAATCCACAGTAACCCCTCATGTCTCAAGTATTGCAAGAACAAATTTCACAGTTGAAGAAGAGTGAATGGGTCGATCTTCAAGGCCTCATCAGCTGCGCGACGACTTACCTCGCCGCCTCATCAGAATTCCCCAGCCTGAGCTGTGATTCTATCACTCTTCTTGGCCGGGGCTCCTACAACACCGTCTACAAATTGGAGTTCAGCGACAACAATCGATTAGCGGCTAGCGTCTCTAATCTAAACGAAGAAAAGTTCGATCCTGAGGCGAAGCGCTCAGAGATTGAAACGATGAAGTTCGTGCGTGAATCTGGGCTCTATCCCAATATTCCTGTTCCAAAGATATTCGTTTGGGAAACTGATTTCATAAATCCGGTCTGTGCACCTTATGTTCTCATGGAGCTCATTCCTGGAAAGGCAATGGCAAAAAACATGAATCAACTATCCCGAGCACAACAGTTTTCCCACATCAACTCAATTGCAAAGTTGCAGGCAGCTCTCTCTAAGCCTGTCCCATTTGATAAAATAGGAAGTATCATAAGTTCTTGTCGGCCCAGTCATGACACTGACACAGCGATGTTTGGGTGGTCCTTACAAATCCATGGAGGATTTATGGCGAGCTCAGCTAGAAAAACAATTGTTACACGCCCTTCAAGAGTGGTGCGCTCTTGAAATGGACCTCATTGATCCTGACGATAACCCACGGTGCACCCCACAAATGTTTTCTGAGCTCTTTCAACTTCTGTCCTCGCTCATTCCCCACTTTCAGCCACCGAAATCTTACCTGCCCTGGTCCTGCATCATCCTGATATCGCATTCCGAAATATCCTCTTTGATGAATCGTCAATATCTTCAGGCGATTTAAGAATAACAGGTTTAATTGATTGGGGCGTGTAATCCCTAAGATTACGACCACCTAATTAACTTACGTTACTTCCATATACTTTACATCCGTCATCGGGATTCGGATTACGCTCTTAGATCCGGACTCTCATTATCTCTCTCTCGTGTTTTTTCTCTCTCTCTACGTACGTACTTTGCTTACCGCTAGGACAATATAGCGGGGTTCTATCGTCTGGCTGTGTTCGTTACTTTTCTCTTTCAGTGAGGACAACGTCCTACAGGGCGGTGCACAAATCCTCCCTCTCATGTTTACTGCTAAATACCCAGACGATCTTCGGACAACTGGCGAATATCCTTTCGAAAAACCCGGATGGGATTATAACGAGCATTGGTATACCGTACCCTGTGATTGGACTTCCACTGGAGATCCTTCTCAGTGGCCCGAGGCATATGGTTTAGGACATAAACCTATAGACTATGGCCCCAGCGTGCGTGGAGCCATAGACAAGTTTTATCTTCGCGCGTACTTTAATGCATGCTATGCGGAGCAATTGCATACATTGCATGGAGATGCGGATTTGGCGCGCGCGACTCTGTTCAGGGACGCGACGTATTATATGAAGTTCCACGAGGTAGTCTGTAGCGGTTGGTTCATTTGGTCTGTCCACAAGGCTTGGATTAGGGAGACATATTGGAGGCTGCGCATGGCAGGACATGGGGGAAAGGAATCTGAGGAGCTTATCATCGGGCCTAATTTGTATCGGGACTTAGTTGAGGAGCCATTACGACTTGGGTTTATCTGGTGAATATCCAGTTGCTATACAATACGATCTTGACCCGGTGACGTTGAAGTATGCGCCCGTAGCCTACCATACGTAATACACAGATCTAAATTCACATGGAGGTGTTGTTCCTTGGTCTAGAATTGACGCATATCTGTTTTAATTTTGTTCGCAAAAAATCATGCTAAATTCCACATCTAATAATTAAGTCGTTGGTGCACGACCATTACTCTCAATATCGTATAACGAACTGAGGGTACTCAATGTCTGTCCATGATATATAGTTACATACCAACTAGGAACCCTTCGCAAAGAAACTACGATTCTCGTACTATCCTCACACACTGCGTATCCGAGATCGATCTATCTAGTTGGCAGTCTTGCCAAGTCATTTCCTCTATATGTATGATCATCTCATATAGACTTTATACATTATATTCGAAACAAAGTGGACTCGTGGAACAAGAAATCTAAGGAAATGTTAACAGTCGAATGAGCCAGGAAATGTGAAACCAAATAATATACAACACCTCTCCTTTTCCTTGCCAATGGCTGACGTGCGCGCTCTCCTCAAAGCTAAACGCCAAGAAATAAAAATCACTCATCCCTTTGCTTCATATACCTCCTCAGGCCAGCTTCGCTGTTCAGCATGTGGTACACCTGTGAAACACGCGTCTGCTTGGGAAGGTCACGTAGGAAGTAAGGCTCATCGAACAAATGTCGCGAGGATGAAGGAGGAGGAGAGACAACGACAGGAAGAAGCGGAACGGCAAGCGCATGCAGCAGCTGAGGCTGCAAAACAGATGCCTGTGGAATCAACTAATGGGAAACGCAAAGCTACGGAAGACGATAGTGGTGAAGATGACCCAGATATGGATGTTGATTCTACAAGTGACATTGCCAACACTAAAAGACGACGCGTCGGTCCTTCTCCTGGGAGCTTTCCAGCCGACTTTTTCTCGGACCCCTCACGCGCACCTATACCCACAACATTTGACTCTGATGACGAAGATGAAGATATCCCACCAGATACGTCCACTCGAACGACCAATGGTCCCCCACCAACTCCTGGGCCGCGAACCGCTATTGACCTCGAATATGAGCGTTTCCAGCGCGAGATGTCCATGCTGGGCTCGGGCCCAACTGCTGATCAGTCTGACACACGGGAGACCTACGAACGCGCGACGGTGGTCGCGGAGCCTGAGCTTGTAGAAGTTGATGAGCATCCAGGTGGATTCCCTGCGCAGGAGGAACAAATGGATGTAGAGGCAGAGAAGGAGAAGCAAAGTGAGGCAGAGCGAGAACGGAGAAGGAAGGAACAGGAAGACAGGGAGCTGATTATGGATCGGTTGATGGATGAGGAACGCGCGCAGGAGGAGGCTGATCAGCGTGTTTCGTCGATGAGGGCAAAGTTTGAGGCGTTGAAGAGGAAACGAGAAGCGAGGAAAGCTCACGAGCCGGTGTCGTGATGCTTGTAAGTATAGTCATGCGTGCTATCTTGCTTTTAGCAATGATCCATGCGTGGAGGGCAAGTAATGACCCTCCGGATTATCTCGTCTTGACGATATGTATAGATGCTCTGGCTTTGGCTCTCGCCCGATAACTTAGGAGAATCTAAGCGGAGAACATGGTCATCCAGCTTAAGACCGTGTTCTCGTAGGCCCTCTGCCTATCTCATTTCTTTTCCTTGGAACTGTCTTCATGTCTGCTGGAGTCGAGTTGAAGGCTTGGTTCAAGCAGAGACGTTCGTTTGAAAAAACAAAAAGAAAACAGCCATCGATAGCCTTTAATTAATAATACGCGTCGCTTTAGCTTTACTACATAGTACTAGTAAAACCATCCTCGAATAAGTGGCATAAACAATCATGCTGCAGATATCAGGGGAACGGGTGATTCAAAGTCCGTAAATGCCATCAACTCTAGATCGCGATCATGGCTCGACAGATATTTGTCTCCGTCAAGTACATAAACATAAACGATTGATTGGATTGTACTCGACACTAAGCGGACTTCTGCAAGAAACACTTTTGGTATGCAACGCGTGCCCAATCAGCACCCCCTCAAACAATGTTCCAAGCTCTCCTGACGCCCTTGCGTGCGCGTTTCGAACCAAAGCCGGCAACGCCTCCAGCATTAGCATCACAGGTCGGGCGAGATGAGGTGGCGCCGGAGGACTTTGCAAGAGATGTGATTATTGAGTTGATGAGGAATTCTGTAGAGAATTTGAAGCTTGCGGAGGATACGAGGACGAAGATTGAGGTATATTGACCTTCTTTGTTAAAGGAGATAGATACTGAGGGTTCTTTAGGTGTTAGCGGAGATACACCGGATTCTTCAGAGAGATACGGCTAGTAAGGACGTGTTTCGGGAACTAGACGGGTTTCTCATCCTCATGAGCTTGCTCTCAAATGTTCAAAAGTATACAAATGCTCTTGTAGTCGAGCCGGCTGGACAGACGCTCTCTGACGTACTTGAGACAACACGTCTAATCATCACGGACCTCTCAGAGGCAATGTATCAGCACATCGAGAATGCAGAGTATTTCAGGGTACGCATGTCCATTATCCTTCGCGTGACGGTCTGCTGATCAGAACATCGACATAGAGAGTCGTGGGGTACGAATTACTCGAGGATGCACTGCGTGGGCTTATCACCAATCCACAAACCGTCGACCATATCCTAGGGCTTGTACTCGCTCTCGCTACACACGACTTAAATATATCCGATGTATTTACGACTCTGCGCGCGACGCCGAAGGACCAGCTGAATGCGGTCTTGGAAAATATAGAGGGACGCCTGGGCGTCATTAAGCGACCGGGGGCAATTCTGATACTATGGAACGCGATACCACAAGTTGCAGGCGGTGACGACGCGATGCGCTGTGCCATACTCAAACTCTTTGAACTACTTTCTCTCGCGAGCCATCGGAATCAGGCTATCCTAAGTACCCTCGGCCTCGTTAGGTCCTTGTTCCATCGATTTTACAGTGCAAGGGTCGACCCTTCTGTCACGGATGAGGAGCGACATATTCTGCAAAAGCTACTAAGGAAATTGCTCGATATGGGTGCGACGACGTCTGAAGCGCGGCTCATTCTTCAGAAGACGATTAAGGACGACAAGACGCTTGATACTGAGATTTTGGATGTTGTGAGGTTTGGGATTAAGTCGAGGTGGCTTGAGCATTTCTCGATGGAGTCACCGGCTGCGTTAGTGCTTCAGGAAGAGAATGTGCGTGGGTTACCGTCGTCTGGATTCACATTTATGGTACGTTTTCAGCGTATCTCGGATGCCTCTATCCATGTTCCGATCCCTGCAGATCTGGATTTGGGTCTCTTCGCTTCCTCAAGCATCCCACCCCATATTTAGGGTGAAGCACGCAGGAAAAACCATACTGTCTCTGTCACTTGACGGGGACGGCGGTATCTGTTTATTCTCTTCTGCTGAGCAAAAGACGACAGTCCTTAGTGGCGCAAAAGTACATAGACTGCGATGGACTCATCTCACGCTCGTGCATTACCCCAGTCGTGCTTCACATCCAAGTATTCGTGAGTTCAAGCCTACCAATACATGAATTAGTGCCTTGTTGATTTTGTCACAGGTTTCTTTCTCGACGGTGTACTGAGCGACACCCTGGACTGGGTATACCCCAAAGCAGAAGCTGCCCAACTTCGTACATTTGTCATCGGTGACGCCTCTCAAACAGCGAAAATGAGCTGGTGCATCGCTTCCTCATATCTCCTCACCATTCCGCTAGGTCTTCTATTTCTTTTCCTCAATAATTAGCCCTAATTCTCCTGTTGCCCTGTAGACAATGACCTCCCCCGATTCATCCACCATCTGGGACCACGATATGCCGGAAATTTCCAAGACACCTCGCTCATCAAGTTCCTCACATACGACGCCTCTACCTCGCTCAACATGTTCCTCGCCAATATCGCTTCGAGCCAACCCAGCTCTGCAGCTCAATCAACTATCCTCAAAGCTGTGAAGAGCGGACTTGCCATTCCAGAGAACGCAATCAGCTTCGCAGTGTCGCCTCTCAATGCGCGTCAGTCTGGACCTAGTACGGCGGTACCGGTTCACGGATTCACGAGGGAATTCAAGAACGAGGGAGATGTTTTTGTGGTGAAGGCGGCGTGTTTGGATACGGCGTTGTGGAAGATCGGGGGTGCGGCGGTCGTGTTGAGGTTGGTGCAAGCGGCTAATGTACGTCCTGCGGCTTTTCAATCTTCTTCAATGATGGTTGACTTGGCAAATTTAATAGACGCAGCATGAGGTATCGAGGGCGTTGGGGGTACTTTCAGATGGGCTCCGGAATAGCTGGCAGAATTCCGAAGATATGGAGAAGCTCCGTGAGTCCTGCCCTTGTTTTGACTGGAGCCATTTCTCAGGATTTTTTCTCTAGGTGGATACGAAATTTTGGCTGATCTTTTGCGAAGCAAAGCTCAGTTGATCAATGTCACTGGTTTTGAAACACTATTCGAGTTCTTGGGTATGAACTTCCGTTGCCTCGAGTGCGTGATCGATTTTGTCTCTTATACTCTCTAACGCTCACTTCGATATCTGTAGGCAATCCACAGTCGTGAATAGAGTCGCATACAAGGCAATTGCACTGGATTTTGAGCTCTGGTCCCGCACCAAACCTGAAATTCAAAAAATGTATTTTCAACACTTCCCCACTTTGCTCCAAACCAGCCGATATAGAAAGTTCAATTATCGACAAAAGTTCGCCAAGCTAGGATTAGTTCGAAAGCTGCTTTTTGCTCTGCAGATGGACTGGTTCCATAGTGAGATGGTGCCGTCTGTGTTGAATGCTCTAAAGGCTGCGATTCGCTCTCACTTCTCCAAAGACGACACTATCAAACCGGTTGTTGCTTATCTCGCTTCTAATTTACACGAAGGTTCGTTTTTCTCCACATAACACCGTATGCATTTTTAGAGTATTGGATGGTTTCATAGATCCAAAAGGGGTCAGTTCTCCATACTCCCCAATTTCACGTATAGACTACACGCATCCTCAAGAGAAGGCCGAGCAGGTCTTAGAAATTCTCGTCTCAACCGTTTCTATACCGTCCTACCATATCCAAATCGCTGCTGCCCTCCCTCTGACTCGTATTTGTCTCTTATTGCTCGGTGATCGGCCTACTTCCTCCGTCGCTACACAGATCTTGGCCCTCATTGGCGTGAGCAATACGATCTCGCCCTCCTTCAACCGGAGGTTTGAGTTAATTAGTGGCTGGAGCGTGCTGAAAGCTATTCTTCCGCATTGCTGGGATCCCAGGGTCAACCAGTCTTCGTTCGATATACTCCTGGGTCGGTTTGATCACATCAAAAAGTCGCCTAGTCATGCGCCGAATACGGTTGTCTGTCCCAACATTTTCCCTGTGATATTGTCTGCATTGCAGACTGGACTTGTTTCGATAGCTGATAATTGCCACGTCTCTGGTGGCCTCGGTAGTATGTTAATTTTTGTCCTAATACCAATTTTTCAACCATTGATCCATATAGATCCTTCTGCCCAACTTTCATGGACAACAGAAACAGAATCAAGCATGGAAAATCTTCTTGAGGAAATTATGGACCTGCACGCATCCAGTTCTACCTTTCGTGAACTTTTCAAGTCCCAGCAGACGACTCAACTCTTTGTTGACACTTTCAAGACGTTTGTCGATAAATTGAAAGCTGCATCTGGATTGAACCAACAGACGAGACGTATCCTGGAGAAGATCTCTCATTTTGTACTAGCACTTGCCTTTGAGCCTTTCACTTCTGGTTCTCAGAAAAATGAGGTATGTCATAATTCATTTCGTCGAAAGAGTGTTTATCGAGACCTCGGCCAGATTCTGGACACAATTCAGTCGGCCAACACGTTGCTTGATCCAGCAGCAGAGAAACTATTGATTGATCCCAGTTTGGTCGCTGATACTCGGTCTATGCGTCAGCGGATTGCGTCCGCTAGGTTTAGCATTCACGTTGGCGAAAGGGGAGTCGTGAAAACTATGGCACGCATGTCGGAGTGGAGGAAAACTGTCCAGATTTCTGAGCACAAAATACTACGGAAGATGGTTTTGGACCTGTGAATCTAGATTCCAAGGCTGTGATTTACATGCTCATTTGACTGCACAGACGGGAAACTCGGCGGCAGATATTGGCTCTGCACGAATGGTCTAATCGATTGACGTCTGAACGAGGACTTTGGCCGGAACAGGGTAATCGAATTTGGCGACTCGACGAGACTGAAGGGCCCTCCAGAACAAGGTATATCCGTTGTAATTGAACTCACGTCCTAGTTGAACAAATTTCCTTTCTGAAGGAAGAGGCTGGAACCCCAAAGTGAGAAGCCTCCGAGCCCTAGAGTAGATTGTAACGACGAGAGCATTCGTGACATTGAAGTTCCCGATATCGATGTCTCAGCATCTCAGCAGCCAGTCGAAGTACCGCCTTGGGCAGAGTCGTACGAGATATCTACGACCGAGATCGATGGTAGAGGTCATGCATAGTTTCCCAAGGCCCTTTGTCGCTGATCTTCCGATGTAGATAAGCAATTAGCAGAGGATATTTCGAAGGACAAACATCGTAGAGTGCGCCATGATCTGGAACCGGGAGACGTTATTGAGGCCGTTGGCACTGTCGCTCGGATCGTTGGTGTCGATTCTTCGCGTTAGGCGTCTTTTCATCCTTTCGCGACTCTGCTGAACAATCTTTGTAGCTGGATTGCTAATTATCGGAAGGACACACCTGTACATATTGGACGGGTTGGTTGAAAATGACGAGGGTGAAGTAATTGAGGCTCGTGATGCCCCAAAACGGCTCTACCTTGTTCCAGGGAGCATAGTTGAACTTGATGGTCCCCAAAGGGCTCAACGATGGTTAGTTTTATGTCGTTCGAGTCTATCATAAAGTGACCCTGCATGTCAAGGTCGCACGACCAGGTCGCCGCCTTCAGCGAGAAGACATACCTATTCCGTGATGTTGCGTAAGCTTTTCTGAAGATTTTTTTACCAGATAATGTCTTACCAACCTCATGTAGTCTCGAGATATATTTCAAAGACAGCCGATCTTTGTTGGTTGTTTTCCTGGAAAAAAAGAAGAAAATGGATATTGAACAGCGCCTTTCCTCGATTGTCGGAAAGTATTCTGATAATATATCAAATCCAAAAACACCTATACTTGGTCGCATGGGTTCAAGGGTTTCTGGCTGGAGGGCAGATGATCTGCACACTGCGCAAAGGAAATGGCAAGCACGTGAGATAAGCAATGTATGTCGTACCTCCTGTTCAAGCAAATGGTTGATAAACTTGATACAGTTCACCTACATCAGCATTTTGAATCAACTCTCTGGTCGCACGCCGAGTGACGCAACTCAATATCCAATATTTCGTGAGCTACATATGCGTCTGTTGTAGATTAATATCGTTAACATATCATAGCATGGGTTATTCAAGATTACACGTCACAAATGCTGGACTTGCATTCCCCAGAAACCTACCGAGAGTAAGGCTTCTTTTGATGGTCCGAGACATTATTCATGTCTACACCAGTCTCACCAAACCTATGGGAGCACTTACACCAGCTCGTCGCGAGGCTGCTCGGACGAGATATGCTAGTCTTGAAAGTGTTGATGAACGGCCATTCCATTATGGGACACACTTCAGTTCTTCCATGATTGTGTGTCACTACCTGATTCGGTTGGCGCCATACACGAATATGTTCAAAACTTTGCAAGGCGGCGATTGGGATCTACCTGATCGATTATTTAGGTACTTTTTGAAGTCTGCGTTCTCCATTTAACTTACCTTTTTTTTTATAGCGACCTACCAAGGGCGTATGATTCTGCAGCAAATGACGTCCGCGGGGATGTTCGCGAGCTCATACCCGAATTCTATACTTGTCCAGAGTCGGTACTTTGGATACTCCTCTCATGCAAATAGGACTGAATTTAAGTACTAAGGTTCCTTGAGAATATCGCGAACTTGGACTTTGGTGTACAACAGAATACAGGCGAACGTATTCACAATGTAAAACTACCTCCGTGGGCTCGAGAGGACCCTCTCTGGTTCATCGTGCTCAACCGCAAGGTGAGTAGTATATTATTTGTCGAATAACACCGCTCATACCGCTTGATTCATCAGGCACTGGAAAGTTCATATGTGAGCGAACGCCTTCCTGCTTGGATTGATCTTATCTGGGGCGTAAAACAACGTGATCCCGAATCCCTAAATGTTTTCCATCCTTTGTCATACGAAGGCTCAATCGGTGCGCTGTCCCGTCTCTGCACTTTAAAAATTGCCTATAATGCTCAAAAGATTTGGATTTGATCACTGATGAGCTTGAACGTGAAGCTACAGTCGGCATTATTCACAATTGTACGAATTCTTTCTTTCTTTTTCTTCCACCCATACTCATCTCATCAGTCGGCCAAACTCCTCGCAAACTCTTTACTGCACCGCATCCTGAACGCTTCAATCATGGCTTGTCCACTCTTCCTGTTGGTATTCTGCATGGAATAGAGGAAGATCCGCATCTCCTCAGACAAGGAAGTCATTGCTTCAGAGGTGACGCTTCCTCTGCCCTCGCAATACAGCCATGATCCTCAAATATTTCCTTAGATCTGGGAGAAGATACTCCGGTTCGCGAGTTGTGCCTCGACATCATAGGCGAGAAAATTATACCTTGCCCGGAAGGAGTGTTGTGTGCCCCTTTCCATCCTCACGAGCAAATTGAATGGCGACCAGGAGGAACTGAATTGCGTCTGATAGTGGACCATAAGGTAAATTACATTTTTGGTGAGCGATGCTCATTGTTAAAGCCTTAAAGGTTGTGCAAGTGATAGAGAACGCATTCTGTAATTGCGCTACCTTTGCAGACGCGAGCAACCTTATCACCGGGTCAACTGATTATACTGTTCGTCTTTGGAAGATGTCTCGTTCTCCAAGTGCAGCGACTACCATTGTTTTGTCGCACATCATGCGTGTCCATACTGATGAGGTCATCTGTGTAACTGCTTCGCGTACTTGGTCAATAGTTGTCAGTGGATCGAGGGATGGTAGTGCCGCTTTATGGGATCTCAACAGAGGGGCGTATATCAGATCTATATGGCATGTGGATGGCGGTGAGTCAAATGGGGTGAACCTTGTCTCAATAAACGAAAGCACTGTATGTTCTTGTATCCACTTTTTCTGTAGCTTGATTCTTATTCACTCACAGGGTTATATCGCGACCTGTTCACGACTCAAACTTTGTCTGCATACCATTAACTGCCGACCAATGGCTGTTCTGGACTTAACAATCACACAATCATTTTCACCCCTCGTGCCTACCATTACGGCTATGGCCTTTCACGAACGAGAGTATTCTCATCTGGGGGTGCTTGCAACTGGTGGACCTGACGGCTCTATTGTTCTTCGTACCTGGACTGCGGATGGGACACCTGAAGGGGAAAAAGCCCAATGGGAATTCGTGACAATAAGGACAATTAAAGTGAGAATGGTCAACCGTGGCATCACTCGACCTCCAAGTGTGACTGCGTTGAAGTTCCTAGGGTATGGTTTTTCATTTCTCCATTCATCCAGAAGTTGAAAGTTGATACCATTGATCAATAGGGAGACTCTGATTCACGGTGAAGAGACCGGAAAAGCCTACACCTGGAATTTGCCAGAATGATTTTCAGCGTAATTCTGTGACTACATTTGTAATTATATAGATATAGATATGACAACGTAATATCGAGGCGATGGTAGACTAGATGCATTCAATAGTGAAGGGTTCTGAGGGCTTTTCGTCACAGGAACTAAGCATTAGAGTCGAGCCTTGGGGTTCCAAAGATTGTGATACTATAAAAAGCCGACTTGTAGTCATTCTCACGAGCCAAATAACTTGACTGTCATTTGCTGCAGGATTAGGCTTCTTTGTTGCCCATAACCGGTCCGGCTGAAGTCCGTCTACTTCATGTCAAGACTTAATGACATTTACTACATAACGTATAAAGGTGACGGCCCTGATCTTGATTCACCTTTGTGCTCAAAGATCTTTTGCTATTCAACTGCTTTATTCTTCTCTCAAGCGGCAATATTGGTGGAGATTCTATGTCTTCCAGGGTCTGGTTGATTACAGGTCCGTCATGAGTCAAGATTCCTCTACTCAAAACGAGCCATGGATAGAGTTCTTATTACAAATTCGCATCTATCCTTAATACTGACAGGGTCCTCATCTGGTTTCGGTCTTCGTCTCGCCCATGCAGCGCTCAAACGCGGTGACCGTGTAATTGCTACGGCTAAATCACTTGAGAAGCTCCAAGATATCCTAGTTACGAGCATCCACCCCAATCTTCGCGACAATCTTCGGACATTACAGCTCGACGTTACGGAAGGTGACATTGTGCTGAAAGCTAAAGCTGAGGAAGCAGCTACTATTTGGGGACAGATAGATGTTTTAGTAAACAACGCGGGTGAGCTTTGTCTCGTGCAAATATATGCACTAAAAGTATTGGTGTTTCTGGTCAGGTATTGGATTACCAGCTCTTTTAGAAGAAGGAGGGTAAGTTCATCTCGTGGGTAATCTACGTCCCCTCAACACGATCTCAAGCACCGCGCACCTTCGACGGCAGTTTGATACCAATGTATTTGGTGTATTGGACGTAACCGCGGCAGTACTACCTCATCTGCGTTCCAGTAGGGAGGCTGCTATAATTGTAATAGGAAGTCGATCTGCATGGAGGACTGAGGTTCCTGTGAGTTGGACTCCTTGTCACGCTATTGTTGTTCTGAAATTTCGTTGTTCAGGGAATTGGTAAGGACCTTGCCCGAAAGAACGAAAGAAAATGGATTTATGTGCTAACGGCCTAATCCAAACCAGGTCCCTATTCAGCTTCAAAGGCAGCTGTTCATTGTAAGTAGAGGTATTCTATGGGAAACGACGCACGCGATAAGCACTGCATATTACAGCATTGACAGAAACGCTTGCAGCTGAGGTCGCTCCATTCAACATTCGCGTCTTATTGGTCGCTCCTGGATCCTTCCGCACTGAAGGTATATATAAGCAGATATACCACACGAGCAACCCGATCGCTGCCAATGGCCCTCTTCGGGAAGCAAGCCTAGCCAAACTCAGCGTTCTTGCTGAAACAAGCAAGGGCGATCCAACTAAGGCTATGGAGGCAGTTGTAGATATCGTGAGAGGAGAAGGCATTGCGAAAGGTCGGCCATGGCCCGAACTACTGATTCTGGGTGAAGATGCAGAACGAGATGTAAGAGACAAGTGTAACAAGGTTTTGAAAGCCCTCGACGAGTGGAAAGATGTCACATGTGGTGTCAACCTGGATTAGTGATTGACTGACGTTGGAGAGGCATGTCTTTTTCTCCATTAACTCCACTTTTGTTCCGGCTCTTTTCACGTTATTTTCAATTCCGTACCCTAACACTAACCCGTATTCCTCTCACTAGTACCACCCATCGCTCTAATCCCTTCTTGATTGACAGGAATGTATGACACTATTAGTCCTACCACTTTAATGAAAGTTTGCTCTGCCAGAAAGTGAAGATTAGGTGATTAAGGAGGGACATTATAAAGGAGCACGAGAAGCCTTCTCGACCTAAGCGGTTAGGCCCATGAATATTTAAATGTGTTCATTCGACGAAGTGGCTCTTGATCCGTCACCACCACCTGACCGCGGTTTCCCACGGTCTAGTGAGAAGGGAGAAAAGACTTCGCAGTACGATATGTACAGCGAGAGCGTAATAAAACAACCAAGGAAAGGGCCAGGAAGGCCACCAGGAGTGAATACAGAGATGCACATCCCTCTATCGCCAGCAAAGTCGACATTGGGCAGACGCAAACAACGCGAGGCCGATGTTTTCGACCAGCCGGAGGAACAAGACCCAAGGACACCGACGCGTCCCAGGAGGAGACAAGAAGAAACCACGGACGCGCAAATGGACTCGGACATGGAGATGGAGGAAAGGCCGACAGCGGAAGCGGAAGCCATCATAGTATACCAACTCGAGAACCTGCGGAGGGAACTACAACGTTTCTCGGACCATCACGTATGGGGAGCACGAGCAATGGACAACGCATACGCGATAGCTAAGAAGTTCATGCCAGAGCTCATTGGAGCAGGTGAGACCCAACAGCGTGGTGGCAATGCTGATTCCGCGCGCGCACTACAGGAAACCGCCGAGTTACGGTCAACAGTCAAAGACCTAGCCAAAGCAGTAAACACCCTGGTGTCACGCCAGGAAGCCAAACCGACACATAACGGAGAGAACCAAAGAGGACCTTCAGAGGTACAAGGGGTTAAAACGGTCATAGCCACGGGGCCAGTGTTCAGGCCAACCAAGACCAGCCCAACCCAGCCCAAAGCGACAACACACTCCCGGCAGTACAACCCCCGCTCACCCAAAGACCAATACCACCCCGCACGCCTTATCGTCATCCCACGTGGTGAAAAGTTTGACACCAGCAAACTGAACCCACGCAGACTAGTAAACCTGATAAACGACTGCCTGGCTCGATCAAAAGACGCGAAACACCTCTGCGTAGCATCAGCCCACTACAACTACAACCAAAACCTCGTCATCATGCTACGCGAAGATCAGAAAGGAGAAGAGCTGCGACAACACATGGGAGAATTCGTCGACATCTTCGGGGTGCCGGCCCACACCATCGAGATGATCACAGACGACAGACGATACAAAGTCAGAATTAATGGCGTGTGGACAGGGAGAGATGGCGAGAACGACCTGAACACCCCTGAAGACCTATTGGAGGAAATCGAACGGTTCAATCCGGTTATGTCGAAGGTAAAGCTGATAGGTAAACCCAGGTGGCTACGAGCAGAGGCAGATCTGCGACACAAAGACTACTCCTCGGTAGTACTGGAATTCGCAAAGGAAGAGGACGCAAAGACCATACTTGAAGGTGGATACATCGCAATGTATACCAACTTCTGTGAGGTCGTACACCATGCGGACAGACCACCAGTGCTACAGTGCAGCAAATGCTGGACACTTGGCCATCACATCTCCAAATGCAAGAACAACGCAAGATGCAGAATCTGTGCAGGCAACCATAGCGAAACAGAACACAGACAAGAAGAATTCCAACGGATGTGTGAAGACACGGAAGAGACAGAAGACGGAGAACTTCAGAAGAAGATGAGTGCCAGATGCGCTAACTGTGGGGGAGATCATCCAGCAACGGAGAGAAACTGCCCCGAGAGGAAACGATACCAGATGATAGCGAGGGAGAAGGAGAGGGGACAGGTGGAGGGAGGAGGGGCAGCTCGAAGGAAGAAGGGAGGCAAGAAGAGAGGAGAAGAAGTGGATAAGGGAGAGATGAGGATTGGAAGCCAAGGACAGGGAGAGCAGATGACGGGGAGCAAACTGACAACAGAAAAGACAAACAGGAGGAACGAATGCACACAGGAGGGAACAGACAAGACGTCGAACAGATGCATGTCACTGGAAAACCTGCTGAACCGAGAGGGGAATGGACCAGCGTCATGGGCAGATGACGAGATGGAAGGACAGGAAAACACGGCTGAATCCACCGTCGGTAATGTCCAATCTATATGAAAACAAAACCCATCCGCATCGCACAGCTTAATACTAACCGAAGTAACACAGTATGCCACACAATGCTAAACACATTCATAGATAAATTCGACATAATACTGGTCACGGAACCATGGTGGGGGGAAATAGGTAATGGACAGCGTGGCCCAGCAGCACAAGGAACGTGGACCCCGATCCCACCGATGGCATCCATACCAAACGACAGAAGACCCAGAGTTATGGCCTACACGAAGCGCAGGCCAGACCTCACGGTAACACTACGATCAGACATTACAGAAGACTTAGACATACAAGTATTAGACATCTCGCAAGCTAACTATCCAACAGTAACAATTGTCAACATATATAACCAGCCTAGAACACGAGACGGGCAGGCATCAACCAGGGATGCTGCAGACCGATTACGCGAAATCGCAATCCTGCAAGAAAGACCAGTCATACTGAGCGGAGACTGGAACCAACACCACCCTCTGTGGAGCAAAGGGGAACAGGAACCGACAAACAAGACACAAGAGATGGTCGACTAGCTACATGAACGCGACTTCACGATAATGAATGAGAAAGGGGAATGCACGTACCACCAACACCGAAAGCGGGGTGCGACATCGGTAATCGACCTGACGTGGGCGAACACAGAGGCAGTCATACTGGACACGATAAAAGAGTGGGCAGTGGACCCCAGCCTCGCATGTGGGTCAGACCACTTTGCACTGAAGTGGACCATAGACCATGGCGTCACAGAAATCGAAAACATAACGGGTAATAGGTATAACTTCAAAGACACTAAACCAGCAGAGTGGAAGGAGGCATTTAGTCACGAGATGGCACAGAACGCTGAAAGGTGGGAAGCACTACAAGATTTGGATACTCACCGCATGCCAGAAGACCTAGACAAAGATGTTGAGTTGATCACGGAAGCAATGAAAGCTGCAACAACGGAAACGGCGAAGGAGAGGAAACCATCAGACAAGGCTAGACCATGGTGAACGGAGGACCTCAAGGAGGCGAATGAAAAGAGGATGAAGCTACGGGAGGACCAAAGAGCACACAAGGCACTATGGGGTACACAGTGCCCAGAAATCAATCGTAAGATACGCAAGATGACTAATTATTTCAGGAGACTATACAAGCACGAAAAAGCAAAGTGGATAAATGAAACACTTGAAGAAGCCACCCCAGAGAACATGTGGAGGCTCAGGGGATGGTCGAGAGGCAACAGGAACTACCCTTCCCCAGCAATCAAAAGACAAAACGGAGAATCGGCAATCGAACACGAAGATAAATGTGACGCGCTGCGAGAGGCCTTATTTAAGCCCCCACCAAGATTGGAGAACAACGACGCACCGGACTTGACACAGGCACAAGATCACGACCTAGAACACCTCAAGATTACACACGAAGAGGTAAGGGAGGCGATCTTCCGACAAAACGTGAAGAAAGCACCAGGAGTCAGCCAACAACCCTTCAACACGGTTAGGTGGGCATGGGAAGCGGAGAGCGACACAGTATTCGCACTCATGCATCACTGTGTTGAATTGGGGTATCACCCCAAACCGTGGCGCGAAGCGGTAGCAGTCGCACTCAGAAAACCGAAAAAGCCTGACTACTCAGAACCGAGAGCCTACAGGCTCATACAGCTACTAGAATGCCTCGGTAAGGTCCTCGAAAGCATAGTGGCAAGGAGGGTAAGCTACATGGTGGGAAAAGGGGACCTGGTCCCACCGACGCAGTTCGGAGGCCGACCCAGCAGCTCCACGAACGACGCACTAATGACACATATAGAGGACATACAAGCCGCGAGAAATTTTGGAAAAGTAACATCAGTACTCACGTTTGATATTTCAGGGTTCTTCGACAATGTCAACCACGCAAGACTGCTCAGAGAAATGAGACGGAAAGGCATACCACTCCAACTAGTGAAGTGGGTCGCATCATTCCTGGAAGACAGGCAAGCTGCGGTTTGCCTGGATGGAATCAGAAGCGACATGAAGCCAGTCAAGAACGGCATACCGCAAGGATCCCCAGTATCACCAATCCTCTCAATCATATACGGCAGCGAGCTCCTCGAACTGATGGAAGAAAGAAAGTCAAGACTGATCAACTCGGCACGGCCAATCCCAAGAAGAAACGACCCAACAGATACAACGCTACACATGTACATCGACGACGGCACGCTCATGGTATCCTCGCCATCACTGGACACTAACGTTGCGATACTGCGGGGTGACTTCATCTTCACAAATGATTGGCTAATTAGCGTAGGGTTGTCAACAGCGCCGGAAAAAACAGACCTCATGCACCATTCCTGGAGACAAGACCGGGACCACTCACCGGCGATCAAGCTACCCATGCCAGATGGCACAGAGGTGAGGATAGAGGCCGGGGACACAATAAGGATACTAGGTTTGCACCTGGACAGGAAGCTGACATTCAACCAACATATACAGAAAATCACACAGAAGGCAAAGGCCGCAGTGGTCGGAACGAGGATGCTGGCCAACACCATGCGCGGCCTCAACCAGACCCAGCTGCGAGCAATGTACCGGGCATGTGTAGTGCCAATAATGACCTACGCAAGCCCAGTATGGTGGTCAAATAAAAAGACGCACGCCGGAAAGTTAGGGAAGGTACAGAATGACGCACTGAGACACATGGCAGGGGCATTCAGAACCACACCGGTCAAAGCACTAGAGGTCGACATGGCCATACCGCCAATCGAACTAACACTCGATCTGACAGTAGAGAGATACGCAAATAGGTTACATAAGCTAAAGCACACTAATCCAGTTGCAGAACGCCTCCCAGAAGAATGGAGATGGGATAAGGCTGCGATGAACCCACCACCACTCCCATCTAGGAGATGCACAAGGAATCGGAACAGCAAACGGCATAAGCTAACGCAGCTTGAGAGGATAGCAAAACTAACCTACAAACCGATGGAAGGAGAAAACATAGACCCGTTCATCTCCCCGCCATGGCGCACGACGGCAAGAGACAGAGGCTCACGGATAACGGTCACAGGTGCACCCAAAACCGGGAAAAAGTCAGAAGAGGCAAAAAAGCACAACGAAAGGGTAAGGGAAATGGAGAGAGACGCGTCACGTATCATCGTGTACTCAGACGGCTCTATGCGTGAAGACGAAGATGGACAAAGCAAGACCACAGGGTGGGGAATAGTAGGATACCACATGGGTAACGAAATCTTCACGGACAAAGGTGGAATGGGAAGGAAGGCGGAGGTGTACGACGCGGAACTGACAGGTATAGCCAAGGCATCGAGATCAGCCACCAGATATGCAGAGAGCCACAGGCAAGTAAAACACGTACACGTCTATGCTGACAATACAGCCGCAGTCACGACAGCGTATGAACCCAAGCCACAGCCGGGACAACTTCAAATGATCCAGGTAACGCGAACAGTGGACAAATTCCTGGCGGGAGACCCGGAACGCACAATGAGCATCGAATGGTGCCCAGGCCACGAGGACGTCACCGGAAACGAACGCGCAGACGCAGAAGCGAAGGCAGGAGCGGAACTGTGGACACAGGACCACATAACGTTGACTAACGCCAAAAGAAGATTGAAGGAAAAGATACTCGACAAGTGGAAGGACGACTGGCAAAGGACACCACCCTCTGGGGGATTCGGAGTCGCGAACAGGCTGCCACCGAGGTGGAAACCGAGGGAACACGTAACTCACACCCAAAGGGAGGTATTCAGCAGATTAACACAATGCCGCACGAAACACGCATTCATTGGTGAGTATTACGCTAAATTCGTACCTAGCGAAAGGACAGGATGCAATTGCGGTATACGACACCAAACGAGGGAACACATCATACAGACATGCCCGAGATATGAAGAGTACCGAGACATACTCAGGAAAGTGGACGAACAACTCGAATTAGGGAAGCTACTAGGCACAAAGGAGGGGCTGGAAGCGATGGCGAAGTTCTTAGCAAAGACGGGAGCCTTCTCCAAGACGGGCACAAAACACGAACAACGACCGAGACCTGAAGAAAACGACGAAGAAAACGACGAAGACGAGGAAAGGTGGTGGGAGAGGATGGAGAGAGATGCAAGCGAGGACTACGGACTAGTGGAAGGGGAGACAGGGGAGGAAGGGAGTCGAGAGAGGGAGGAGTAAAAGGAGAACGACGGACGAAACAGGACACTCAGGTTTGACAAGGCTAGGAGTTGCACACCACGGGAGGTCGAGACAACCCGCGTACACGAAGATTAGGTCAGAGGCAGGCCCCGATTCACTGATTCGACACCACATGAAACCCGAGAAAAACCCCAACACCCCAATTCTCACCGAATCATTTCGCGACGCACCCCAGCCCATTGGAAATGTCACATGAACTCTGCGAGGAAAGTTCCAATACCAGTCTTCACAACGACAGTACACCACCATTATAGCTACTATCACACAAAATCGGCGTAGAGTACTATAGCTACTTTACCCCCGCCTCTTAGCCCTGTATTGTGGCTTGCCGGCGGTATAAGCCAATCTCATTCATTCATTCATTCATTCGACGAAGTATCCAGCTCCTTATGATCAACTGATTTGGGGAACATTACTTGCATCACTCATATTGAAGTGCGTTGGGTGCGTCCACGCGATGATTAGACAGGTTCAAACCGCATGACCTCCCTGAAAATAAGCTTATTGAATTCTATTCTGTCCCTATAGAGAGTAGTGTCTTCCCTTGATTTCATGCGTACCTTCCAAAGGCCGCCGTTGCAGTGGTAAACCTGAGGCATGACTGTCCTTTATTCCGGATCATTCGTCACGCGAATTTCGCCCAGTGGAAACTCATAGAATAATAGAGTACTTGAAAAGCATAACGTTGATAATGGAAGGCAGGAAGACCATATATGAGAATATGGAGGATCGGGGAAAGCACACGAAAACCACGTGGTGCCGCGGCCGCCAAGGCACGTAATGTACACGGCCTCGGCTGCTTGGAGTCATATCTATTGAAACACATATACGATTGTTTGTTCTATGGAATTAGATTCCACGTACTGACGTGGATATTGTGATCGGTTTTCTCTTCCTCATTCTTTACGTTGCTATCGTGTGTCTGATAGCGCAGTATGTGGAATCCCTTTAACCCTCGACCTGCACCTCCTGCTTTTGGTGCACTCAAAGAGGTCCCTGAGGGAAGTGCATCGTACGTTATTTTCTTTTCTTAATTTTTGCTCCCTGATATCATGTATGACATGTCTCTGTGGTCTGTCAGTATTCTATCTCGAGTGCTATTCTCCTGGCTCGATCAGTTTCTATACGTTGGTTTCACGCGACCTTTAGAGGAGAATGGTGACGCGCTTCTGATTCAGTCGTTGCACTAGGCCTGATTTCTTGTGCAAGATTTATGGAAGTTACCGAAAGAGCAACTTGCAGAGAACATCACGAAAGAACTCGAGCAGGCGTACTACTCACGCTGTCCGCCAGATAAACGCCCAAAAGTCTTCTCTCAAACAACAGCCAGGTTGGATATAAATTCTACAGCTCAATCTTACGACGACACGAACAAGACGATTGAGAGAAAATCAGGCGAATCAGTGATAGAACGGCGGGTACACGACTCTTCCCTGTTTAAAGCACTGCATGCCGCCTTTTTCAAGAGAATCTGGATTGCTGGTGCTCTGCATCTGTGCTCGGGTATGTGTACTTGGTGATGTTGGCTTAGTAGAGATCTGATCATTTGCTCCTTAGACACGTTGAAAACGACCACTCCATTGCTGAACAAGGTCATTCTGACGTGGCTCACAAATTCGTATATCTACTCTCAGACACGTTGAAAACGACCACTCCATTGCTGAACAAGGTCATTCTGACGTGGCTCACAAATTCGTATATCTACTCTCGGTTATCAGACGAGCAGAAGGCGTCTGGAATCATTGAAACCCCACGAGGAATCGGCTATGGGATAGGACTGGCATTCGCTCTTTTTATCATGCAAGGTAAGTATAGTATAAACTAGAGTTCCCAGAAAATCAGTTTTCCGAATGTCTGTCAATAGAATCCGCTAGCCTGGTAACTATTTTCTGTTATCTTGTACAGATGCATCTCAATTCCGTGAGATAGTTGGGCAATCACTTCTTTCAAGGTTAGAATCTTCCTGTGGCTCTTACCTGGTCAGGCTTTTTAACTTTATCCAGTTGGGATGACGACTGGTCTCATGATGCGTGCAGGAGTCCGTTTGTCTCGATGTATTGTCGATCGTAACTTACTGTACCATTAGGTTATCGACGCCATATTCCGGAAATCCTTGAGACTATCGGGACGGGCGAGGTTGGACCATCCGTCTGGACAAATCACCACGATGATCTCTACAGATGCGACACGTATAGAACAATTTGCCGCATTTGCACACTTGTTGGTCAAATTATCGTAGAGAATCTTTCGGTGTTCCTGATTATTATTTAGCATCTGGGTTAGCCCGATCCAGGTTCGTGAGGATTATCACTAGTCGCTGTTGAACGTAATCAGATAATGGAGACTTTAGATAATCATTGGTATCGGCCTTCTCATTGGAAACGTTAGTGTCCTTGCATTTTTTTTGTCCTTGCGTGTCGTTCTCAGGGGAATACTTTGCGCAGCTCGGATACTCAGCCTTGGTCGGCCTGGCGGTGTGTGCCCTTGTTCTGGAACTGGTTGGCTGTTTATAAGTCTAACTGTACAAGGTCATGATTCTCGGCCTTCCCTTCCAAGCTATTCTTGTAATGATAATATTCAAACAACGCGAGAAGGGAGTCAAGATCACTGACACTCGAGTTCGCCTTACGACTGAAGTATGTGGCTTCTTCATTTTACGTCTTCAATTATTATTCAAGATAAGTGTCCAGGTCCTCCAAGGTATACGGTTGCTTAAAGCGTACGCTTGGGAAGAGTTCTATGCAGCCCAAATCGGAACATATCGTGCGGGTGAGATTGCAACGCTGAGAAAAACATCGTGTGTCTTAACATTATGATTGCGCACGCAACACACAGCTCATGAGAATCGTGGATTATAGGGTTGCAAATTCAATTCTAATCGCATCTATCACCTTTGTTCCTGTAGTGGCAACCGTTTTGTCTTTCGTCCGTTATACATTTACACTTACTAGCACCGTGACTGAAGGTCACTTTAATAGATTACATATTTTCTGACTGGACATGACTTAAACATCGCCGTTGTGTTCGCTTCTCTACAGCTATTTACTGTGCGTATCATGATTTCATTTGATTATACATTTTTGAACCCTCTGATTAGATCATCCGCATTCCATTCCTCGTTCTTCCTATAATCCTTGCCAGTTTGGCCGATCTCCTTGTTGCGCTCACTCGCATTTCGAAATTTCTGTCCGCTGAGGAACTCGAAGATCCCTATATTCTAGATGCGTCTATTCTTAATGCGGTTGATGTCGATGGCGACTTCACATGGGAGACGGCTGGAAAGATACCCAATGATAGCAAGGGTGACAAGATTAAAAAGACAGATATCGACGACAAATCGAATAAGAGCAGGTCGAAGAAACTCGCCGCGCTGCCAACACACGTGGATGAGCTTGTTTCTGAAACAAGGGAGAAAGATGTTGAAGAAGAGAAGCCTTTTGAGCTGAAGAATCTCAAACTCCATGTTCCCAGAGGATCATTCGTTGCAATTGTGGGATCCGTGGGATCCGGAAAGGTACTTGTCAAAATTGAACCATTCGATGCACAAGTTTAACTTACTTTGATACCATCCAGAGTTCTGTTCTCCAGTCTATCATTGGTGAAATGCGCAGGACTAGAGGCAAGGTAACCGTTGTATTCGATTTTCCCCAATAGATCAGTGACAATGTTTCCAGGTCTTTCTTGGCGGTACGGTTGCTTATGTCCCGCAAACGGCTTGGATTCGAAATGCCACTCTACGTGAAAATGTTCTATTTGGTCACGACGATGACGAAACAAGGTTCGTGTCCAACTAACACTTCTAAAGCATACAAGCTTGACAAATGCCATAATAGATTTCGTGACGTTATCAAGGCATGTCATCTTGAGCGTGACCTGAAATTACTTCCACACGGGGAGAAGACTGAGATAGGTGAGAAAGGCATTAATTTGAGCGGTAAGCATGCAGGATTTTCTTTCCGCTGATGAGACTTACTGTGAAAGAGGTTAGGTGGTCAGAAGGTACGGTTTTCTAATTCTAAACGTCGATTCGTACAATCGAGTCGATATTTTATTATCATAGGCACGCGTATCTCTGGCTCGCGCGGCCTACTCAGACTCTGATATTGTGCTTCTGGACGATCCTCTTTCTGCTGTGGATGCATACGTTGGCAAAGGCATACTTGATCAGTGTTTGTTGTCAGGGCCCCTCTCAACACGAACCAGAGTCCTTGTCACACACGCTCTCCATGTTCTAGATAAGACTGACTACATCTTTGTCATGGATCACGGCGTCATCACCGAGCAAGGAACGTACGAGGTATGCTTCATCTCTTCGTTTGTGCAGAATCCTATCGATTTGATTTATT
Source organism: Macrolepiota albuminosa (assembly GCA_027475525.1). Taxonomy (NCBI): domain Eukaryota; kingdom Fungi; phylum Basidiomycota; class Agaricomycetes; order Agaricales; family Agaricaceae; genus Macrolepiota; species Macrolepiota albuminosa. The sequence goes on from JAMWFC010000109.1 coordinate 122,858, forward strand.
ATTGCCCAGGACCTCATGAAGAACAGTTCAATTTTTTCGAGCTTAATGGATGAATACGGGACGGCAGAAGCCCAGAAGGGTGTTAAGCATGGAGAACAAGGGAAAATCCGGACCACTGAAGTCGACAGGGACAAAAATGAGAAGAAGGAAGTCGAGGCCGCTCTTATGCAGGCAGAGGAAAGAAACACGGGTGCAGTTACTTGGGACGTATACAAGAAGTATCTGCGTTTTTGCGGTGGCCTTGTTTGGGCTCCTATAATTGTCTGCTTCCTGCTGCTCAACGAGACCTCACAAGGTAAGTTTCTTTATATGAAGTCCTAAGGTTCAGGTAAATCATGTTTCTGAAGTTGGAAACAATCTATTTCTTGGCTTTTGGACTGGTGAAATTATCGGAGACTTCAGTCAAGGACAATATATGGCGGTATACGCTGGTCTTGGTCTGTTCTGTTGGCTGTAGTTCGGGATGCTATCAGACTTACTCTAGAAAAGGTGCTGCTCAGGCCCTCTTTTCATGCCTAGTCAGTCTATCCTTCTCGTGAGTGTGGTTGAGAGCCTAAGAGTATTCAAGGCCATTTTTGACTCGACTTTTAGCCTCATGTGTCTTGTCGGAAGTTTGCGGCTATTCAAAGCTGCGCTCAAAGGGGTTCTAAGTTCGCCAGTATCGTTCTTTGACACCACACCTATGGGTCAGCTTTTACCAGTTGCTTCAACCGCATTTCATCTTAAATACCTCATTCTCAGGACGGATACAATCAAGACTCTCGAAAGATCAAGACACTCTTGATGTAGAGATTGCAGTCACACTTTGGCAGGTCAGATCCTATAATACATGAGGTGACACGGGCCTTGCTGATTGGCGTTTATCATCACGTAGTTCCTGTCCACATTCGCTTCCGTTTTGGGGACCATTGGTCTGGTATTTTACACCTTCCCGTTGCTTGGAATTATATTTGCCCCACTTATTATTCTTTACTACATCTGCTCCCTCTTTTACCGGAGAACTTCGGTCGAGACCAAGCGTCTGGATTCCATTCTCAGGTCCGTGTTGTATGGATCTTACTCTGGTAGGTTTGATTTGTCTTCGATCCATAGGTGCCATAGTCTGATGTCGAACCCCCACAGAAACGTTGACTGGTCTTTCGACTATTCGAGCCTATGGAAGACAGGTTGGTCTGAACTGCCTTCCTTCCTTGTTCTTCTTTTCTCATTTTTGACAAGGGGTCCTCTATTGTCGATGCTGAAAAAGGACTAGATCTAGAAAACCGGGCGTATTACATGACAATCTCCATTCAACGCTGGCTGTCCGTTAGACTCGACCTCTTCGGTAACATTCTGATTTTGGGAATCGCATTGTTTGCTGCTGGTTACCGCCACTCGGTTAATCCTGCGAAGGTCGGCGTGGTACTATCATACACCTTGGCAAGTGAGTATCGATGCAATACCTTTTTTGTGTGATGTTCTGAAGGACCTGTGAAGTCACTCAAACTTTTTGTATGTACGCTCCTGTTGTGCTGTGGCCTTTGATTTACTGATCCGTGAAAGCGGAAATGATCAATCAATTTGCGAAAAACGAGCAGAATATGAATGCCGTCGAAAGAGTCCTTCATTATACAGAACTTCACCCTGAAGCCGCCTCCGTTACTTCTGACGATCCTCCTCCATCTTGGCCAGAGCAGGGCCAGATCTCCTTTACTAATGTAGACCTTGCTTACCGTGAAGGTCTGCCACTTGTGCTTGAGGACGTCAGCTTCAACGTCCATCCTGGTGAGAAGGTAGTGTTTTTAACGATCCCTTAACCTCCACTTTACCTGAGACCTTGTCTGCTAGGTTGGTATCGTTGGACGTACGGGTTCAGGTAAATAGGGATGACGCTATCTTTACTTTGATAACAACTATTTCATATTATAGGCAAATCTTCTTTGTTACAAGCGCTTTTCCGGCGAGTAACTCTTCCGTTTGACATGTGATTCACACCTAATCGTTGGAACATCATAAGCATTACCGAGCTTCGGAACGGCAGAATTGAGATAGATGGTCGCGATATCAGGCGTATGGGTCTCTCCATTCTTCGGGACTCTATTGCGTTGGTTCCGCAAGATAGCACAATGTTCATAGGAACATTGCGCTCTAATCTGTGGGCCCCCTGCATGGTTTTTCGTTACCGCTTTATGACAATCTTTTGTTATAGGGACCCTAAAGGCCTACGCACAGATGCAGAGCTTGTCTCTGTGATCCAGCGTGCAGGGCTCTTATCTTCCGCAAATTCTCCTGATCCGGCTGAAGCGAAATTCAGCCTAGATTCAAAGGTCGGGGATGAAGGTCTGTGCTATTCCACCTTACAGCTTTTCTTCTTGTGTTGAATTTCATGCAGGAGCAAATTATAGTGCTGGAGAAAGGCAATTGATAGCACTCTGTCGTGCCCTTGTGAAGAACAGTCGCATCATTATCCTTGTCAGCTTTTCGTGGATTGTTAATCCGCCCTTTCTTCAATTAATCATAAGTACAGGACGAAGCGACTAGTAGTGTCGACGTTGAAACAGATGCGAAATTGCAACGAACTATCAAGAGCGAGTTTGCGTCCTCAACCCTTTTGTGTATTGCGCACCGTTTGAATACCATAGGTAACTATCGTTCTCTTTCTGCATTAATGATTCCTCACTAGTCTACTTCAGTATACTATGATCGTGTCCTTGTCATGGACGCCGGCAAAGTTGCTGAGTTTGATACGGTCCTCAATCTTTACGACAATGAATCCTCGATCTTTAGATCACTTTGCAACGAGGCAAATCTACAGCGCTCAGACATTCTCCGAATTCGAGCAGAACATGATGAAACTTTGTGATGTTACGAAGAATACTACTTATGACAGCGATTCACCCCTACCATTCACCACTCAATTACCTCTTAACTGGTTCTAGTAGGACACACCGTTCTTAGTTTAGTAGTTTATACTAGATTACCACCCACCTTATACCATAGACTGACGTTGGAACACAAATGTTTTGGAGATGTTTGTCTGAACGTTCAATGTCAACAACAATAGCACCATACCATAGACTGACGTTGGAACACAAATGTTTTGGAGATGTTTGTCTGAACGTTCAATGTCAACAACAATAGCACCCCAAGCATACATCACTTACTCTTGTTATCAGACCCTCGAGTCATCTACGTGTCCATTGACTGCCATAGACGGGGTTATCATAATTGATATCAGGGACGTGTACCCATAATATGCATATGACGAATATAGTGTTCCTATTTTGACTTTCTTTTCGACAGCAATTCATTACCCAAGGAATTCTAGTGAATCAGAGTCCGATGATTCTTCCACATTCATATTCAGTGCTTAAATCACAAGGCCTTGTTTAAACCTTCAACTCGTACAACCCAACCACTACTCGGGAATCCAGGTGCGCTTCCATGACTTCCATCCCAACCCTTAGCCATCATCGCAATGGCGAGCAGCAATGCTCCGGAACCCGGGAAGTAAGGTGTTGGTACTCTAGCGCCACCTATCGGCATGCCAACATCGTCAAAGGCGAAAAGCGGATGCAGAAGCCATTCCACAGCCTTTTCCTGGTCACCGTTGCGTGCGGCCGACATCGCCAGCATTGGGAAATCCCACCTAGACCATCCTCAATTTCCATTTCCCTGCTTTAGAACAAGCCACCCACCCCCAAAAGTTGGATACATTCCAAAATTCCCAGACCTTCTCTGCTGTTGCTTTGGCTACTGTGACGTTCAAACCTGGCGTTGGGGGAAGCCAGCCATGCAACCCGACGAGAGTTGGGTGATCGTTGGTGTATGCTTTGTCCGTCCAGAAATTGCTCTCAATACCTTCATATACTGCATACGTTCCATTATCAATAGGCAGCTTGGCGAGATTGCCTGCGACCTTTGTCCAGTCTTCCGGTACCTCTTCGCCCAGATTAACCATCCATTTTGACGCGATATCTAATCCCAGGCGCCAGTACGCCAACTCCAATGCAGGGTTTTGCGTAATATTCGGACTGGTATCCTCACTCGCGACATACATGGGTGGACCAATATCATATACACCTGTCGATTCATTATACCACGCGAAGGCTGACATCCAGTTTGCAGTTTCGACAACGACATCCCTCCATTTATCCAATATTTCTTTGACTGGGAAAGCGCGATACTCGTATAACGCAAAAACTAGGGGATGTGGCTGTTCCCAGATGAGAAGGTTGTTGATTTCGCCTGGTGATGAACGACCAGAGGGATCTGTCATCTTGGGCCAGCGTGCCCCAGCGGGCCAGCCCTGTTGGACTTGAGCACGTGCAATGGAACTGTCGAGGAATCGAGAGTAGATGGTGGTTGAACGACGGAGGAGATCCCAGTCGTTCCAGAGGGCCCAGTGCGCGCAGTGCCAGAAATACATTTCTAGAGTCAAAGATCACCCTTACTGCGGTTCCAGAACCCCGAGGACACTTACCCATATGGAATTTTCTGGACTCCCAGTAAGCACTCCGACTATCTCATCTGATTTCAAGTACTCACCCGTACTGAGAAATATCACAGTAACATGAAGCTTGTTACATAAATGACATAGCAGGGATATCAATACGTACCCAGCCATTATTCACCAGACCAGACTGTCAGTGTCCAGTCGGCCGTCAACATGATTAGTCCAAGAATACAGCATCTCATGCTCACCTCTTGGGGCGGAGTATTCCCGGCCTCATTCACTCTCAGGAGGTATCGCGAAAGAACAATTCTTCTCTGCAATTCCTCTGCCCGGGAATCTGTAGAACCAGTCAGGACATCGACAAAGCCACTCCTCGTCCAAAATTTTTCCCAGGCGCTCGCAGAGCTGTCAAAAACATTCTGAACAGAAGAAAAGTTTGGCTGATCATCAGGAAGCCCATAGTCTACAGTGATAGAGAAAGTTGTAGACTTTTTCAATGGTTCAATGGTGTACCGGTGGGCATCTGGACTATCTCGTGAGATACTGAAGTTGTCACCCATTATAGTCGTTTTAAATGTCGCTGCAACCATCGTGTGGAGAATGCTTGCGCTGCTATCTCCTGAGGCCTCTAATACGGTTGTGTGGTTCGATGTTGCATCCCAATTACCGACAAAAGGGGCACTGAACTTGGTTTCTCCATCGTTCCAGGAGAAGTCCAGAAATATTCCAAGTCTACTACTCTTCAATAGCGAAGATTCAGTGGAAATCGCGATTCTTCCGGTATTATCAGCTACGGCAGTCTCGACTGTCACGGGTTCCCCTTGAAAGGAGAACCGACTTGTCAGCTTTCCGGTCCATAGGTTTAGCTGTTGCTCTACGTCTGTGAAGTCTTCTCCTGTGACGTTGAGCTTCTTCCCTTCGGCCGACCAGAGCACTAAGCCTATCCTTCCTAGATTGACTCTGTTCGGGTTTGAAATAAGCCACTGTTCGGGTCCTCCCCCCCCAAAATCATACTGGACTAGTCGGTCATGATTGTACCAGCTGACACCTTTATAATCCTCGACGTCTTGTTCGGTAATGCCAGCAGGAAGTGTATCGTTCTTCCAGCCCCAAGATGACATAATAGCGAAAGGTAGAAGTGTCTGGAGACCAGTCACGTCCGCTCCAAAGGCGAAGTTACCGTTGCCGATTTGCAAGGGCGTTGTGGCGTTGAGAGCAGAGCCATCGCGTTTCGGGTTGAAACTGATAACAATGGATTGACGGTCGATCAGTTCTAGTCCATTTGCCAAACTAAGAGTGGACAGCACGAGAAGAAACAGAGTATACAACATCATGCGAGACTTTCAACGAGATCACTTCGTATTTGACATGAGTAGCTTTGGCGGCCCGGGTCCTCCACAAGGCGGAATACATTTGATGAGTAACCCTGCTCTCACTCTCCAGGTTATTGTAAGATTGCCTGAGAAGAATCAGATTGATGACACCAGCTATTTATCTCGCCAGGTAATGTTACTGCCATATTTCAATACAGCCACACAACTACTCCCCAACGAAATACTTGGGTCCTCGTGATCGAAGAGTTGGGTATAAAAGTTGTTTTGAGGTACATGTAGGTCCGGTCAAAACAACACGACCACCATAATACCTAGAAAATTTGTCCAAAAAATGCGGATTTAAGGGGAAATTTTGGTCAAATCGAAGTCCCGATTTTATGGATTTGAGGCTGGCAGGGCAAAATCTGGAAAAAATTTGGAGAATTTGGCAATGCACTCCAAAAAGTCCAAAACCATACTTTCCACGACAGCAATAGAGCCGCTCAACCAGTCGGAACGGACACCCTAGTATCCCTGAACAAGAAGCCATTTTATCTTGTCCGACTGAGAGGACTCCGAACTAAAGGGGAGTCATAGTAATATAATGGCCAGTGCCTCATCAGAAATGAAAAAATCAACTTGAAGAAGAAATTTTGTTATTACAACGTTGTGATGAATTGCACCATATTCCACAATTACAAGCTATTGATTGGTACAGGTTCAAACGTTTCTGGGTCAAGGTCATATTGTATAGCCACTGGATATTCACCAGATAAACCCAGATCGCGTACTGGCTTTTCAGCTGACTCAAGATATATGTTGGGCCCAATGATGATCTCTTCCGATTCCTTTCCCCTATGTCTTGCCTTGCGCAACCTCCAATATGTCTCCCTAATCCAAGTCTTGAACTGTTGGACTGGACTCCTTCCTGTCTGGTTTCTCCGTATCCGATCAGTCACGTGACACTTTGCCAATTTGTCTGTTTCTTGCTTTTACAGTCTCAGTTGTCTCCTCCATTGTGACACGACACTGAGGCTGTAAGTCTATCCTCACTCATTGTCAAGTTCACATATATTTATGATCACTGTATCATACAGATCGTCTGTGTTAATATCTAATTAGGTACAATGAATTAGTTGTCTCCATTGTGACATGACACTGAGGCTATCATCTGTGTTCATATCTAATTAGACCTGAGATTACAGGTTATGGGCCTTTTCTAGACCCAGCTTGCTGGAATGACTTATTGTCTGGATATCTTCATTGGGCACCACCCATGGCTGCCTCCACACAGTGCTGGCAATACTTTCCTTTTTTATATTTGTTGTAACGTCCAATCACACAGTAGATGAATGGCATACTTCACATCATCCTGAGAAGGGCAAAGATGTGTCGACATTTCCTTCACCAGGATCCTTGATTGATCCATGGATAACCAAACTACTGACTCTGGGACTACACATTCAACAACGTCCACATTCCTCATTCCCCATTTTAAATTCTCATGATACACCACCAACTTTTCAGAATAATAGGACTTACAATTTTCCTCATTCAAATCGTAATGCTGTATTATTATCACTTTCTCTGCATATATCTGTCAATTTTCATGCTTCAGCACCTCAAAGGCCTTCTTTCCCACCTCCATCTGTTCATACCTATCACTCTGAATCTGATCCTCTTTCTTGACTAAATTCTGTTTATTCTCAACCTTCTGGACCTGCTTCTGTTTCACGTTTCCCAATGATTTCTTGCCCACCTTTTATCCATGCCTTTAGAGTGAACTCTATTCATCCTGAAGAGATACATCTTCATTTTGTTTATGCTCCTTTGGTTTAACCCTTTGATGTTCCTCTTTCTCCATTACGTACTACTTCTCCTGCCTCTGTCTCATCTCATCAGAACAATCTTTGAACCAATGCCTGCACCATATGACTAATTTCATGCTTTTCCAGCTTTTTCTGACACTCTGAACTTTTGTTTCATTGACAGTCCATGCACAATGGAATATAATTATGCACCAAGTCACGTCTCATATTTGGCCAATAATAAGAGTACTGTAAGGCTGCATACATTTTATTGACCCCAAAATGACCCAGCTTGTCATGTGCAACACAAAAAAGGTTTTTACAAAGATTCTTGAAATTCAGAATTATAAGATGATCTCTGACATATAACAAACCATTTCTCCTTTTTATCCTCAGAGGTGTCATTCCTGAATGGAAATCATTAATTATTTGCTTTTGTATATAGGTCTTTGTTATAACCCATGTGAATTGTATTCAAGGTTTCTTCATTCCTCTTGATCAATAATATGCTGAAGCCCTCTGTAACCTCTATTGCCTTCCAAGCCCCTCCAATTAGTGGGTTTATTGCTCAACAGCAAGCTCTTTAGTCAGCAATCTCTGACAGATAGATAAAATTACTCAAAATACACCTTTTTATTTTTGGCCTGAAATTCTGTGTCTTTTCTACATATGTAAGCTGTTTCAGTGCACTCACAGAACCTGTGGCATACCAAAACTGGGTCACCAACAATGACCTTGCACAAGCTATTATATTTACTGCACTTGACAACTCTAAGTATGAAGGCTTAGATGATGCAAAAACTGCTGCCAGCATGTATGATAGAGTTAAGGCTCAGACAGAGGGCAAGGAACCTATATGCATGGTTACTCTGATCCAGAAAGTCTTTAAAGTCCAGTGTTCTTCACACTACCTACCACTGCAAAGCAGATCTGCAACATAATTCACCATATATTTGCTATAAAGTCTCTTGATGAAGACTTGTTCAAATGTGTGATGCTGCTGAATAGCTTGAGCAGCCCACAGTACATGCCAATCCAGGCTCAGGTTTCCAGATGTCTTATGAATGCTACAAAAAATGCACCCTATCCTGACCCATGTGCAAAAAAGAGTATAGGCAAGTTGTGTCCATGGCAGGGAGGAGTGTTGGAGCATCATGGATGTGATATGTGTGACAACACAAAGAAGTACTACAAACACAGTGCCGAGGCCACCTTAAATGGCTATAACTGGCCACAACTGCTTTGACCACTAACATATATATATCAGTACATACCAAAAAGCACTCTCAGCTCCATTTATATGTTCTGAGGATGTGTTATGACAAGACTATATACATACAGCTATCCACAACTAACATATATGCCTAGATTATCACTTACAATGTATTGATCTAGATACGTTGATAGGCTTCTCCTCGGATTGAGTGCATCAAGGGACATTATAGGCCAACCAACACTTGACGTACTGAAGACTCTAGCGACCAGTTGAGAATATAGAGCAGCCCTAGCTCTGGCAATCTACTACAAGACTTAGCCATTTACCCTAACCGCTAGCTACCAGGCCTTCAGCACACTCCACTCACCTATCCCAAAGACAAAGGAGGCTCAAAACGTATAGTGCTAACACCATGGCAGAAGGGAACTCTAACTAAACCCCGATCACTTCCAGAATAAGCCAGCAGCAGGCGCTGCCATTAGACAAGGCACTTCAATCAGAAGTCCAAAAGGATCGATGACAGCAGCACTGGATATACTTAAATCCAACATCTGGACCTGTCAGGAACTGGTACAATGAGTAGCGCTGACATTAGCACTCATGGCGTCTGTTGAGGATTTTCTGACCATACCGCAGAACAGCCTGGCCAATCGGAGTTATAGTAAAAGTGAGCAGACTTGTATAATTCTAAGTCAATATAGAGTCACTGCTGGTCGCTGTGGGTCATAACACCATTGGTTGCCGTTGACAGGTCGCCATTAGAGGAAACCACAAGGAGAGGTGCTAGGAGGTAGCGCCGCAGATGGACTTTTATCTTGGCAAACACGGTAGCGCATAGTATATAAAATAGCTACTTTACATGTATATAACAACAAATTGTAACCTCTGGAGCACACAGTTACACTTAGCATTCAAATTGCGCTAGCTTTCCTTGACTTCATCACTAATTCAGATGCTAGCCTTATCTATCTCATCTTTGTTGTTTACGGTGCCACCTATGGGCACAATACGCTGCACTATTTGTCTTTTCTTCAATATCTTTGTTTAAGCTACGATACTCACCATCTGCCAGGTAGCCCCTGAAGCGCTATAATTTAGCGCATTATTTTATCACCTCCACTTGAGCACACTGGGACCCTGTCAGGACTCCTCACAACTTTGCACGCCAAGCGCTGGAGACGGCGTTGTACTGTGTATATGTCCAGCGCACCCAACCACAGTTGGCATCATCATTTTGGAGCCCACCACGAGGGGTTTTCTGAGACAGAATTCTGCCAAAAACTTGAGCCCAGTGACAGCGCCGCCTCCTGTTGGAGAGTGCGTTTGAACCAAGCACTACCGATTCACCACACTTACCAGGCGCGCTACCAAGACAGACTTTGAATCAGGAGCTTGAGGCCACCCCAGACAGCCTGGCCAAAAGCTTTTTCCCTTTTTCCCAACCGTTTGAGTACTTAGCAGGAAAAAACCATATGCCGCTTACTCCTTTAAAAGAGTTATCTAGGTTATTATCACCAGAACCTAGCAACCCAGAGCTAACTGAGCCTGTACCTATGACATCAACGCTAAGTAACATGAGCACCACCACCCTTCCTACTTCGACAAACACACCTATCGGTATGGATCAGCCAAATAATCAGTGCATGCTACCCAGAAACCACTTCTCGTTGCCAAAATGGGACAAAACAAAGCCCTGTGAACTAACGCAGTATTTCAAGGAATTGGAGTATTTGCTATGTGACTGCCGCATAACTGACAATACACAGATGAAGGAATATGCCGCCAGATACGTTGATAGGACCCCATACAGGATCAGTGCATCAACGGCAGGCTACGGCAACATGGCACAGGTCCGGAATATCTTAGCGCGCACTAACTAACCATTTTTGGCAATATTTGACGGCCGCGCACGGCAAGAAGCAGATCCAATCAGTGATAGCGCCGACAGCAGATAGAATGACAACTGACAGATGGCATCAGTCACTGACGACAGCGCTTAGTGAGAAGCCTGATGATCTATCAAAAACTGACGGACAGCTTGGCGTTTGACCTTGGTGTCTGACACCGCTTAGCGTCTCGATTTGGCGCCTGACATCGCTTAGGTGCTCTAACAGACAGAAGGGTGATGGAGTGATGGTTTAGCTTCGCGATCTGTCGCCTGGCGTTGCTAAGGCTCTTGAATGGACGGTAGGGATCTGAAACCGTTGGAGCTACCCCTATGAAATTTTCCAGTTTACCGCACTTTGGCAATGGTTGGTCACTGGCGACGGTGAACTCCTTGTAGTATATAAAGTACTTACCGACTTGTACATAGAAAATCATCGAATAACAGACGAGAGTTTCCTGCTCCCCTTTCTTCAGTCTCCCTTACGCTCAAGAGCTCATTTACGGTCGGCAACGTCAAAACTCATCGGCAGTTGCAGACGCTCGCCAACACTCGATACACTCGCTCAAGAGCTCATTTACGGTTGGCAACGTCAAAACTCATCGGCAGTTGCAGACGCTCGCCAACACTCGATACACTTGCGCCTTGCAACTACGGCAGGCATTATCGATGCTTAGACTTCGCTAAGCTTATCGTGCTCTTGCCGCTTACCTTTGCCGTGTTCACTTACCGCTTCTTCCCTAGACGCTTTACCCTAGCGCTTTACACTTGCCGACTCCCTTACCGACTTTTCCCCATTTTAACAGACGCGTTCTCTGGGACCTGCCCAGGACTCCCCACATTACTTTCAGCGTGCCCAACGCAAGCTTTTGGTACGGTAACACTATAGTCACATTTGTTACTGACCAAACTTTGGGCGTCATCAAATTGGAGCCCACCACGAGGGATCTCTAGGGCAGAATTCTGCCAGAAACCCGTCTCCAGCGTAGGTGCCGCCTGCTAGACCAGTCGGCAGAAGGCATAGCTCCTTCCCATCCATCAACTCCACAACCACCTGGTGCCTTACCGGGTCTCTCTCTTGCACAGGAACTACAGAACGCTACTGTAGACGCATTTCCTGATCTCTTCCCGCATTCCCTCGATTATAGCGCCGACGACCCCTTAGCGTCGCCCTTTACCGTACCGCAACCAATCACCCCCATTACTCCGCTAACGCCTCTTTCACAACTCATTTCTCTTACCCCGTCACCAATCTCTAGAACTCCTTCCCCACTACCGCTAACCGAACTTGCCAACACAGTCGCTATGGAACAACAAGTCCAGCGCATGCCGCCACGTAACCACTTCTCGGCACCAAAATGGGACGAGTCCAAGCCACGGGAGCTCTCCCAGTATTTCAAGGAATTGGAGTATTTATTCAGGGATTGTGGCATTACCGACCACACGCAGATGAAGGAGTACGCGGCAAGATACGTATCATATGACACGGCAGAGACGTGGACAGGTTTGACCGAATTTGCCGCCTTTGTTCCTGCCGCCCCACCTGATACGTATCATATGACACGGCAGAGACGTGGACAGGTTTGACCGAATTTGCCGCCTTTGTTCCTGCCGCCCCACCCGTCCCAGCCCAAGGCGCTTCGTATGAAGGCTGGAAGACGGCAGTGATTCAGTTGTACCCTGGCGCAGAGGAGGCTACCCGATACTCGGTGAACAAGCTGCAGAAACTAGTACAGGAATCATTCGACAGTGGCACATTGTCCCTTGGCGCCTTCTCCACGTATTACCGCAAATTCCAAAAGATCGCTAGGTGGTTAGTACAGAACGGCAAGCTATACATTAACGAGGAACGTCGCCTATTCCAACAAGGCATCCCGACTTCGCTTTGGACTCGCATTGCTCGTCGCCTAGAGATAGTTCACCAGGCTCATCACCCAGACGAGCCCTATAACGTTGCCGACGTCTTTGAAGCCGGTAAATGGGTTCTCAAGGGAACGGACACTGGCGTTGGACTGCAACGCGCTAGGACAAGCCCACCACCTGAGTGAACTAACGGTATCATTCCCATCCCGCCCCCTCCTGCCGACTTCGTTAAGAAGGAGGATCTCAACGCTGCCGTTACCGCTGCTGTCGCTTCCGCCATGACTCGTATCGAAACTATGATTACCACCAATCTCGCTAACTGACCCGCTAATGTACCCGCTAATGGCCCTTGCCATTTCTGTGGGGAAATTGGCCACACTATGACTAGAGGACGCTGCGTGACTTTAGAAAACTATATTCGGCAAGGAAGAATTCGACGGGCTATCGACGGCAAGATAGTTCTTACTACTGGCGCCATCATTCCCAACTACCCAGACAAGAAGTCTTTCCAGGAACGAGTTGATGAATGGCATAGGCGCAACCCAGGACAAATTGTTACCGGCATGCTTTCTGGAAACGCCAACCCCGACCCTGAACAGGCGACCCAGCAGCAAATGGTTCACGAGGTCTTACACTTTGACAGCGTTGGCGACCACCCTACTTTCTCGCAAGAAGAACGTATCGCCAAGCTCCAACAGGAGCTAGATTCGCTCAAGAATCAGGTCTTTGATGGGGTTGAAGTTAAGCAGCCTAAACAACCTCTTAAAGGATACAAGCCAATGCCTCCCGCTAGCAAGCTACCAACACCTGCTCCTGCCACACTGCCTGCTACTACCCCTGCTACTACTCCAGAACCATCGTCGTCCGCTACCGCTCCCGAACCGCCTTTGCCACCTCTCCATCCCTACTCAGGGATTCCCGACCGTTATCATGCTCCTGCACAACGAAACTTTGCCACTCCCGAGAAACGTCCTGAGGGTGGCTACTGACCTACCGCGCCAATATTCGACATAGAAAAATCAAATCACGTCTTTAGCCGCATCATGAAAACCAATGTCACCTTGTCAGTTGAAGAACTTTGTAGTATTGCTCCCGACGTTCGCAACCAAGTCAAGATGGCAGTCACTCCCCGACAACCCTTGGCAACAACCGTTGCTGAGGTCGAGGATCTCGACAACGCGCTCCCTGGTTTTTCCGTTACCGTCGACTCTTTAGACACTGAAGACTCTCCTGCCGACACCATTGCTAACGCCACCTCTGTGGACCCAGTGGAGACCTATCTTAGGTCAGTAGACCATGGAGAAGACCCAGCAATCCTTACCGTCACCCAAGAATCACATGCTATTCGCTCCGTCGTGCTAACAGTAGACAACAAGCACAAGGTAGAGGCGATTGTGGATAGCGGGTCTCAGATCATTTCTATGGCAGCTGAAGTCGCTAACGATCTGGGCCTTATTTATGACCCTACCGTTATACTAAACATGCAGAGCGCTAACAGCACAGTAGACCGATCCCTAGGCCTCGCCAAGAATGTGCCGTGCACCCTTGGCGACATTACATTTTATCTTCAGATACACATTTTATGCTCCCCAGCATACGACCTGCTACTTGGCAGACCCTTCGACGTCTTGGCGTGATCAGTCGTCAAGACAGTTACCGACGACGAAACAACTCTAACCATTAGCGACCCAAATTCCAGAATCCGACGAACGGTGCCAACGTTCCCTAGGGGACAACGAAAAGGCGCCCGTGCTAAGCCCCCGGAGTTTACCGACCAGCATGCCAACGAGCCTCCCCACCGGTGTTTTCACAGACCATCGAGGAGGTGATTGGCGACAATCACGGAGATGTAGCGCTAACGCTGGAATATGACCATTCTACTGGTCTTGTAAATGTTGTGTCTACCGCTTTTCTTGACGAAGAAGTTTTAACTACTCTATCCGCTACCAACGCTGAGCTTTCCCAGAAAAATCAAAACATTACCGACTCTGCTCTAGCTTACTTGTACCTTACCGCTTCCAAATCCTTTCAAAACATTGCGTCTACCAATACGTATCTCACTACCCTTCCCGAAGCATCGTCTCCTGCCGTTCTTGGACTTGCCGCTCCACAGGCTATGATTCCCCTTTTCACCTCTGCATATAACCAAGCTAACGCTCCCAAAAGAAAAGGGGTTCAAGTCAAAAAGAAATATAAGCCAGTTGCGCTTAAAACAAAACCCATCGCTACGCACTCTCCCGAGACGTTTAGAATCGAGCACCAGATCATTGGCAACCCCCTAGCTGACATACCAACCTTATCACCGAATCCGCCACTCTTTCAGCCCACAAGACGTTTTACCACAGAATGCCAGCAGCAGTTTGCCAAGGAGCACGATACAGGATTTTTGACCAAAGATGAGTTGAACGTCCTTACCGATCTTGTCGCTAAGCAAGACAAAGCCTTTGCTTGGGAGGACTCGGAACGCGGCAGTCTACGTACAGATTTCTTCCCGCCTGTCGTAATCCTGACCATTCCTCACGTGCCGTGGACTGAGCACAACCAACCGTTACCGCCTGGAATTGAAGCCGAGGTCTGCCAAATCATTAGGACCAAGATTAAGGCTGGCGTCTACGAGCCCTCCAATAGTTCTTACCGCTCCCATTGGTTTTGTGTCCTCAAAAAGAACGGTAATCTGCGCATAGTCCACAGCCTGAAACCGCTAAATAGAGTTACCATACGACACTCTGGCGTACCGCCTTTCCCTGATCACGTTGCCGAGTCCTTTGCCAGGCATATTTGTGGCGCCACCCTTGACCTCTACATTGGCTACGATGAACGTCTGATACACCCTTCTTCCTGTGACCTCACCACTTTTCAAACTCCGTTTGGCGCGTTACGCCTAGTTACCTTGCCGATGGGCTGGACAAACTCAGTCCCCATATTTCATGACGACATCACTTTCATCCTCCAACCTGAGATACTGCATAATGTCCTAAGCTTCATTGATGACGTTGGCGTCAAAGGCCCCAAAAACTGGTGACTCGTAAACGGCTTACCGGCGACCCATCCCAAAAACTCCAACATTCGCTTAGCGCTATGGGAGTTTTTCCTGCTGCTCAATCGAGTTCTCCAACGTATGAAGTATAGCGATGGTACCTTTAGCGGACATAAGCTCCTTCTTTGTGCGCCAAGGTTCAAAATACTTGGTCACATCTGCATTCCCAATGGACACGTTCCCGACGAGTCTCGCTTAGCACTCTTGGAGCGCTGGGGTCCTTGCCGCGACTTATCTGAAGTTCGCGCCTTTCTTGGTACCATTGGCGTTCTCAGGATATTCGTCAAAAACTTTGCCCATTGCGCACACGCCCTTAACCGACTCACCCGCGCCAACGAGCCTTTCGAATTTGGGCCAGACCAGGTCACTGCACAACGAGACTTAGTAAAAGCCCTACAAGACGCCAAGCCCCTAGTCCCCATCGATTATACCTCTGCCGACCCTGTTATCTTGGCGGTGGATACCTCGTACATTGCCGTCGGTTACTTCTTGTGTCAGTGCCTTAGCGACAATCGGAAACAGTGACGCTACAACTGCTTTGGGTCTATCACGCTAAACGACCGGGAATCTCGCTACAGTCAGCCTAAGCTAGAGCTCTATAGACTCTTCAAAGCCTTCCGGTCGCTTAAGATGTATTTGATTGGCGTGCGAAACCTGATTGTTGAAGTTGACGCTAGGTACATCAAAGGCATGCTGCAGAATCCCAACATCCAGCCATCCGCTAGTATGAACTGGTGGGTAGTCGCCATCCTCATGTTTCACTTTGAATTGGTACACGTCAAGAGCTCTTTCCACGGACCAGATGGACTTTCTAGGCGACCACAGCAGCCTGGCGACCCGGCAGTGGACTCACAGGCTGATAGCGATTTTGAGGACTGGATCGACCGCTTACATGGTTTCGTGCACCTCATACAACAGCCAATTCCCTTACTACGACGGCAACAGCCTACCAGTATTCTTTTACATCCCATTGTCTCTTACCGCCCAGAGATCTTTAGCGCACCCCACACATTCTACATGGCAAGCATTTTCAGTCAAAACGCATCACTAGTCAAAGTCGTACAAGAACCCCATCCGCTAAGAGAAGACAGCAGACACCTGACCTACGATGCCGTTTCCTGATCCGCCAAGGCAAAGGCAGAAGATAGTCGTCTGTTAATAGTTGAACAATGGATACGAGACCTTAAGCGACCCCCAGACCTTACCGACGAACAATACGCGACCTTTATCCAATATGCTACCCATTTTTTCTTTACCGACAACAGACTTTGGCGACGAAATCGAGATGGCGCTCACAAGCTGATTATCAAGCCAAAAAGTCGCTTACGAGTCCTGCGCGCCATGCATGACGAACTAGGACATAGAGGTCTGTACGCTACCCAAGCCTCTCTGTCAGAACGATTTTGGTGGCCACACGCTAGTGCCGACATTGCTTGGTACATTAGGACTTGCTACCTCTGCCAAATTCAACAGACACGCCAAGTGCTCATACCGCCAACCGTTGCAACGCCAGCTCCCCTCTTCAGCAAAATCTACGTCGATACCATGCACATGCCCAAGTCTGGTCGCTACAAGTACATCATTCAAGGTCGTTGCTCGCTAATCCACTGGCCTGAATTTCAAATGCTTCACAGAGAAAATACGGACACGGTTGCTAAGTGGCTATTTGAGGACGTCATTTGCCATTGGGGAGCGCTAAGAGAAATCGTCACGGATAACGGTGCGCCCATCATCAAAGCACTAACATATCTCGCCAAGAAATACAACATTCACCACATTCGAGTATCTGGCTACAACAAGCGCGCCAATGGCCTGGTAGAGAGACCACACTTTGATGTTCGGCAAGCGCTCTTCAAGGCAGTCGATGGTGACGAGTCTCGTTGGAGCGAAGCTACCTATTCAGTATTTTGGTCAGAAAGAGTTACCATTCGTAAGCGCATGGGTTGTTCTCCCTATTACGCGGCTACTGGCACCCATCCGTTACTCCCTGCCGACATTATAGAAGCAACTTATCTCCAACCAGCACCCAACAGTATCTTGGCAACTACCGACCTGATCGCCAGACGAGCTATTGATCTCCAACGACGGAAAGAAGATTTGGAGTGACTTCATGAAGTAGTCTTTAGCGCCCGTCGCCAAGCAGCCCTATGATTCAAAACCGAGCATGGCGCTACTATCAAGGATTACAACTTCCCGAGAGGAGCGCTAGTACTTATGTGCAACTCCAAAATCGAAACCTCTTACAACAAGAAAATGCGCCCGCGCTACCTAGGACCCTTGGTAGTTATCTCTCGTAACCGTGGAGGCGCTTAACCTCTTACAACAAGAAAATGCGCCCGCGCTACCTAGGACCCTTGGTAGTTATCTCTCGTAACCGTGGAGGCGCTTATGTGCTCTGTGAATTAGATGGTTCAGTCCTGCATCGACCTGTTGCCGCCTTTTGCCTATTACCGTATCTCGCCAGGGAACAAATTGACTTGCCGCTGGAAGCACTAGATATCGACACCGCCAAGTTAAGAGAACTTGAAGAAACAGAATTACTGGACGATGATGACTTGCCAACTCTAGTTGAAGAAGAAGAACCAGATTAGAAAAGACTATATATTGATAAGCTCTTTCTTTCTATTACTTACCTTACTTATCTTTCTTGCTGATACTTACTGTACTATATCCAACAGACATTTTCTTTACATAGTCAAGTTGCAGCGCTAGCGGGTCGCCAACGCTTAGCGCCCTGCACAACTCTCGCCAAGGGTTTTTGCTATGATGATTTACTAAGCGTTTCCCTTTTCTCAAAATTTGTCTAAGTCCCACACCTACTACAGCTTTTGCTAAAACCTACCTTAGAATACTTGCCGCGTGCTTTATCTGTGCTTTACTTTCGTTGCTCTCTGCCGTTGCGCTAACTCAGATTACGTAACTTATCAGTCCACAAGGCAAGGATGCGGCAAAAACAAATATATATCAAATCAGCAAAAGAAATTTATGTACACAGTGGCCACTCTACGCTAAGGTCCGCTCAGTCGCTCTCATTGTCCATCGGTAGGGAGTCGTCGGAAGCTGGCAAAGAGGAGTCGCGAAGAGGAAGGAGGTCGCCCGGCAAAATGTTGTTGGCAGCTTGCCAATCCATAGCAGCTTGGCAATCCGCTTGGTAATTGCGCAAGACATGGAGGCTGCGACCCAAGTTGAAATAGCGCAAGCGCAGCGCCATCAGCTGCCCTCGGACTCATTCCCGTTCCTGCTCCATAGACGACGCCATCGTTGCTGCCCTTCCTGAAAACCTCTCCAGCATCTCCCGCGGGTTAAGCGCCACCACTGGATAAACGAGGTCTTGCCCCAGCCAGTTGAAAGCGTTGCCAGTAACCATTGGCTGCGGCTGGGGAGTCCAAGCAGGGTTGATTCTGGCGACGACAGGTTGCCTAGGCTTCAACCCGGCAACGTCTTTGGGGTCAGAAACCTCCCAGGGGGCAACGTTACCGTAAGGCGGTAGCCACCGCCACTCAGGCTCCTCCCGGGCTACTCCTAGTGCTGCCTCGTTGTCGCCTTCTCGCTGGGTCACCAAGGTTGCTTCTTCTCCCTCGGCGTTTTCATCCCCTCCCGATGCAGCCCCCTCTACTTTCTCCTCCTCCCCCATCTCGACATCGGCGGGGGCTTCTTCCCGCTCCTCTGGCGGTGCCGAGTCGCCAACCACCCCCCGATCTCCTACCGCCTGCTCCTCGCCAAGGGACCTCGCCGCCAAATGGATGGGCGATAAGAGGCCACTTGGACCTGCCTCAGGATTGCGAGGAGGCAGGCGACTCGCCGCCAATGCCTTCTCCAAGTCAGCCATTTTGGTGTCTTGAGGGACTGGCGAGGGGGAAGGCGACGACGACACCACACAAGGTCGCTTTGCCTTGCCCTTCCCTTTGCTGGGGGAAGGGGCTTGTCGTTTTTCTGGGACCGAAGTCCCCTGGCGCTCGCCGGCGCCTCGGTTGCCGACTGTTTCCATCCCATCTCCTTGGCGTGTCGGCAACGCCAAGGAGGCACGTCCAATAACTGCCATACCACCGGCAGCGACCTTCTTCTTCTGCCCCTCCACAAACTCCCTAGCCCTCCTTACCAGCACAGCGTGGAAAAACGTTTTCTCGACGAGGGCATCTGGCACGCCGCTACGCTTGCGACTTTTGGCCCCATTGATAGTGCAGGCGCGCTTAAGAGCGCCACAACGATAACATGGCTGGGCCCCAGTCGGGAACCAGCAGCCTTCTGGGTCGTTGTCTGCCCAGCATTTGTCACACTAGCGCTAAGAGTTAGCAAAAGACTCAAGAAGATATAAAAGTGACTTACCGCTCCCCGTGCCTCCTTGAAAGCCTGCCGGGTTGCCAGGGAAACAGTCTTCTTCCCCTTCATCTCCTCCATTAGAACCCCTGCCTCCTGCCCCTCGTCAAGGACGGCCTCCTCCCGATGCGGCAAAAGCAAACCTTTCAGCTCCTTGTCGTCGAAGGAACTTTGCGTTGGCGCCTGCAGACATAGGTTGGTAAACACCGCCTAGGTCCAAAAAGAATACTTACCGCGTACTGGGGAGCCTTTCCCTTGCGAGACTTGGAAACAGTGGTTAGCGTGACACGGCAGCGGCAAGAATAGGCAAAAACTCACTTTCTTCAAAGCCTTACCCGGCTTTACTGGGGAGCCCTTCCTGCTAGCCGGCAGTGCTGGGCTCTGTGCACTGCCGGCGCCCGAAACTTTGCTCTGTTCCTTGGCGACTGGCGCCCTCCCACGGTCGATCTCTTCCATCTCCTCCACCAATGCCTGCGCACATGCCCGCTCTTCTAGCGCCCTCGTAATCTCCTTGGCGTCATGAGAGGCGGCGGTAGAGAGTTCCTCCTCCACCTGCATATGCGCCAAGGGCGCAAGCACCTCCTGCTTACTATGGGGCGACAAGTCAGACCAAAGCTAAGTCAAAAGAATGGATTAGGGATACTTACTCAGGCGCAGGCGCGCTTACCGTCATCGGCAAGGCACCCGAAAGGATGTCCTCCAATTCGTCCTCAATGGTGGGGACAGGAGGAGGCGCCTAGGAACCCGATCAGCTAGCGACACGGCAAGAACTGGAAGCTACTTACAAAGCGAGAAAAAGGGGCTAACCAGTCGGCGCCGCGATTATCAACATAGCGGGCTCGGCACCACTCCCGCACCTCAATCTCCCTATCTCACCCTACGCCAAGCACGCGAACTTCATACCAGCGTTCCAACAGCTTCATCACGGCAACGATCAAGTTTGGAGGCGCCTCCGCGCCCACACCCTCGATGCACCTAATAAAGTTGTTGGCCTTGTCGATATAAGCAGAGGCGGCGTCTTGAGCCTCACGGAAGGGAACAGGGGGCGGAGTTGGAATGTGGAAAGACATATTATTTTTGAAGAGCGCCAGGTAAAATCAGAGAAGAGAGGTGAAGTCCAAACTTATGCGCCAGGACTATAAACGAAGTTTGAAGAATGCATGGACCACTTGTCACAAAAGCGGTAACGGTAGCCTTATTTGGTGACTGAGGACAGTCAATTTTTCAGTTGGGGGGAGATGATAGGACCCATACAGGATCAGTGCATCAACGGCAGGCTACGGCAACACGGCACAGGTCCGGGATACCTTAGCGCGCGCTAACTAACCATTTTTGGCAATATTTGACGGCCGTGCACGGCAAGAAGCAGATCCAATCAGGATACCTTAGCGCGCGCTAACTAACCATTTTTGGCAATATTTGACGGCCGTGCACGGCAAGAAGCAGATCCAATCAGTGATAGCGCCGACGGCAGATAGAATGACAACTGACAGATGGCATCAGTCACTGACGACAGCGCTTAGCGAGAAGCCTGATGATCTATCAAAAACTGACGGACAGCTTGGCGTTTGACCTTGGTGTCTGACACCGCTTAGCGTCTTGATTTGGCGCCTGACATTGCTTAGGTGCTCTAACAGACAGAAGGGTGATGGAGTGATGGTTTAGCTTCGCGATTTGTCGCCTGGCGTTGCTAAGGCTCTTGAATGGACGGTAGGGATCTGAAACCGTTGGAGCTACCCCTATGAAATTTTCCAGTTTACCGCACTTTGGCAATGGTTGGTCACTGGCGACGGTGAACTCCTTGTAGTATATAAAGTACTTACCGACTTGTACATAGAAAATCATCGAATAACAGACGAGAGTTTCCTGCTCCCCTTTCTTCAGTCTCCCTTACGCTCAAGAGCTCATTTACGGTCGGCAACGTCAAAACTCATCGGCAGTTGCAGACGCTCGCCAACACTCCTCCCTTACGCTCAAGAGCTCATTTACGGTCGGCAACGTCAAAACTCATCGGCAGTTGCAGACGCTCGCCAACACTCAATACACTCGTGCCTTGCATCTACGGCAGGCATTATCGACGCTTAGACTTCGCTAAGCTTATCGTGCTCTTGCCACTTACCTTTGCCGTGTTCACTTACCGCTTCTTCCCTAGGCGCTTTACCCTAGCGCTTTACACTTGCCAACTCCCTTACCGACTTTTCCCCATTTTGACAGACGCGTTCTCTGGGACCTGCCCGGGACTCCCCACATTACTTTCAGCGCGCCCAACGCAAGCTTTTGGTACGGTAACACTATAGTCACATTTGTTACTGACCAAACTTTGGGCATCATCAACGTCTCATACGATACAGCCAAATCATGGACAGGTTTGAAGGAGTTCCAAGGACTTACCAGTGACGCAGTGCCAAGGCTTTTTACCTATAATAAATAGAAGAAGGCTATCATTCATTTATATCCTGGCGCTGAAGAAGCTACACGTTATACGGTAATGGAAATCCAGAAGCTAGTACAGGACACCTTTGTGGCAGGAATCTATACACTAAGAGCGTTATCAACTTATTACCGTGATTTCCAGCGGATAGCAAGATTGTTGGTCCAAAATGGGAAGTTATATGGGAACGAGGAGCACCGGTTGTTTCAGCAAGGATTCCTGACCTCGTTATGGACTAAGATTGCATGACACTTGGAGATCATTATGCATGACCATCACCCCAAGGAACTCTATAACATAGAAAAGGTCTTTGAGGCAGGAAAGTGGGTATTAAAGGGCACAGATACGGATATACCTTTACAGCGACCTGGCACAGACCATGGAGGAATAACACCCAAACTAGAGTTGCCAGCGTCTAGCGCCGCCAATGACTGCAACGGGTACATCAAGAAGGAGGATTTGGAAAACACCTTTAACAACGCAGTCACTAATGTCATGAATAAGCTGGAAACCTTGATCTTGACTAGTCTCTCAGTGCCAAGAAACCACGTACAGACAGGCCTTTGCCATTTTTGTGGCAAGGCAGGACATACCATGACCAGGGGTAGATGTGCTATCCTGGAACAGTATTTGCAACAAGGGAAGGCGTGTTGTGGGATGGATGGGAAACTAGTCTTACCTTTGGGCACTAACATTCCTCTTTATCCCGAGCATAAGACATTCCAGGAATGCATTGACGAGTGGCACCATCAGAACCCTGGGAACTTAGTGACAGGCAACTTGAATAGCATGGCAACAACAGAAGCAGAGGCAACTCCTCAACAAGCGCTAATTCATGAAGTACTCCAGCTAAATGCTATTAGTGACTGACCTACGCTGTTCTGCAAGAAGAGAATTGAGATGCTAGAGAAGGAGCTGAAGTTGCTAAAGAATCAGGTCTTTGATGGGGTGGAAATCAAAAAGGGCAAGCAGCCTTTAAAAGATTATAGACCATCGGGTGCGATGACAGGCCCCACTCCAGCAAAAGCTTCAACCTCTAGTGCTAACGACAAAATACCCAAAGCAACCAAAGCACTGGCCATTATGGAGCCACTGCTGCACCCTTATGCTGGCCTCGGGGGCAACTACGCCCCACTCCTTAATTGCAACTTTGGAGCGCCAGATAAACCTATGGGGGGATATCAACCCACAGCACCTATATACGATCTGGAAAAGTCTAAGGTAGTTTTTGATTGCATCATGCAAAGTCAGGTTACGCTATCAGTAGGAGAGTTATGCAGTGTGGTGCCAGATGTCAGGAACCAGATGTGTACCACAGTTACCTCTCGACAAAATGTAGCTAACAATATAACAGCGGTGGATGAATGCGACGATGCGCTGCCTGGATTCACATACATAACTGAGACAGTAGCACCAGAAATCAAGGAAGAGGCCGCACCACCCAAAGAAGCTACATCCATTGATCTAGTCAAAACCTACCTCAAATCGCTAAGATCTAGCGACGATCCTGCCATCCTGACTGTGGCCCAAGACTCTCATGTAATTCGCTCAATTATGCTGACAGTTGATGGGAAAAGTGAAATAGAGTTTATCGTGGACAGCGGATCACAAATTATTTCAATAGCTGCCGACATTGCTAATGAACTGGGCATCATTTACGACCCCACAATCATTCTTAACATGCAAAGCACTAACGGCACGATTGATCGATCCTTGGGAATGGCCCAGAACATGCCATGTGCTATAGGCGACCTCACATTTTATCTGCAGATTCACATACTTAGATCACCAGCATACGACTTACTATTGGGAAGGCCCTTTGATGTGTTAGCTCGATCAATAGTCAAGACAACGTCCAAAGACAAAATGACACTAACTATTAGCGACCCTAACTCTGGGGTCAGAAGAACGGTACCAACATTTCCCCGAGGAAGGTTTCAGAAGCCAGGACCAAGAATGCGACCTTACATTAGCGACAAGCCTTGCGAGTACTTTCCAGCGCCATCAAGGAGATAAGTGATGAGGATCATGGAGATGAAGTGCTTATCTTGGACTATAATCATTGGACTGGGCAAGTAACCCTTATATCACATACCATGAGGATCATGGAGATGAAGTGCTTATCTTGGACTATAATCATTGGACTGGGCAAGTAACCCTTATATCACATACCTCTTTAGCCCATGAAATTTTGAACACTTCTACGTCGCTTACTAGCAAAGCTTTATCCTACTTATACCTCACCACGTCTGATATTACTGAAAATCTTTCGACAGACACTTATTTTGTTTCTACTCCTGATTCTAAAGAACCTTTAATATCCAGTTTTGCTAGAAACCAAAGTTCTATTTATAATACGTTTGCTAACAGTACCCCTAAGCGCAAAGGGGTTCAGGTTAAAAAGAAGTACAAGCCAGTAGCGCTTAAAACAAAACCGGTAGCGAGCGTTGTATCCAAGGAATTTTGCATCAAGAGAAAAATCATTGGCAAGCCATTAGCGACCCTTCTCGAACTTAATCCAAATCTGCCACCTTTTGAGCCTACCAGACAATTTACGGAAGAACAATGGGCGCTATTCCTTAGCGCCCATAATACAGGCTTTCTATTGATAGCGGAACTAGATGTATTAATTGACATTATGCAAAAACAAAACAAAGCGTTTGCTTGGGAGGATTCAGAACACGGTAAACTTAGAACTGACTTTTTTCCACCAGTGGTTATGCTGACAATACCTCATGTACCTTGGACTGAGCATAACCAACCTATACCGCTGGGTATTGAAGCTGAAGTTTGCCAAATCATTTGCTCCAAGATAGCGGCAGGAGTTTATGAGCCTTCCAATTTGGCCTATAGATCGCAATAGTTTTGTGTACTAAAGAAAAATAGGAAGCTACATATAGTTCACAGTTTGGAACCGCTAAACAAAGTCCCAATTTGTCATTCAGGGGTACCGCCCTTTCCTGATCATGTCGCTGAGTCTTTTGTGGAAAGAATATGTGGCGCTACCCTGGATCTGTATGTTGGCTACAATGAGCACTTAATTCACCCTTCCTCTCGTGACTTGACGACATTTCAAATGCCATTCAGGACGCTACGTCTGGTTACACTTCCCATGGGGATGGACGAATTCGATACTCATATTCCACGACAACATTATGTTTATTCTACAATCCGAGATACCTCACCATGTGCTCAGTTTTATTGATGACGTAGGCGTTAAGGGCCCAAAAGATTGGTGCCTTGTAAATGACAAGCCTGAAGTGCACCCGGAAAATCCCAATATCTGCATGGTGCTATGGGACTTCTTCCAATTGGTTAACTGAGTGCTCCAGCGCATGAAGTATTGTGGCAGAACGTTCTCAGGACACAAGCTGGTTCTTTGCACACTGCAATTTAAAATTTTAGGGCACATTTGCACACCAGAGGGCAGGATCCCTGAGGAGAGCTGATTAGCGCTTCTGGAGAAGTGGGGAGTCTGCCATAACCTCTTGGAAGTTTGTGTGTTTCTAGGCATGGTAGGCGTGCTGTGCATGTTCATACACCATTTTTCACATTGGGCACACACGCTTAATCGCTTAACTCGTTCTGGGGTCCCCTTCAAATTCGGACCTGACCAAATTAATGCCCAAAAAGATTTAGTGAAGGCCAGGAAGCGAAGCCATTGGTACCCATTGACTATACTACTTCCGATCCTGTTATACTTGCCATTGACACCTCCTACATTGTGGTCGGCTTCTTTTTATGTCAATGTGATGGTGCAAATCAAAAAAATCAGATGCTACAATTGCTTCGGATTGATTACCCTTAACAACAGAGAATCGCGCTATAGTCAGCCCAAGCTGGAGTTATATGGCTTGTTTCAATCATTTCAGACGCTATACATGTAACTTATTGGGGTTTGAAACCTGATTGTTGAAGTCGATACATGCTACATCAAAGGAATGCTCCAGAATCCAGACATTCAACCTTTGGCTAGCATGAATCGCTGGGTAGTAGCAATACTAATGTTTCACTTTGAGCTCATGCACGTCAAGAGTGCGTTTCACAGACCTGATGGACTATCTAGACGACCTAGGCAGCCAGAAGACAAGGCGCTAGACGAAAGTGACAATGACGTATTTGATGACTGGATTGACTGGCTGCACAGTTTTGTACATATTATTCAATTGCCTATTTTGGCCCTTCATAAAGATCGACCTATCTCGACATGGCTACACCCTGTTATCCTGTATCAACCTAAACCGTATCAGGCTCCATCAACTTTTTACATGGCCAGTATTTATAATGTCGCTAAGCCATCTAATGATCTAAAGATAGTCAAGGAACCCAGACCCTTATGGGAAGATAGTCGCAACCTCCCATATTCAGCGGTACCTCGTAGTGCCAAGGCTAAGTCAGAAGACCAATGAGTTGATCAGGTTAGGAAGTGGCTATAGGATTTGCGCCAACCATCAGACCTTACGGATATGGAATATGCCACCTTCATTTGATATGCAACAACTTTCTTTATGGTTGAGAATCGGCTTTGGCAACGAAATAGGGCTGGCGCTCACAAATTGGTAATCAAACCAGATGGCCGAATCAGGATTCTGCGTGCTATGCACAATGACTTGGGACATCGAGGACTCTATGTGATGTGGATGAATCTATTGAAACATTTTTGGTGGCCTCAAGTTAGTGCCAATATTGCATGGTATATTAGAACTTGTCATCTCTGCCAAATCTAGCAGATGCACCAAGTTCTTATTCTCCCAACAGTAGCAACTCCAGCACTATTGTTCAGAAAGATATATATTGACACTATGCACATGCCCAAGTCAGGGTGCTACAAGTACATCATCCAAGGAAGGTGTTCCTTGGTACATTGGCTGGAGTTCTGTATGCTCCAGCGAGAAAATACCAACACTATAGCTAAGTGGCTCTTTGAAGATGTTATTTGCAGATGGGAAGCCCTTCACGAGATTGTTACAGACAACGGAGCACCTATAGTCAAGGCACTTACCTACCTCATAAAGAAATACAATATACAACATATTCGAGTCTCAGGATACAACAAACATGCTAACGGTATAGTGGAAAGGCCACATTTTGACGTTCAACAGGCACTATTCAAGGCGGTAGACGGTGACAAAAGTCGCTGGAGTGAAGCGACTTATTCGGTCTTTTGGTCTGAATGGGTTACCATATGAAAAAGGATGGGCTGTTCTCCTTACTACGCTGCAACTGGCACCCATCCGTTGCTTCCAGCTGACGTTGTAGAAGCGATGTACCTACAACCTCTGCTCAACTCGATACTTTCTTCCACCAATTTGATCACTAGACGTGCTATTGACTTACAACGATGCATGGAGGATCTCGAGTGCTTACACAAGGTGGTATTTCAAATTAGACGACAGGCTGCATTGCGATTTGAGAATGAGCATAGCGCTACCATCCAAGACTACAACTTTACAGCTGGCACCTTAGTACTAATGCACAACTCAAAAATCAAAGTGACTCATAACAAGAAGATGCGACCACGGTACCTAGGACCCCTCATAGTAGTTTCCTGCAATAGGGGAGGTGCCTACATACTCTGCGAGTTGGATGGCTTAGTTTTGCATCAACCGGTAGCGGTGTTCCAACTCATTCCCTACTTAGCACATAAACATATTCTCAAACCTTTGTTGGTGCTGGACATTGACACTGCCAAACTTTGAGAGCTGGAAGAGACTGAATTGGTGGACAATGACGAGACCACTCCAGATGAAGATGAGGAGCAATAAACTCCTACAAAATGCAAGGCGCTAACCGTTAGCGCCCCCCTTGATCAGACTTAGGCAGCCCGACAACCAGAAAAGAATAAATAAATGAGTGGTACTGATACACGATGAACTAGCAATCTGACTACAACTACAACTAATTGAGCTACCCTAAAGAAGAAGACCATCGACATAGACCTTTGACTTGATCTTTAGGTCACCTGTGGATGGGAGGAGCACCTGGAGGTGGTGTGTTAGCAGATGGTATTGGAGGTACGGGAATGCTAGGAGGAGGTGTGGGAGGAGCGCCTGGGCAAGAAGCACGAGGAGCATCTGGAGGCGTGGCAGAGGAGTTGGGGGATGAGTACCACCCATCTCCATCTGGGTGGGACTCAAATGATGGGAAAGGAAAGGCTGTGCACTTGAATATGGCTCTATGTGCATCAAGATTGATGAGAGGAGGAAGAGGGAGCCAGGAGAGACTCTTAGAAACAGCATGGAGTTAACAACCTCAGGTCAGAAAAAAGTTAAGAACTAACCAAGCTTCTTGTTTTGTGGAGTAGGCTGGCCAGACTCAAAGCAGTACCCATAATCGGCTCCTACACAACATATGAGCATTACTCAAGACCTGCGCTAAGGGGAGGCGTATGGTGACCAAGAATAGATTGACGGCGAGCATCCACTCCTCAGATGCAGCTAGAAGAATTTGGTACTTGCGTACCAGGGTCATGGTATTGCCGTTCTTGTGCGGAAAGCCGCCAGTAGGCATTAAAGCAAGAAATTGCTCCAACCAATCTAGGATAACAGGACGGTAAAGACATTTGGGCTCATCAAGGAGGAGGGGAAGTTCTGGCATGATGTGATACTGACCGGGTTAACAGCACCAGAACCCATAAAGTACCTCAAGCTACTTGCAGGGTCACAGATATTTGGGAATTCTTGCATGTGCACAACAATCACGGGAGGGGAGGCGACACCAGCGATGCAATTCATATAACTACAACAAAAGAAATCAAGTATCTAAAATCTGTCAGCCTGGTGGCGCCACAGAAAAGAAGGAGCTGACTTACATAAACGACATGGGAGATGGACAAGCATTAAGGACCGGGCAAAAGGAGAGGCCTGGGAGGCCTCCAGCCTTCAGCAGGACCACGAAAAAGTCGGCCACCAGTAGACAAGTGAGGTGCCTAGCGAGGCAACGCGTTAGAAGGAAGGAAACAAGGTAATAAGGCGACAAACCAGATAGTGACTCTCCTCCAGCAGCAACTCAAGACACTCTTTCGTTTCCTTGGTCGCAATTTGCTTTATTTGGCGACTGTTAGAAGAGAAGGAGGGCAAAAAAGGCAATAGTGCACCTGAAAAATCCGACTCCAGTTCTTCTCCATACCAAAACAGGTCAACGGCAGGTCGTCATTCCAGATCTCACAAGCCGCATGAAGTAGCTGGCAGCAACGACCTAACTCAATGACTCTGTCGGTCAGTCCAGGCATGCTGACTGCCAGGTAGTGGTGAAAAAAGGAGGTAGCACGTTCCAGGAAAGTGGGGGGATCAATCATGACATGAGCACGATCACAGCGGGGAGACCACATGATGCCGGTTGGGCTTTCCATTGCGAAGACTGATGAGATGCTGTCGAGGCATGGGCAATTTATAGGACTTGGGCAGTGTTTCAACTAGCGACAGCATGGGAGGGCACTTCTCAAGGGACTTGGACCCTGATGCAGACATGAACCAATAGGATGCGCTTAACTCATTTTTAGGCCGCACAAAGAGGAAGTTAACCTTTGAGATCTAGTGCTTATAGCCACCATTACTAAATAACCACAAGCGATCAGTGGCACTCTATTTCTTATACATCAAACTTCTTGCATGAATCGACTTATTTTTCTACAGATGATACCTTTTTCTTTCTAGGCTGGCACAATATTGGCTATTGGGTCGTGCTGGTAATAGGGGTTTTCTACGCTATGATGATTTACTGAGCGTTTTCCCTTTTTCTTACTTTGTATTTGATTACTTACAAACTGACAATTTTAGAACAAAAGGGGGAGCATTTATTTTTAGTATGGCTATCACAGAACTATGTATCAAAAAATTACAAAGTCCACAAAGTTCGAAGCACTACGGGCCAGCAACTACGCATCAGACTCAGAGGGAGCGGGATCACCCAAAGAAAGCAAGTCCCCATCCTGAATGGCGTTACTCGCTTGCCACTTGAGCGCATCAGTGATGTCGTCATGAAGCTCAAGCAGGAGGAGCTCACAGCATGCTAAGGTGGAGATACAAGGTCGTAGAATGGCGAGTTTGCTACCAATGATGTCGGTTGCGTCCTCAACATGGCAAAGTTGGTGGCAGAGATTGGTGGCAGGACAAAGGGGAGTGATGGGATAAGAGAACTTGTCCCCAAGCCAAGGGTAGGCATCACCAGAAATGCGCATG
Source organism: Macrolepiota albuminosa (assembly GCA_027475525.1). Taxonomy (NCBI): domain Eukaryota; kingdom Fungi; phylum Basidiomycota; class Agaricomycetes; order Agaricales; family Agaricaceae; genus Macrolepiota; species Macrolepiota albuminosa. The sequence continues at coordinate 153,343 of JAMWFC010000109.1, forward strand.
GCAGGGGGAGGAGTCCAGAAGGGATCAAACTTAGCGGAGGTCAGAGAAAAGGCAAACCAACTAATAAATAAAGACTTACTCAAACGGTTACGGGAGCATAAGGAGTCCATTCATGGTGCTCGTCGCCTGGGAACATAGCCCTAGCGGAGGAAAGGTGGATGCCATAAGAGGGCAAGTACCTCCAGTGGCGACGGTGCTTGCCCTGAGCCACTAAGGTCCCTTTGGACTCAGGTGTGGTGGAGGACTCACGAGTACTGGGGAAGGAAGAGAGGCTGCAAGAAGGAGTAAGAGATGGGGTAATGGGAAGAGCGACAGGGGAGGCGCTAGCCATAACAGGCTCAGGAGCAGGGGTAGCACCGGTGACAGACATCACAACATCTTTGGCAGGAGGGATATTCACGACAACGGGAAGCAAAGGAGTAGGGGACCTGGCGACAAAGAGGTTAGCACTACTGACAAGAGAAACACGAGGACTACGCACCAATTACCACTGGGGCTGCTCTGATAAGGGTTAGCGGCGATAAGGGGAGTAAGGCGAAGCAGAAGAGCGCGTACTGCCAACAGCGCATTGGTGTCAACTACAGGCCCAGCCTCATCGTCATCCTTGCCCTCAGCATCCCTCTCAGTATCCTTGCCTTCATCAGTAGACGACTTGGTAGAAGACAAGACCACAGGAGTAGCAGGTGCTAGCTCCCAGCGCTTATCAGGACTCTTGCTAGGAGAGGCGACAACGGGCTTATGCTTCAAAGGAACAGGACGACGAGGAGAACAGGCAAAGGGGGCCGCCACGGTGGTGCCATCTTGGGTGATGGAAAGTGCTAGGCTTGCAGCGCTAATCACAGTAGGCTAATGAGTAGCGGCCAGATTGCGTTGCTGCAGCATGAAGGCCTGGGCATTACAGACTAAGACTGCACGCTCATAATTTCATTGCATGATAGCGTCCCTACTGCATTCACAAGTACAAATCCCATTGAAGGCACAGCCCCATTTCAACGCATCGCAGCGGTAGCAGGAAAGAGAGGCAGTAGGAAACCAGCAACCCTTGGGATCATTCTCAGACCAACATTTATCGCACTGAGAAGGAAGTTAGTGACATCATCAACCTATCAGAGACGGACAAGCACTTACCACACCAATCTTTGCCCTAAAAGCGCGACACTCCACAGGCACCACCATAACCTTCTTCTTAGCACTGAGTACCTGGACACCAGCTGGGAGGCCGGTATCAATAATGGTAGTATTGCAATGAAGGTGTAACAAATCATGAAGCTCTGCGTTGGTAAACATAGTCTGGTTGGGCGCCTAAGGAGGGCCTAATCAGGCGCTAGAGCCTAGCAATCTTAAAAGGAAACACTTACAACATACAAAGGGGCAACATGAGCAGGGAGATTGATCTGGGAAGCAAAGTTAGTAGAAGAACTAGAGGCAGGTAAACAAGGATGCACGGTACGTTTGGGAGGGCTAGCGAGAGCAGGGCGCGTGCAATTAATAATAATGGCAAAGTTATGGAGGGGAAGGCAAGAAATAGTATGGGTGGGTCCAGGCTGGGGCTCACTGGAGGTAACGGCAATTTGTTTGATGGCCAAATGAGGAGGCGCAGTATGAGTGGGAGAAGCAACGATGGGCACAGTACAAGCAGGAGAAGCATTGCCACAAAAAGGACTATCAAGAATGGGAGGAGGCAGGACAGAGACAGGAACAGCAGGAGCAGCCAGATTGGAAGGAACGATAGAGGCCGATGGAGCACTAGGGAGACTGGCAATGGTGGGCAATATAGCAACCGACTACTCAGGGTTAATATTGAAAATGTGAGAAAGAAGAGGAGAAACTTACTTCGCCAACCTCGGTACTAGCCAGCAGGGCATCGATCTCGTCAGACAGAGAAGGAGCCTAGTATGGGTGCTGAACCTTAGCGCCACAAATCCAAAATCAAACCTAAAAACTTACAAACAAGTCTGTGAATGGTCGCAACCAATCGGCACCCTCATATTCACGGTACCGAGCCATGCACCATTCATGAACCTTGACGCCCTGCGCCCAGGAACTGTCAGAGCCGCGGACCATGAGCCACTGCTAATAGAGCTGCATGATTCCAGGGATAGTTTGTGGTGCATTGGCAGGACTGACAGACTTAGCACGATTGAATAAATAGGAGGCCTTAGCCAGGAAATTACGGAGAGCAGAGGCATCAAAAGGAGTGGACATGCTGGGAAGATGAGAAGAAAAACACAAGAAGGTGAAGTGCTGAAAACAACTTTTATAAGGTGCCGGCAGCATCATACGGACCGTAGCGCAGTCAAATTGATGACGGCGTTTGACTGAGGACAGTCAATTGTTCAGTTGGGGGGAGATGATAGGCTTCTACTCAGACTGAGCACATCAAGGGACATTATAGGCCAACCGACACTTGATGTACTAAAGACTCTAGTGACCAGTTGGGAATATAGAGCAGCCCTAGCTTTGGCAATCTACTACAGGACTTAGCCATTTACCCTAACCACTAGCTACCAGGCCTTCAGCACACTCCATTCACCTATCCCAAAGATAAAGGAGGCTCAGAATGTATAGCGCTAACATGATGGCAGGAGGGAACTCTAACTAAACCCTGATTACTTCCAGAAGAAGCCAGCAGCAGGTGCTGCAATTAGACAAGGCACTTCAATCAGAAGTCCAAAAGGATCGATGATGGCAGCACTGGATATACTTAAATCCGACATCTGGACCTGTCAGAAACTGGTACAATGAGTAGCGCTGACATTAGCGCTCACAGCGTCTGTTGAGGATTTTCTGACCATACCCCAGAACAGCCTGGCCAATCAGAGTTATAGTAAAAGTGAGCAGACTCATATAATTCTAAGTCAATATAGAGTCGCTGCTGGAACAGCCTGGCCAATCAGAGTTATAGTAAAAGTGAGCAGACTCATATAATTCTAAGTCAATATAGAGTCGCTGCTGGTTGCCGTGGGTCATAACGCCATTGGTTGCCGTCATCCATGTGCAAAAGGTTGCCATTGACAGGTTGCCGTTAAAGGAAACCACAAGGAGAGGCGCTAGGAGGTAGCGCCACAGATGGACTTTTATCTTGGCAAACACAGTAGTGCATAGTATATAAAATAGCTACTTTATATGTATATAACAACAAATTGTAACCTCTGGAGCACACAGTTACACTTAGCGTTCAAATCGTGCTAGCTTTCCTTGACTTCGTCACTAATTCAGGTGCTAGCCTCGTCTATCTCGTCTTCGTCGTTTATGGTGCCACCTATGGGCACAATACACTGCACTATTTGTCTTTTCTTCAATATCTTTGTTTAAGCTACGACACTTACCATCTGCCAGGTAGCCCCTGAAGCGCTATAATTTAGCGCATTGTTTTATCACCTCCACTCGAGCACACTGGGATCCTGTCAGGACTCCTCACAACTTTGCATGCCAAGCGCTGGAGACGGCGTTGTACTGTGTATACGTCCAGCGCACCCAACCACAGTTGGCATCATCAAGGTAAAATATAGTTCTATTTATATGTTCTGAGGATTATCACTTACAACATATTGATCTAGATGTTGGTCACATCATCTCATATATTGCTGTTATCTGCCTGGATTTCAACACCACAACATTCTCTGTTATTGATGAGTGGGAGTGGCAAAGGATAATGTCAATATGTAACTTGCTTGATGCACAAATCTTTCCAGCAATAGTTTTCCATGTTCTGTAATTGGACTTTGACTGATGATTGTACAATGGCTGCAAGCATTACATGCTGTAAATTTTTCTTTTGCTAACAGGCCTAGAGTGCGCAGAAATATCTGCCAGATCTGCTTATACAAACACTTCAGTGCTTGGTATGCAGCAATTGTATGCCTAGCCCAGAATAAATGTTCAAGGATGCATGTTATTATCTGAAATTATTGCTTGCAGGTGGGAGAACTTCCAACATGTGATAGCATTTGAAATGAGGTCAAGAATGGCTGGGCATGATAGAAAAGATTCAGAAGGGCTTGTTGAGGTTCTTTGCTGAACATCTGAAATTCAGAGAGAACACAATCCCAACCCTATAGAATGAACTGTTGATACACTATTGATGGGTAATTCTGTGGAATAAGATGAAATGACCAAATGAGGAAGAGCCCATGCCTCAATACAATACAAGCAATTCTGACCTTCTAAGTTATAGAGTGATGGATGATCGATGGGGTCTTGGCACAGATGGTAGCGCGCATGCTTCGCATCAGTATGTAAATGCTTGCATGAGGTCGTGAGTTCGATTCTCACAGGCTCCAGACGAAATTACGGTTGAAATTTTTTTTTCCTATCCGACCTCAAATGCAAAACAAACACGCAATTGATTCGTTTAGACTCATACTTACGCATCTTGCAAATGACAGTTTGCCACATGGCCGTACTGGATGACTAAGAGTATCTGGTAGCATTTCGTCACCTAACATGCTTTTTTGATTCCGTAACATAGTTTAATGAAGCCATCCAGCTCCAAAACTTCGCACGTTCCAGTTGCCTTAGGTTAAAACGTTAAAGCTGCGAAATCCAATGAGACCTCCGCTCATCTTGCACTTGGAATAGAGAAGATTCAAGAAAACAGGCATTGTGTGTTTTTCTCGACATTTAACGTATTCAAACTTCAAAGAAACTCAAAAGCTTGAATTAGGCATCTTCAAGAGGCTTGTCTTCCAATGGCTCGTTCCATTGATGGACAGGCTTTTCACGTCGCACCACGGTAGTGATGATATATATAAATTGAGTTGTTCCGAACCACTGGCTTGTGAGATATGCCAGTCGAGACCAACCCATAGTATGCCAATATTGCACGTAGACACGATAGACAGAGTAGGAAAGGCGGACGATTTTACATTTCAGACGTAAGAAATTTAAGATGAATATCTTGAACTTATTCGAAGAGAAACCTGGGGAAAATCATTAGAAATATTGAGCAAAAGAAGGTAGAAAGAAGACCAACCGTTCGCACCGTGATGTCGGGAAATGCCGGCGTTATCGTCTAACTTATCGCTCCTCATTGAAATAGATAAGCTCGATGCGAACAAGCTCCTCCCGTCACCTAAGCACTCCGAGTATCCGAGGTTTCGACATGTTGAAATCAAGGTAAACGCTTTGCCTTGGGTGTATCTTCTTCCCATCCGAGTGGCGCGAAGTGACATGCACATCGTAGTTCGAGCCTTCTTCTATGCATATGACCCTAGATGCCACATAGTTTTTAGCATACACTTAGAGCAGCGCCGATTAAGGACAAGTTGTGGTAGGTCATTCCAAAATATCTCCCAAAGCGCGCGCACTAACTGCTTTTCGTTAGCAGGTTCAAAATCGCCGACATTTTCCAGATAAGCATCGGCAAAACTGATCAGGAATCGCTTCTGCCTGGCTAGTCCTTTCCTTCGGCCATTCCTTGTGCGCAGGGGTACATTGGTGAAGATACTCTAGTATGATCAGCTACGGCATTGCACGTTACACGTCCCTTCGCCCTTTTCCCTCCAGTTCAACGTCAGCTCCAGAGGACTAGGGTTGGGTTTCCTAAATTCATGTCATTGCAAATTGACGTATATGTAACCCTGCGTCGCGCTATTGACACACTTTCTACTTGATGCTAACCCTCTTTTCTGTAAAGCCATCTTCATGTCCGATAGTTGTATGCCTATTACTACTGAGCCAGAGTCCTTGAACTTCTAGGAAAATCGCTTTGCGTTTCTGATTTGATGCCTCGACATAATACTACGCAAAGTATAACCGACAGATCAAGTGAATCCAATTGGTTTGATGCAAAAGCGTCCTGGGCAGAGTGATGAGTACTGAGTCTATTCCGTATCACGATGAAGATGATTGAGACATTGTGGCGCCATCTTGACGACTTTGAATAACAACATAAGGCCCTTTAATCAGCCTCGTGTAGATAGCGTGTTGCCTGCTCCACAAATAGCATTGTGAAGTACGCCTGCCCAAAACATGTGTTGATGTCCGCCGTCAATAAAGTTATCTGCTGTAAGCCTGGCTTCGATATCCCGACTCGCAAGCCCTTGATAGAAGGGCCAGGAAGAAGATTTCAAAAGGTAACCAGCATTTGGATACTACTCAATTGATATACACTCTGTTTATGAAGAATCCATTTTAGGATATGATGAGTGTATTTCATAACAGGGTCATTGTCTGCGAAAGCTTTGCGTGAGTAAATCTATGTGAATTCATGGATTGGCCATGAAGTGGTCCTGTCGACAGGACAAGATCTGATTGATCACTGAATTGAAGGTGTATGTTTTTGATCGATTTCTACCGAACTTGAGATCCAAGAGGAATGATCTAGAGCCAGCAGCTGGATAAATGAAAAAGCCAACCTTGAATTGATTATCGATAAGGGGGGGGATACTATATGGCCGAGGCTTTGTGTAGAACCAAAAAGTAATCGAAGCCAGGCGTCCATCGCAACGTTTCCAGCGATCCTCCTGAAGCGAGGGATTATGTCATGACGAACCTTTACCTTAACTGGAAGATTTTCCAGTGTGATAATGATTTATTTGACACAAGTGTGCCGGACCTCATGGACTGGTACTTACTCTTGTCAGCCCATGTCCATACACTTACCTTGCTGTTTATTGAGAGAAGACATATCGAGATTCTATCGAGGGACTTCCACGGGCTTGTTCATAACCATTCCATGCTCCTGTGACTTGATGTGATAAGATAGACGAAAAGTACATTTTCGACGATTTCGGTAGACCTGCTGTGCCCTCTGATGGTGGATGCGAAACCACACCCACCATTTCTCCGAAGTGGGCTCGTATGCCTCCATTCCTATTTATCGGCGATAAATTTGACTTGCCTATGAGAGCGCATCAAAAAGATGTCTCAGAGGTCTCACACGATCCGAGGTCGTGTTTTGACGAGACCCCTAACCCCCAAATTAGGAGTTGGGTTCTAGGAAGCGCGTGTGGAGAACGGTGTGGAGAACGGTGTGGCGGACGTGCTGATTGTGCTTCTCCATAGAAAGGGAAAGAAGGTCCGAGATCAATCTGGTGCCCGAAAACTGGTAAAGGGATGCAAAAAACGTACTTACTTTGCATGAATGGAGTACAAGCCGCTTGTACAGGTTATTGCCATATTTGGACTTAAAGCCATTGTGCTATATATCCAATGATCGTTTGAAGCGAATTTTTCCCCTTCGCCCTGTTTACTTTCATTTTTCTTCCTCCACCCTAGAGGTGCTTTCAACTGGCTGGTCTAATGATAACTCTTACTTCCGGATCTGCTTGTGACGTGTGCGCGGAAGAGTACGGCCCTCAGTGCCAACCTCATTCGATTCCTTGTGGTAAGTCAAGAAATCATGTGAATAAATATGTGAAAAAATCATATTCGGCATTCTTTTGTCTCTTTCGAACAGGACACGTCCTATGCGCGAGTTGCTGTAGTACCATAGTTGAAAAGACGCCCTCTCGCCTCTCGCCCGTCTGTCCTTTCTGTCGCGAAAGCTTCACCAATGACTCAGTTCGTGTTATACGTATTGAGTTTAATTCTTCCAGCAGGTGGAATATACTGCGGCGCGCGCCTACATATTCCCTTGAGCCCAGTCAAACGGACTTTGCCTCTCTGTGGGCACGCAGGACAGAGCGATCTTCCGGTATCCGTCCGGAAGTTCGGCTACTTGAGGAAAAGGTCGCGAGGGTCGCCGCAAAAAAATGTTCGGTAGAGGAGGTTGCTGCCCTTTACAGAGAACTTGATGAATGGCTTGAGTCTGGTGTTTATGTCCAGGTTAGTTCAAGTCTTGAATTCACCGTTTCGTGCTGTTCATGACCACCCCAGACGTCGCTTCTGCTTAGTTCTGCGCTCTTGCGGGCCATTCTAATGAACCATCAAGCACATTTCGAAGCCACTAGGAGTATGAAAATCGTCGAGGCTAATCTGAAAGGCAAAATAGACGAACTACAATCAGGCAACGAAAAAATAGAAACTGAGTTAAGAAGGTATGTGGATACTACATTGTATCACACGAAACACTTTTAACCGTCAGTTATCTTAAAAATAATCAGACAAGTTAGTTGTTGCTTCATTTGATTACTGCTTTGACTTATCCTTTTTTTTCACAGCGTCAACTATATGTAGCAAAGGCACAGGACTATCAGAATGTCTGTGTGGAGTTGAACAAGCTGAAAGAGTCACTCGGTAGTGGTGCTATTACCACAGACGTAACTCAGCCTGCAGCATCGCCGACGCCACCGTCAACATCTCCCACCCCGTATACCTCTGCATCGTCCCAGTCGCCATTCTCACGTATTAACTCGATGCATCAAAGATCTTCTTCGATGTCTTCACGACCAACGACGCCCGCCACGCCTTCGCCTTCACGAACGTATACGCCTGCTCCCCCGAGTCTTTTGAGGACCCAAACCCCTGCTTCTCTCCCAAGGACCCAAACACCGATGGTTCGGACATACACTCCTGCACCAGCTCACAGCTTGCGTTCGATGACGCAAACACCTAGCCATTTGCGGACAACTACTCCAGCGCCACCTCCCATCCCCACGAAACCGCGGAGGCTGTCTACGCCATCGATCCCCGCTCCCCCGAAAATGGTGCGTTCTCCGTCGGATGAAAAAGCAGAGATCCGCCAAATTTGGATCCCACCTGGTTCTATCGATCCTCCATTGCGCACACCGTCTCGAAGTGCGACTCGGACGCCGTATATTACTGCTTCCTCGCGATTTTCACCTCGTTGATCATTTTGTGTAATGTATCCTTTACATTCATCGGGGACAGTCCGACATTCGTATTTTTTTTCGGGCATGTATCTTATTCACGTACGTATCGTCTTCCTCAGTTTCGTAGTCCTTGATCGGATACCCCTAGCTTTCCCTTTTCCGTTGTACATAGCTTATACCCTCCTTTCCTTGCTCGATTGTGACTTCCATCTTCCATTCTAACAACACTCTTTTTATGTTACTATTTTATGGGGAGTTTGCATACCCCTCGTCGCTTTTTTATTGCTATCTTCTATTTATCCCATAGAAGCTGAACAATACCTGCTCAGCACCCGTTGTAGCATTTTTAGCATTTTCCATCTAGTTTGCATAGCTTGGTTATCTGCGTTCTATCCCTTCGTAGTGGTTCGTTTTAATCTACACACTCGTATAATGATATCACTTCACTTCTATACGCATATGTACGTCGCACGTCATGATGTCCAAGCCTCGTGGAAACCATGTGTTGGGATTTTCTGCCTGTCCGTCATTTTTTGAATGTAGAAAAGCATGTTTAAACGCCCATAGGCCTGCCGTCGACATTTTCCATTACAGTTCCAGAGATAAGGAAGAAGGTGATGCGGGTTTAAGACGTATCGAGGCACGACAGCCTTATAACGGCACGCCCGTAAGGACAAGGCGTCTTACGGGATAAACGCGTTTTCGCCATTCGATAATGCTTCAGACATGGGAGATAACCTTTTTGGCTTTGAAACATTGAGGTAATGATGGTGATTCGGGGCCCGGGCGTGCCTCCCCGACCAGCGTCTCGCACATCAGGAGCTCGAACCAAGGTCATTGGCCGTAGGTTTAATTTTTTACGTGTAACAATGTTATTCATGCATTATTGATGAAGAGTGTATGAAGAAACACGTGCTCTGACCTGACGTCGTCGAAGGCGATTGATATTCAATGCAAAAATCCCCTCCAGACGGATACCATTACAAGGCACTCTTCGTGACGTTAACTGCGAAATTAGTCATATTCCAGATTGACTCTGCAAGCGATAGCTTCGAATGGCCGAGGCACTCTTCGTGACGTTAACTGCGAAATTAGTCATATTCCAGATTGACTCTGCAAGCGATAGCTTCGAATGGCCGACTGAAGCCAGCTGGAGAGGAAGATCATTGTTAATAGAACGACGGCCATATCGCAGAGCCATTGGCCTATTAACGATCAGATGAGATTGAAGACACTCAAGCTTAGGCTCAAGTCAGGCTGGAGATATGCTTCGTAGAAGTCGTGACATCACCGTTTGCTTCACCGCTCCTCGAAATGGTTCAACGCGATATGAAGATGGGTTAGCATTACTGGCCGACTCGGAGAAGAGCCAAAGCATTGATGGGTACACATGCATGTGTATAATCCACAGACAGCTGACCCTAGCTTGTCAGAGACTGGATTTCCTCTTACGTTTGTCCGAAAAGGCCAAACTTAGTGGCCGTCGTCTTCTCAGTTATATGAATCTAGCCAAGTAGACAGCGAGTTGGCCCATTGAACTCCGTTGCCAATAGGAGCAGGAAAGTCCTGAGGTCACAAGATCAATCCCAATTGAAAGGCAAAGAGGAGGGAAAGACGTGGCACAAGAACCGCGTTGTGCGCGTGTCAGGCATCATGACAAGTCTTGCAATATTGGGGTACAAGGATCCCGATGGTTCATGTACCGGCCTTCAGGCACGGGAATGACCTCAAGACTCCAACAATTCTCATAAGAATTCACTGATCCATGAATTAGATCCGATTAGATGTTGTGACCAAAGTCATCTGCAGGGAACTGAAATCTTCGCCAACATAATAAGATTTGTTCTTCGCTACTAGTACATATGACGATCATGTGGCTAGTGCATATGAATCTATGCAGATTGAGCGGTGTGGGAGTTGTTGCTGGGAAGCTGACGTGGAGTTCAATTAAGGTTTGCCAGACTATATCTATCGACTCACTGGAGACGTGATACCGAGTACTTTTGCCAGCGTATCAAATTCAGTAGCGGTGGGCCGCTTAGCTCCAGTGCAGACTAGGTGATGAGATGAGGATAAGATGACTTCGAGACGTTAAAACGGGTACAGACTGTCGATGACATGTTGCTCAGTCAAGCCGATCTTAGCGGCGATGGCAGCATAGGAAAGACCTACGAAGATTATTTTTATGTCAATGTAATTTTAAGGAAGCTAGTGTGGAGTGCGGACCTGACTTCTGCTTTGCGGCAGCAACAGCAGTGCACTGCGGGTCTGGAGCCATAATCGAAGGATGTAAGTTACCTGGTGAGAGACAACGCAAGAAGGGCGTAGATCTGTTTATTTTAAACTACGTTCCAGTGTCATATGCTCCAACCCATGATCGATGTGGACTAACGACCAATGAAGATTATCAGATGATCATGGCCTTATCGATAGGTTCTTGCCCAGGCTTAAATTTAAGGCATATCCCGAGGGTAAATTGTGGGTGGACCAGGGTTTGAGTGCCCCAAGTGGATTCGACAGTATCAGACACTGATGCAGAATGATGCATCGAAAGAATTTGCGATGAATAGAAAGAAAATTGACAAAGGTAAAGATTTCGCGTGTAAGTTCCACTAGACGCCCTCTGGAAAGTCCGGGGTGGCGGTATTTGATATTGTCATGCCATGTTTGTGAATATTTTCATTTTACCCGACGACAGAATTTTGAAGTGCCCGTCCTCGTCATCAACAAGCCAATCCTCAAGCTTTCCTCCTTAAATTCGTCAAAATGGTATGTCGAGTCTGTTTGAATGTCTGTGCAGGCCTGTTTTCGTGTTGTCAAAGAAGAAAACTTTGTCTAAATCGACTGGAATTCGCTGGATCACGAGTCTGACTATTGGATGTCATTTCTAGCCCCCCAAGAAAGTCAAGGCACCCAAGGAGGAAAACACCGTTTCGCTCGGCCCCCAGGTCGCTGAGGGAGAGCTCGTTTTCGGTGTCGCTCACATCTTTGCCTCCTTCAACGACACTTTCGTCCATGTCACCGATCTGTCTGGAAAGGAGACCATCTCCCGTGTCACTGGTGAGTTCAATGCTTTTTGAGCAATGTTTTCATCAATCTTTTGCTCTCTGTGCAGGTGGCATGAAAGTAAAAGCCGACCGAGACGAATCGTCTCCTTACGCCGCCATGTTGGCTGCGCAGGACGTTGCTGCTCGCTGCCGTGAAGTTGGAATCACCGCTTTGCACATCAAGCTCCGTGCCACTGGTGGGACTGGCACTAAAACTCCCGGCCCTGGTGCCCAGAGCGCTCTCCGTGCTCTTGCCCGTGCTGGGATGCGTATTGGACGTATTGAGGACGTCACTCCCGTTCCTACCGATTCCACTAGGCGTAAGGTGCGATGCCATGTGTTGGATTTTACGTGTTATATAACTGACAATTCGATAGGGCGGTCGCCGTGGTCGCCGTCTGTGATCTGTTTCGGTCAATGGGCTTTACCTATGTATGCTTGTTATCTGGTCGTAAAATTGTAAATAGGTATGGCTCAATATGAATGTCGCCGCTCGACGCGCATCAGGTCTTCAATGATCTGCCCCGCGGTCGTTCACTCCATGCGTCTGCTCAATATGAATGTCGCCGCTCGACGCGCATCAGGTCTTCAATGATCTGCCCCGCGGTCGTTCACTCCATGCGTCTCGACTTTGATTAACTCTGCTACATGCCACGGAAAAGTCTCGACTTGTTGAATGTAGATCCACATCCTCTCTGACTAACTTGGGGTGTTGAAGTCATTTGGAATGCAGCCTTAATTTAGGAGCACCTGCTGACGCTGAAGGTGTACTGCGGCGTGAAATGTCGTAAAATTTTTTTTTCAAACTTTCTGGTTCACTGGCTCCTGATAAGCCCTACAAAAAAGAAGATTCATCTATCTGCGGTACTAGAACCAGCAATGAAGAATTCTGTGGAGCAAATATCGAGGTATGGCGTAGCGGTGCTAAGTATTCGCGAAAGAGCGATATGAATCTTTCATGTGCAAACAATCTGAGTACTGGTGACAATTCTGGGTATTTTCTCACAAAATTGCGGTATGATTCGCAAGCCTGCATACGAATTGCTTCGAATTCAGTATCAAGTGGGCACTGGTTTAGAAAAAAGGGCCCACGTATTGGCACGACAATGCAGCCACTAGCTCTGATTTCCTCCGATTTCGAGTGGCCTCCACTAAATCTTTGAGAGACGACGTCACCTCGTTAAGGTCCCAACGTTCCAAGCGAAGCTCGGAGATCATTACAATGGCGGCGACTGCATCTGGATTGCAACGGTATCCATGCATATAGCAATCTAAAGCCGATTTGATGTCATTTTTCCACTGTAAGAGGGCGCGACCTTTGTTTAAGAGAGGCGCATATTGGGTATCGCCTTGCGCTCCTCCATCTTGGAGGAACGCTCGAACATTTGTATAGCATCTGCATAACGACCTTGAGAGAAGTGGAATTCCCCGCTGCGGATTATGATCAATTAAATCTCGTGGGCTGGTGGGAGGGGGACACTCACAGGTAGTTGAGCGGCTCGCTTCGTTTGGGAAATATTTCAAGCATACGCCTAAGGGTGCTCTCGCCCCTTCTGAAATCCTTGAGTTTGAAGTAAGCTGAGGCCAGCTGTACGTGCGAGGGTATGAATAGTTTATCAAGGCTGATAGACTTGACGAAATCATCGGCAGCCAGAGGGTAATTCTCTTTCTCGAGATAGGCTAAATTGTAAGTCTTATTGGAAATGTGAAAGTAGAGCAAGCTATAGAACCCATGCCTTGCCCTCTATGGTGATAAATGTCTGGATCATCGCCGTCATGGATAATGGCATCCTCGAAACAACTAAATCCCGCGTCATCATCACCTTGTTCAAAGTGGATTCTTGCAAGCTTTATGAGATTCTGCGTGGAATGCGGTAAGATAGAGAGAGAAAACAGGAAACTGCTTTTCGCCGCAAGGAGATCACCCATAAGGTAGCTACATTGTAATGTACCTTCAGCGTACGATGATTGAAAGAAGTAAATTCAGTCACTTGAACGATCCGCGAAGACTTCTTGCTGTAGCCCTACCTTCACGCCAGCATATAGAGATCCCTTCATCTAAGGCTTCGTTTACGAGCGACATGGCATTTTGGTAATCGGCCAAACTAAGTGCGTCAAGCGCTCTCAAAAGGGTTAAATCCCCCGCTGACAAACGAGTAGGAGTGTCTAATCTTGTTTCTATGAGATATATATATCATACACAGATTCTGACGATGACGAGATGAGGAGAATATCAGACATACGAGTTCGAAAGCTTGCGAAGTAGGCTGAGATAACCGAGAAAGATGGTAAACTTGTGTCTTGGTCCTGCACAACATGTATGATTCGGGAAGGGGTATAAGCCTAACAGGTCCTTCTAACGGTCTGGTATACGCACATCGAGAATCTTCAAAGCTTTTTCTGTAGCAAGCTTCCGAAGAAGTCGACCGACTGGTCTTGAAGCTTCCATAATGCCTGATTGGTCCAACGAGTATGTCGTGATGAAATCTAGTGCTCCATCAGTCAATCTCAAGGACGTTAAGGCTACCTAATTTCACCATCCAGTGCGTCGTCAAAACGCTCGAGAGCCTCGTAAGCAGTGCCACGACAATGTATGGCCTTAACATAGATCGGATTATACTTTATTGCTTCGTTACAATCATCCACAGCGAGACGAGGAACCTGTGGTGTCAATTTAAGATAGCCTGTGGATTGTACCTTACAACTGAATTTCTGTTATAACACTCATGCAAGTTGTACGTACAAGCAGCCCGATTGGCATAGAAGATGGCATCTTGCTTTGACGCAACCCCAATAGCACGAGAAAATAACGACACTGCAAGTGTGAAGTCTTCCTTCTTGAAGGCTTTGTTCCCATCTTCCTTGAAGGCTTTCGCAAGGATATCACGTTCCTTGACCGGAGGTCAATCAAATTCTTCGAATTACCAAAGATGTTGCATATGAACACATACACAATCTGGGAGATTTAAGGAGAACCGACTGTATATTGACGACTCAGCCTTAAGACGGGCGGCCTAAAGAAGGAAGAAGATCAATTTCGAGACGATTAGCCTCAATTTCCAGTAACACATCACCTGCCTATAATGGAAAGTCAAAGGTTAAAAAGATAAACTTGTGTCCTGGTACGCAACATACAGTTGAGCTTCTTTCAACCTATTTAGGAGGCTCTGTTCAGTAGTGCTCGCCTCCTCCTTAAAAGATGCCTGATCGGCATTCAGCCGCTCTAGGTCATGACTCAATTCATTATGAGCCCTGATGATCTTTAGCGTCTCGGTGAGCACTTCATACTACTGTAATCTAAATTTCAGCGAACGACGTCACAATTCCATCAATACCCACTGTATTTCCATTGCTGGCAAGCCATTGCTCTACCTCCATCATGAGCTCAATTCTATCCCGTTCTGGAAGCACAAGGTTCCAAGATATGACTAGCTTCTTCAACAAGTCAAACGCAGCTTTGTCTGACCCACTCGAGTCAGAAGATCTATCCTCCACAATTAATTTCACCCCAGAATCGGGTATGAAAGGTTCCCGGCACATCGGACATGCGCTGGGGACCATACCGCCAAGACAGCTATTGGTGTTCAACATGTTTGAGCGCCCAAGAAAGACGCAGACGTACTCTCGACAGAACACATGACCACATGGGATGGCGAAGGGCGGACGAGAGTCACTGTGGTTTGTGAATGACTCAAAACAGATATCACAAGAGCTCGAAGGGTCAAGAACCAGAGGCATATTTAAGAAATCATTAGAGGACTGGACATCTTTCGCGCCCAACTTTTACATACAATTGCTATGCACTGCCACTGATTCACAAAATCTAATTACTCTTGGGTTAATGTAGCACGTTTTGCCTAAGATCTTTCAAGAGCACGATCGTGACTACCCCAGCGCACGTGACCTTACTATAAATTTTCACCCCCTAGTGTTGTTGTCTTCTTCATTCTGAAGTTCAACAACACTAGAACACTTTGTGTCTGTCAGTTGTGATGTCCAGAGGTCTGAAGTAAGTGCAGAAGGTCCAGAGTAGGTGTGTCAATGACATCAAGAGGTCTTGAGTAAGTGGGTCGTGACAGAATCAAGAAAAGTTGGCAATAACAAGCACTGTGAGCAAGATGCTAAGTGGTAAAAAATTTAGATAAACCCAGTAAACCCAGAACTGTAAGGGAAGCATTTCTATCTCTGGAAGTTTCTCTATTCTAAGCTTAGCTGGTTTCTCTATACTACTACTAATGATGCCCAAAAGTTGGTCAGTAGCAGACACAGTTTATGGCTACTAACCTGGGAATATGCATTGGGTGCACTAAGTATGTGAGAAAGTCCCAGACAGATCCCAGAAAACATGCAGTAAAGAAAATGCATCTAGAGAAGAAGGGAGTGAATGTGAGTGAAGTGCAGCAACAAAGGTGGTAAGAAAACTAAAAGCTTAGTGATGTCTAAGTTGATGTCTGCCATAGATGCAATGCATGTAGATTCTATATATATAACTGCAGCAAGCAGGCAGGAAGTGTTCAGACAATTAGCAACTTGGAATTAAGTTAGCTCAAAAGAAATCTGAACTGTAAGGTAAACTGAGCAGCAGTAAGATGTAAACTGAGTCCTCTGTTTTGTTCTTTTTACTACAGTACACAGTAAGTATTTATAACAAAAATGAGTTCACTGTTGCTAAATGGCCAAGTGTTGCCAAGGAGTGGTGAACAGGAAAGAATGTAAATAGACACCATGCATTAAACTAAATAGTAGAAAGTCCACAAGATTGCTGTCTGTCATGAAAAATTGCTATTATTTCAAGTTGTAAGCACTGCTGTCAGCTAGCTGTATCATTTGCCAACAGACTGATGCCATTTGTCAACTGTCATTCCAGCTGCTGCCAGCACTATCACTGGTTGTATCTGTTGCTTGCTGTGTGTGGCCATTGAGTATGGCCTAAAATAGCTAAATCATGTGTGCTAAGTTCAGATCATTAGCGCCAAGGTATCCAATGATGATGCCCAAAAGTTGATCAGTAGCAGACCCAGTTTACAGCTATTGACTGAGAAATATGCGTTGGGAACACTAAGTGTTTGAGGGAGTCCCAGGCAGGTCCCAGAAAATAAGTCAAAATTGAGTTATCAGCAAGTAATAGTGAGAGTCAGTAAGGAAAGTCAGTAAGGAATGTGCAGTAAGAAGAATATGCCAATGAATAAGTATGCTTAAATAGAAAAGGAAGTGAAGTTGAGTAAGATACAGCAAGAGGTATGGCAAGAAAAGCTAGAGGCTTAGCAATGACTAAGCTGCATATTGCCTGCTGTAGATGCAAGGCATGTAAGTTCTGTATGCATAATTGTGGCAAGCAGGCTAGAAATGTTCAAACAGTTGGCGACTTTGAACTAAGTTAGTGCAAAAGAAATCTGAACTGTGAGGTGAACTGAGAGGTGTAAATGGGGTACTCTGTTCTTTTTTTTGCTTTAACTAGTGACAATGGTAAGTATTTATAGTAAAATGAGTTCACCATTGCTAAATGGCTAAGCATTGCCAAGGAGTGGTGAATTGGAAAGAATGTAAGTAAACACTATGCATTAAACTAAATAACAAGAAGTCAACAAGAATGCTGTCTATCTAAGTCAAAAGGAGGTGCCAAGCAGTGTCAGGCACTAAGGTAAAATGCCAAGCTGTCTGTCACAGAGAAATACATATTCCAAGTCATAAGTAGTGCTGCCAGCTAGCTGTATCATGTGCCAATGGAGTGATGCCATCTGTCAATGCTTGCTGATGGCATGATGGCAGCTGTCACTTGTCATTCCAGCTGCTGCTGGCACTATCACTGATTGGATCTGTTGCTTGCCATGCATGGCCATTGAGTATGGCCTAAAATGGGTAAATCATGCATACTGAGTTTGGAACAAGTGTGGCAAGGTGTCTGAAGCTGGCACCAAGCCTGCTGTTGATGTGCCTAGCCTGTGTGGGGTCCTATCATTAGAGCCAGTACCAAGCCTGCTGTGGCCTGCCATTGGTGCACCTAGCCTGTGTGGGGTCCTATCACCACCCAACTATTCATGCTACTTCTGCCTCTTTTTATTAGTTGTAGTCAGCCTCTGCAAGTCATATGCCAGGACTTTACTTGCACTGTTTATCACTTTGCATTATATACCAGATACTATTTAGTCAGTAGTAGTTAGTCAAACAGCCTGACTGGTGTAGTATTTAAACAGATCTCAGGATAAAATATCTTCAGACTAAACAATAGCAGTGTTTCACAAGTTTATCAATTAAACTGACTGTAAGCATTACCAGTGAGCTATATCTGCTTTTAAACTAGCTTTTTCTTCTTACGCAGGATGCCGGGACCACGGACCGCATGATCACTTTGACTGATTCCATTCTTCTCAAGCTCTTTCGTGCTCAGGGGGTCGAAGTCGATCAAACTGGTGAGTGTCTTTTCCTTCCGTGTGTTTTAATGCTTTTGGGCATTGCCTTGGCGTTCATTCGAACTTCTTTTTTTTTTTTTCATTTGACGCTTCTTTGTGGCGCTGTGCGCATTGTCTGGGCATTTTTCTGCCCATTGTCTTGGCGCTATGCGCATGATCTGGCGCTTTGCGCATTTTTCTGGTGCATCTTGGCACTTTGCACATTTTTCCTGGTGCTTTGCGCATTATTCCAGTGCTTTGCGCATTATTCCAGCACTTTGCGCATTATTCTGGCGCTTTGTGCACTGTATTGGCGGTTCATTGGTGTGTTCTACGCAGGTCATAGGCATTCTTAGTGCATGTCCACAGGCATATCCTCGCGCAATGCGCGTTTTTGTCTTCTGGCTCACCTTGTGTGACGATGGCTATCTGCCAGGCTCTTTTGTGCCTATGCAATCTCCATCATTAACTGTGTTCTTCCTCTTGCTCTTCAATCCATTTTGGCTTCTTTGTTCATCTTTGTCGTTCTGTATCTTGTTTCGCTGACATGTCTTTCTTCAGCGTTGATGGACCATGTTTCCGCGATCCATGAGAGAGCGGGTAATGCTGCGGGTCAAGTTCATGCCCCTCCAGGTGGCATAACTATGGGGGAGGCAATCCCAGCTCGTATTCCTCCCTCGCAGGAAACTATTGCGTTACCTGCTGGGTCTGGGGG
Organism: Macrolepiota albuminosa; assembly: GCA_027475525.1. NCBI lineage: Eukaryota > Fungi > Basidiomycota > Agaricomycetes > Agaricales > Agaricaceae > Macrolepiota > Macrolepiota albuminosa. Next base: position 172,211 of record JAMWFC010000109.1, read on the forward strand.
TGAAGTTGCGGCATCTGCTGGGGCTCGCCCTCCGGGCATTCTCATTACACACCCTTCTTCCCGGGCTCCTTTTGATTCCCCCAGCACTTCTCATCCTGCTCAAGTGCTGCACAACTTGCCTCCCGAAATTGAACGACTTCTCTCATCCTCCGACAAAGTGGCACTTCTCATCCTGCTCAAGTGCTGCACAACTTGCCTCCCGAAATTGAACGACTTCTCTCATCCTCCGACAAAGTGTTTCCACATAAAGTGGTGCGCGCTTTGGAACAGGGAATGTTAGAATACATACCATTAGATCTCCTTACCGATGAGGCTTGCCATTGTGTGACCCGTGAACCCCCCCCCCCAGAATCCTCCTTCGTTATCGCAAATGGGAGACTACGCCTTCCTAACGCATCTTTTGATACGTCGAAGGAATCGAAGCTCTCCTTTGATGATTGGGCAGCGGCATCCAACAATCTTGTTGGTGCGATGCGTGTGCACCTTTGTGCAGGGGCGGACGTTGGCTCTGGGGGTCCAGTGGCCAACGCCATTGCCGATTCCTTCTCCGTTCATTTTAAACGCTTAAAATCCCGACCAAATGCACAACTTGAGTTCAACATGATTCTTGACTATGACCAACGCTTGCGCGCTTTATTTCTGCGTGAATCTCACTCCTTTCGCATGGACACATTCCAGGTTGACATTTGGCAGGAATGTGTCGCCAGTCAGCATGTGCAGAGAGTGCGCACTTTGGATAGTCGTTTGGCGGAAATGGAATCCTTTCTTGTTCGGTCTCGCCCCTTGTCGTTGAAGTCTCGTGATGCACCAAATTCATCAACAACTCGCTCCAAGTGCATTGCCTGTGGTTCCTTGGATCACAAACTCTCCGGCTGTCGCTCCGTCCCTCGGGCACATGCTGACTGGCGACATATTCCTGCCAAATGTCAACCTGGAATGTGTCCATGCGAAAGGAGTGAGATTCACGCAGAAATAAAGCGCGCAAGCGTTGGTCATAGTCAAGAATCATGTTGAACTCAAGTTGTGCATTTGGTCGGGATTTTAAGCGTTTAAAATGAACGGAGAAGGAATCAGCAATGGCGTTGGCCACTGGACCCCCAGAGCCAACGTCCGCCCCTGCACAAAGGTGCACACGCATCGCACCAACAAGATTGTTGGATGCCGCTGCCCAATCATCAAAGGAGAGCTTCGATTCCTTCGACGTATCAAAAGATGCGTTAGGAAGGCGTAGTCTCCCATTTGCGATAACGAAGGAGGATTCTGGGGGGGGGTGTAGCGTAGTCCGCTATGTGGCGTTGTCCACATAGCTTTACTTACCTTACAGTAGATACTATTATATTATATTTATTATAATATAATATTAATTTACATTATTATATAAATTAGTTTACCAGCTGCTTACAAAGCAGCTTATTTTTGTGTTGATACTACATAGTCAATAGACCGGACTGGTCTGATTCTGTGCAGTGTGAACCTAAGCTCTCACAATCTCTGTAACTTCGTTACATTTTTTTGAATCCGCCAGCTAGGATCTATTGCCTAGCATCCGACGTCAGTCGTTGAGTTCGTTGACAGAACTCTATCAGCTTCTCGAGCTTCTTGCACAGCCACACCGTGCAAATTTCAAACAGGGGATCGATGAGTAATCCCATACCTGCAGCGCCCACTGACGGCGGGCGAAATGCCCACGACCTACGGGGAGACCCAGCAGACACCCAGGACGTGTCAGCGTCCAATGCGGGTCAGGTAAGACCCAAGGCTCGAGACCAAGGTCAGAGTACCGACCTAGCCGGGAATGAGAGCGAGGCCCGGAGAGCTGAAAGCTCACAGCAGGATGGTCCGCAACGCCTCCAAGACAAGATGCCTGGGGGATTAACGCCCCCAGTTACGCAGTTGCCAGGAGGACCGCGACGGTCTAGCCGATTGGCTTCCAAAGGACCCCCGCAGGACGGCTGACAGTCAACCGGCGCCTATGGCGCCCCAGGAGACGCCGAGTCGTCAGTACAGACTGGGAGAACCCTCCCTGCGAGCCGGAGCAGTGGGACCAGGCGGTCCACAGCGGGCCCAATGCCTTCTAAAGTAGCGGAAGCCCGCTTAGAAGAGGTACCGGAGGAGGCTGCAAGGCCTGAAGGATACCGCGCAGAAGATCGATTTCCGCGCACACCAGCAGTGGAGGAAGCTCCGGAGGTTGTAGAGCTTCCAGAGGAGGTGATGGAGTCGTCAAGTGACGACGACGTCGGAGCAGAGGAACAGCGGCTGAAAACCGCGTACACCGTGCGCTTGCGGGTGTTCTGGGACTTGCACCCAGAGGTGATGAAATACACCACCCAAGCGCGACTCGAGCGCTACGCGTCAGCCCATATAGTAGCACTTAGGCGACAAGGGCACGAAGTGCCCAATGTATTCAGTACGAAATATACTGATTTGATGGTGAGAGTGCTCACTATGGAGCTGCAAATGTATGTGCAGCGTAAGGCCACACGGCAATCGGGGGTCTCGACCCCCTGGAGCCACACGTCCGAGGAATGCTCGGCACGACGCAATCAAGACGTCGGAATTGAGCTAGTGGAGGCACTAGCACGGGCGCAAGAAGTGCCCGAAGTAAGACCGGTGAGTACTTTTTATACTCCAGCAGGACAAGGGTGGCGTGAGGAGCCCCTGCACATGCGTAACCATGACCGTAGGACAGATATGTCAGGTCCGGATGGGCACGATAGCACTGTGCTCAAAGTGGAAAGCGAGGCATCCGTGATGCCGCGCGTGCCCATGGCCGAAACGTTGAGCAACAGAGTCGCGTACCAACGTATGCGCAATGGCGACCTCAGGACTAAGGGACAGTCCTTTATAGACGATCAGGGCATCGTATTCGAGGGCACTAAGCCCATTGACGAGATGCGTCGTCAATTCGTCACGCAGGGTCAGGAGAATCAAGCTTCTCCAGGTCCAGGGCGGCGCAACGATCATGATCGAGGAGACTTCCTCGATCGAGATGGCGCCACAAGACGTGATGTCCCTGGTAACGGCCGGGATGACGGCCCTAGGTCGATTCCTCGAGACAAGGGCAATTATGCCCACAGTCGAGGAGGCTCGGGACGTCCCCCGCAAGGTGGACGGGGAAAGTCACTTCCCCATGCCGCTGATTTGGCGACTAGATCCCCGGGTCAGCGGGAAGCCATCCGAATGCATCGTGAAGCCATGCACGATCGCCTGCATCGAGTAGTCGATGATGCCCTGGGCGTAACCTTACGGTTACCAGACGGAGTGAAGCTGCGTAAAGCAGACAGTAGGCACATTCGCGCCTATACAGGCGCGTCCAAGTTCAGCGACCTGGAAGATTGGGCGATGGATGTATGCACCCATCTCGGAGGTGACCGTATGGAACGAGAACGAATTTTCGTTCTGCCTGAGTTCTTGGCCGGAGAGGCCATGGGTTGGTTTCGATGGGCAGTACTGCACGTCAATCGTGTCCAATATGACTGGACGTTTAAAGGAGTCCTTACAGGACTGTACGATCGATTCGTACACCCCTCAACGCTCCAGGATGCAAGGCGGGACTTCCAGTCCGCCAAGTACACCGAGAAGTTGGGAGTACAAGGGTTCTATGATACCCTTAATGACCATGCCCAGAACATGGCAGTATACCCGGACGGGTATACAATGCTCGAAACGTTCTTGGATGGCATTCCAGCGGATATGCGCCGCTATTTGATACGTGAGGACGGATTGTCCCCAGAAGTCAACGATGTGGAAGAATTTGTGGCATATGCCATCCGGTATGAGCAGTCTCTGAAGACTGCTAACCACTACGAACATCGGAGTGGGCACAAAGGGGGACCCAGGCGACTACCGCCTGGTGGGACACCTTCACGGGGTCAGCATGTGGGGACCTTCCTGGCCAAAAAGACCGATTTGGACCGTGACCGCAACACGCGGTTTGTTGTACGCAGAACCCCTGCTGCGAACCGAGGGCTGAGCCGCCCACGCCCAGAGTGGGCGCCGGACGGTGAACGTCCTAAACCAAGGCCGGACTTCAAGCCGGCCAACCCACCGGGGCAGTCGGGGACTTGTTTCGCGTGTGGCCAACCAGGCCACTACGCTACCAACTGCCCTGCGAAGCCAGGACCCCCAAGGAAGGGGTATACACCCCGCGCCCACCTTCGAGCTGCACATACTGCAGCCGCGAGTGGGAGTGATGGAGACGTATCTGCCGAGTCTGAGGCGGAGCACCCCACAAACGACCAGGAGCCCCCAGAGGAGGCATCGGGCGCCGAGCCCGAGAGTGTGGTCGTGGAGGGGGAGGAGTACGTCACAGTCGACGTATATGACAACGTCTACGACAATGAGTATTACAGTCGCGACAGCGACTCTGAGTGCCTAGCGGCGATGACGGATTGGCCGCCCACAAATGATCCCGAACGGAATAACGTAGTTCGGATGAAGAAGGTGACCCTTCGTCGTGCAGAGGGCACTTTGCAGCGCCCAACATTGAAACGAGCAGACAAGGAGTGCCTGGTCTCGTATGTGGACGTAGACGGCCACAAGGCATGGACCCTATGGGACTCTGGGAGTACCACATCGGGCATAACACCCCAGTTCGCCCATGTGTATGGAATATCCGTGCAGGAGTTGGATACGCCATTGGCGTTACAGCTGGGCACCGTAGGGAGCCGAGCCATGGTGCAGTATGGGACAAATGTGAATGTCCAAATGCTGGGCTCACGTAGCCGGGAATACATGGATGTAGCGAACTTCAATCGCTACGATATGATACTGGGAACGCCATTCATGCGGCGTAACAAAGTCATACTAGACTTTGACCAATGTCAGGTACTAGTGAATGGGAAAGTGATCCCAGCCGAACGAGCAACAGCAGACGACACTGATAATCGTCTGCGACGTCATCGCACTACGGAGAAACGCAAGGACTCTCCATGACTTGGCCGGCGCAGAGTGCCGGCCGTGGAGGATGTGGAGGAGGAAGTGCAGGCTATGCCTGGACTGAGAGCAGACCACAACGTGGTAATGATGAGCGAGGAGGAGTATCAAGCCTCCAAGAGGAGCAACGAGTGAATAATCGCTCCTGAGATTCGAGGCGCAAGGCCTCCAGACAAACGCCATCGAAAGGCGAGATGACGGGAGGACTCAGTGGATGTATGCCCACCTACGTCCTCACGAGTCAAGTTGGAAGACTTGAAAGACAGCATCCGAGAGGCGGAAGCCTCAGTAGAGGGGGACACACGGTCCCTATGGGAGCGACCAGCTCCCCTACCGGAGTACGACTGGGCATACGACCCCCGAATGCCGCAAGAGTGGAACGAGCTGGTGGCAGCCACGTGTGCGCGAAATGCGCACCAGAGACGGATGACCGTCAAACCAGCGTATCGCCAGCCAGCCCCGGACGAGGTATCCATAGCGTACTCGCTTGTACGTGAAGGAAGAAGCCTCGTGGCTTATAAGACAGCGGCAGCGGGTGCTCCGCTGAGACTACATATACCTGATGACAGTGTCAATCGGGTGCTCGCAATGCGCGAGCAGTATGCACCGCCGCCTCGGCCACCCTCAGAGACGGTGGAATTACTTCCCCCGGTGCGTATGAAGGGGAAGCAGAAGGCGACAAGCCTTCGTGAGGAAGATATTCCTCGGTTGCGTCAGCAATGGCAAGAAGAATTTGCCGACATGGTCAATGGGACCAAGGAGGAGCTCCCGCCGTGGCGGGAGGTGAACCATGAGATTAATCTCATAGACAAGAACAAGCAGTATAAGTACCACTTGCCGAGCTCCCGCCGTGGCGGGAGGTGAACCATGAGATTAATCTCATAGACAAGAACAAGCAGTATAAGTACCACTTGCCGCACTGCCCGCGCGCCCTCCAGGAGCAACTACGCGATAAGACTAATCGCTATTTGAATGCCCAATGGTGGTCCCCATGCACCACCGCTATTGTGCATCCCGAAGAAGGATGGAACCCTTCGAACAGCCCTTGATGCGCGTCAGCGCAATGACAATACCATAAAGGATGTAACTCCTTTACCAGATCAAGAGGTGATCCAGGAAGACGTGGCTCGGGCGAAGTATCGCTCGAAGATTGACCTTACTGACGCCTACGAGCAGGTGCGCATTCGCACCGAGGACGTTCCAAAGACCGTATTTGCGTCGATCATGGGTACATTCACGAGCAATATAATGCAGATCGGAGACTGCAATGCTCCAGCAACTTTCCAGAGGCTAATGACCTCTATCTTCCGAGACGTAATAGGACGGTTCATGCACGTCTACTTAGATGACATATTCATCTACTCGGATACTATGGAGGAGCATGAACAGCACCTCAGAGTCGTATTCGAACGACTGCGCAAGTACAAGTTGTACTTGAAGTGGAAAAAATGTGAGCTCTACGCTCAGAGTATAGACTGCCTAGGGCATGTCATAGACGAGCGGGGTATCCACCCTGATCAGGACAAGCTCGATCGTATTCGGGAGTGGCGCACGCCCCGAAATTACAATGACATCCAACGATTCGTTGGCCTTGTCAACTACATATCGAGCTTCTTGCCCGATGTCACAGCCTATACTGGGCCACTTATGGCCATGACGCAGAACGGATCACCGTTCAATTGGAGGCCGTTGCACCAGCGGTGCTTCGAGATGGTCAAACGGATCTGTACGAAGACTCCGGTGATTCGACCAATCGACCCTAGACGGGACGAGCCAATATGGCTCATTTGCGACGCGTCCAAGACAGGCGTCGGCGCCATGTACGGCCAGGGAAGCAGCTGGCAGACGTGCCGCCCAGCAGGGTTCATGTCAAAGAAGTTCACGACGGCCCAGCAAAACTATGCAGTGCACGAGCTGGAGACTCTTGCCATACTCAAGGCCCTCCTCAAGTGGGAGGATAAGCTGATGGGATACCCCATCCACATCATAACGGACCACAAGGCCCTTGAGTTCTTTAAAACTCAGGTGAACTTGTCGCCGCGCCAGCGACGGTGGATAGACTACATGTCGAGATACCAGTTCGACATTACCTATGTTAAAGGTGAACTCAACAAAGTGGCAGACTGCTTGTCGCGCTACTTTGAGAGTGATGTAGTCGGGGAGGCTCACGAGCCTCATAAGTATGTGCAGGCAGACTGCCGCATAGACCCTGATGGAGAGGATTTACCTCTCCACCGATACCAGGAGCTCAGGGAGCATGTCCTGGAAGTACGCGCTATGCGTGATGATGAACGGAGGCAAAGCACTCGCCTCAGAGAGCAGCGTGAAGAATGGGACGTAGCCGCCCAGTTGCTCAAGAAGCATGAAGCCGTGGATCCAGCGTCCACTAGGGAGCACGAGCACCACGATGTACCCGTTACGCTTGCGGAGATGCTCGAAGGCAAATTGCCTTCATCCCAGCCTCCTAGCCTGGTCAATGACGACTTCCGGCAGGAGGTGGTGCAGGACTATGGTGATGATCCTCTCTTCGCCGAGATAATCGCCAATCCTGACGACCATCCTCGGTTCAGGCATGAGCCTGGTGGACTCATCACGACAGAGAACCGTCAAGGGGTGGCGGTGGTATGCCTCCCCCGTACGCGTACCCTTGTTACGCGGGTCTTGGATCAGGCCCATGCCCTGGTGGGGCACTTTGGTGCCGCCCGGACGTTGGGCTACATCCGGAGATGGTATTGGTGGCCACGTATGGCCCAAGAAGTGACTAAGTTTTGCGCGTCATGCGCAGCGTGTCAGAGGGCAAAGTTGCCCCCTGGATCCCCTCCCGGGAAGCTACACCAGCTACCTGTGCCGGTGAAACCCTGGGACTCAATCGGAATGGACTTCGTAGGTCCCTTTCCCGAGTCCAGAGGGTTCGATTACCTCTGGGTAGTCATATGCCGCATGACGAGCATGGTGCACCTCATACCGGTGCGAACTACGCTGATGGCTAAGGAGCTGTCGTGGATCTACCTGAGGGAGATCGTTAGGCTGCATGGGCTGCCTAGCACTATTGTAAGCGATCGTGACTCGAAGTTCACGTCTCAATGGTGGAAAGAACTCCACAAACTGCTAGGAGCGCGACTCCTCATGTCGACGTCCTTCCATCCTCAAACGGATGGGCAGACAGAGCGGGCTAACCGCAGTATAGGTCAGATTTTGAGGGCGGTTGTTCGCCCTGACCAACGGGACTGGGTGGACTGGTGTCCACTCACCGAGTTCGCGATTAACGCCAGTGTCTCGGATACCACAGGGTTTGCGCCCTTTGAACTCAACGGAGGGTACTTGCCCTCCATGCTGCACGAAGTTCGTGCTGATACGGTGGCTCACCGTGGAGTGGTCGAGTTCGCCAGGCAGGCCCTGGAGAACATCGCGGCAGCGCATGACGCCATCATAGAGGCGCGAGTCTTCCAGGCAAAAAACGCCAATCACCGTAGGCGAGCGGACCCGCCAATAGCAGTAGGAGCGTTGGTCTACCTATCAACGTGTAATCTGAAGCTCCCAAAGGGACGGGCGAGTAAACTCTGCCTGAAATGGGTAGGCCCATACCGCGTCCTAGACGCAGAGCCAAGTACCTCCAACTACGTGTTGGAGCTGCCTCTGGCATTACAGGAACGACGCATCGTTCCTAAGTTTCATGTGTCGCTGTTGCGACCTTACAGCGCGTCTGACGATGCGCTGTTCCCTAACAGGGCAACCCCGGGCCCCTATGATTTTGGGGCTCGAGACGATGACGAATGGTTCGTCGAGTGCATAATTGGGCACCGGTGGACTGAGCGTAACACGCTCGAGTTTGAAGTACGATGGTCCCTGGGGGACACAACATGGGAGCCACACTCCCATTGCTCCAAGCTAGCGGCACTTGACCGTTATTTGGAGTTGAAGGGCGTTAAGCGCCCACATCAATTAAGTAAGCGTGCCGGCGCTTAATTTGATCGGCAGTGCCGATTGCGGCTTGGCTGAGTTAGTCAGCAGCTGTGGCTGAAACACGTCTTAAAAGGCGAAATTTCTTTTTCGCTTTTTTCCCCAACCATGGACAGCATGCCCGTGGACTTGAGTGAGCAGCAGCAGCAGCAGCTACAGCAGCAGCAGTTTGAGAGTGCGCCGTCGGTCTTACCGTCGGCTGAAGGGGGGGGGCAGATGGCTCCCCCGCTGACCCAAAATGCGCCCCAGTGGGGACAATCGCAACCAGCTGTGGGCTTCCCACAGCAGCAGCAACCACCAGCGGCGGGCTACCTGCCGCAGCAGCCGGTGATCAGTGGCTATCCGCCACTTCAAACCATGCAGGGCAACTTCATGCCCCAGAACGCACCTGTGGGCGGCTATCAGCCCCAACAACCAGCACCGGGCGCTTATGCGCCACATCACACCGAGGGCCAATTCCAGCAACAGGCCTACGGGGGGCTAGTCAGCCCCCAAGCAGCGTCGGCATGGAGGCAGCTTGCCCCTGTACCGGCAACAGAGCAACTGGGGACACATCCTTTTCCCCAGTTTACCGCCCCGGCGCACTACCCTGGGATGGGTGGTGTGCCCGTAATGATGCCGTACCCCCCGGCTTGGATGGGGGCTTGGGGCGCAATGCCCCAGTACAGCGACTCGCATGAGTCGCAAGCCAAGAGAGGCCGGTCGATTTCCCTGTCGACCACAGCACCAATTGACAATCTAGAGGGACGCAAAGCATCCCTCGTGCAGGCCACCGCGGCCAGTGAGAGTACAGAAACTCTCAATACAGAACCAATCTAGAGGGACGCAAAGCATTCCTTGTGCAGGCCACCGCGGCCAGTGAGAGTACAGAAACTCTCAATACAGAACAGAGCATCAGTTCATCGGCTGATGCGCCGACGGAGAGCTTGGCCAAGCTCTCCTTGCTACAGCGGCTGGAACAGAACAGAGCATCAGTTCATCGGCTGATGCGCCGACGGAGAGCTTGGCCAAGCTCTCCTTGCTACAGCGGCTGGAAATGCTGCACCAATCCGAGCCCAGCTCGGAAGAAGAGTCGCGTCCTCGACGCGACAAAGGAAAAGCACGGGCTGTCGAGCCCACTCACAGCCAGGACTTAGTCCTGGCTACCCTTCTCCAACGTCTGGGAGATAACGGGTACAATGTACCCCGAGCCCCACTCACAGCCAGGACTTAGTCCTGGCTACCCTTCTCCAACGTCTGGGAGATAACGGGTACAATGTACCCGCAGAGTTGTCATTCCTCCGCAATGCGGAGGCAGTCGTCCTCATCTGCCGGATGATGGACGACATGGATCATATGCACGCTCAGCGCAAAACTGATCTCCTTGCCATTTCGGCCGCTCGTAAGCGGCAGATTACACCCCCGAGTCGGGACACCGACTCCAGCAAAAGGGCGCGTCGGCAAGGAGTGGAGGACGTCGTAAGCGGCAGATTACACCCCCGAGTCGGGACACCGACTCCAGCAAAAGGGCGCGTCGGCAAGGAGTGGAGGACGCGCCCCCCCGCTCGATTAAGTCGAGCGTTGCTGCCCCCGGCCGGGAGGCCGGTCTAGGATGGGACATCCTTCCCTATGAAGATGTTCCTGCTCCAGCCGCCCCCCGGCTTATCCAGCGCCTCGCCAGCGGTGCGTCTGAGGTCGCGTCTTCGCGACCAGTATCCGTGGTATCCACCACGTACTCTGGGGAGCAGAGTTCCAGGGGCGTGAGCACACGCCCCATTGAGGCCAAGGCCTCACAACCCCGAAAGGATCGTCGGGGTAAGCAACCAGAAGGGTGCACCTACGTCAACGTGCACTTCCCCGAGGATGCCCCGAAAGGGGCCCCAGGGGCTAACATCCCCTTTTTACCCGCTATACTGGTAGAGGGCCTGCCAGCCCGACTCCCGCGGTGTGTGTGGGCAATGGACCCACGATCTGAGAAGTCGGAGCCGGAGAGGCTGCCTTCTCCTCCCTCCGACGATGATTGGTATGAGGAGCCTGAAGAGGCTCGTATGGAATCCCCAGTACCGCACAAGACAGCGGCACAGCGTATGGCGCGTGAACGGCGCAACAGCAATCAACGAGCCAAGATGGAGCGTCGGGCGCAGAACAGCGCCAAACGAGGGGCCGCCCTCCTTGAGGACAAAACCGGGCGCATCCCTGATGCGCTCGGTGTGGTGATCTACCGTGATCACACTATTGAGCGCCAGAACTCATTCTTTGGCGCGGGGTTGGCTCCCCAATTCTATTGGTTGCCAATGACCAATACCATCTTCGTTGGGCAAGAAGCCCGCGCAGCCAGGTTCTTCGAGGACGATAAACAGGGCAACGCCGCCACGACGCCCCACAACAGTAAGGTGTACCAAGTTGCACCTCGCGGGTTTCCCCGCAGTCCTCGAGAAGTCCGCAGACTTCACGCACTGGTTAACAACCAGTTTACGCTGCTTCGTCAGCGTCAGTTGGGCTACCTCTTGCTCAACGAATTCAAGCGGGTGGCGCTCAACTGCCACCCTACGGCCCGAGACAGAGCTATGTCTCATTTACTCGACGAGGTCGAGTATAGGACTATCGCGGTACCCTTCGCGAGTCCAGAGGAGCGGGAGAACGTCCCGCGAATGATTGTGACGAGGTCGAGTATAGGACTATCGCGGTACCCTTCGCGAGTCCAGAGGAGCGGGAGAACGTCCCGCGAATGATTGTGCCATCGCGGCTCTATCGCCGCAAAGAGGGAGGGAAAATCGCCTTCGTCGGCCTTAACCCCCCTGATCCAAAGCAACCATTTGCTTTGGACTACCTGGGCTCATATGCCCTCCTCTATGGACGCCCTGGGACGTCCAACGTGTGGACCGGTCTGGCCATGGACCGAGCCATGCGCATTCATTGGCGCAGCCTCTTTGGGTTTGCGCTTGTACGCGTCCTCAGTGCCAGCCGCCCCTCCAAGGCCACGGTATACAAGTACCTGGCCTACGTCTTCGCCAGGCCAGGCCTCTACAAAGAGGCCGTGGCTGAGTACGAGGCGGCCACGGGGCAAGCCTTCGAGCCTCTCCACGCCGACGACCCTACCTTCGAGGTTCGGGCTGTGGACATCCCAGAAGCGTCAGCTTCCGTATTCACCACTTCGGACGCGTTACGCGTCCTTCTTCACAATCAAATTCCGGTCAGCTGGGCTGACCACGCGTACACTTATGGGGTCACCTACTTGGCCCATCTATTCTTCAGCGACAGCCGGCTCTACAACGAGGCGGCTGCTATCGACGACGAGAGGCTACAACGCCTTGACCACTACGGTACACCCCAGTCCATCCCGCAGTGGGATGGGTGGCGCAAGGCCACCATTGGCGACCGCCAACGCCTGATGCTCCAGCAGCAGGACAGCCGTCGTGCATACGACGACGCGCTCGCCAAGGGGATGTACCTCTCTATCGGGCAAGACATTCATGCCCGCGAAATCTGGACGCGCCAGTACCCGTCCGACACCGGGGATCTGCCTGATCCCCAACCATCTGTCCCGGGGTCGACCGTTGACCCCAATCTCACACTGTCCCCCCTCTGGGACTATGACGATTCCCTGCCAGTAGCAGGGCCTTCGGGTACTTCTTACGTGCCCGCACCCGAGGATGAACTCCTCGACTACAACATGGACGACGCGACTGCCGATCCATTCCGGGAGCCTGGGGGCTCTCCCATTGCCCCCGTCCCTGACTTACCAACGGCATGACCGTCGTATTATCTCAAGACCGTAGCTCGGTCTGATTGGGGGGTGTGTAGCGTAGTCCGCTATGTGGCGTTGTCCACATAGCTTTACTTACCTTACAGTAGATACTATTATATTATATTTATTATAATATAATATTAATTTACATTATTATATAAATTAGTTTACCAGCTGCTTACAAAGCAGCTTATTTTTGTGTTGATACTACATAGTCAATAGACCGGACTGGTCTGATTCTGTGCAGTGTGAACCTAAGCTCTCACAATCTCTGTAACTTCGTTACAGGGGGGGGGGTTCACGGGTCACACGATGGCAAGCCTCATCGGTAAGGAGATCTAATGGTATGTATTCTAACATTCCCTGTTCCAAAGCGTGCACCACTTTATGTGGAAACACTTTGTCGGAGGATGAGAGAAGTCGTTCAATTTCGGGAGGCAAGTTGTGCAGCACTTGAGCAGGATGAGAAGTGCCGGGGGAATCAAAAGGAGCCCGGGAAGAAGGGTGTGTGATGAGAATGCCCGGAGGGCGAGCCCCAGCAGATGCCGCAACTTCACCCCCAGACCCAGCAGGTAACGCAATAGTTTCCTGCGAGGGAGGAATACGAGCTGGGATTGCCTCCCCCATAGTTATGCCACCTGGAGGGGCATGAACTTGACCCGCAGCATTACCCGCTCTCTCATGGATCGCGGAAACATGGTCCATCAACGCTGAAGAAAGACATGTCAGCGAAACAAGATACAGAACGACAAAGATGAACAAAGAAGCCAAAATGGATTGAAGAGCAAGGGGAAGAACACAGCTAATGATGGAGATTGCATAGGCACGAAAGAGCCTGGCAGATAGCCATCGTCACACAAGGTGAGCCAGAAGACAAAAACGCGCATTGCGCGAGGATATGCCTGTGGACATGCACTAAGGATGCCTATGACCTGCATAGAACACACCGATGAACCGCCAATACAGTGCACAAAGCGCCAGAATAATGCGCAAAGTGCTGGAATAATGCGCAAAGCGCCAGGAAAAATGTGCAAAGTGCCAAGATGCACCAGAAAAATGCGCAAAGCGCCAGATCATGCACATAGCGCCAAGACAATGGGCAGAAAAACGCCCAGACAATGCACACAGCGCCACAAAGAAGCGTCAGATGAAAAAAAAAAAAAAGAAAAGAAGTTCGAATGAACGCCAAGGCAATGCCCAAAAGCATTAAAACACACGGAAGGAAAAGACACTCACCGGTTTGATCGACTTCGACCCCCTGAGCACGAAAGAGCTCGAGAAGAATGGAATCAGTCAAAGTGATCACATGGTCCGTGGTCTCGGCATCCCGCGTAAGAAGACTTTCTGGAGACCCCTGCCCATTGTGATTTTCAGAAGGGATACGAGGCGCTGCAGGGGTCTCTGGAGGTGGAACAGGGCAAGCATGTCTTGGTGCAGGACCAGGTGTGCACAAATCACCAGTGTCCGCAAAAACCGGAACAGAATTGCGCATATATTCGTCTGCCACGCTTGGGAATATATCCCGAAGAATGTCAGCACGTGAGTTCTGAGATCTACAAGACTTGGATCGCTTTGAAGGAGGGTGGGAAGGAGAAGTGGAGACCTGTACCGCGAGGCCTGGGCAAGGCGTCAGGGAGCGTTCCCTCTGAAGACCTAAAGCAACGTCTGGAGTCCCATCATTTGTCCCATCATTCAAAATATTACTTGTCGATTCCTCTCTGATTTCCAGGCCGCCGATTGGGTCCTCCCTGATATCAACGCTATTGCCCAACAGAGCGACAGGGAGTGTGGCACTGGCCAAAATCACCAAAGATGGACGCAAAGTGCGAGAAGTACCTGGAGGAACAGACCTGCCAGCGCGCGTCTGAGCCCCCTGACTAGTCATGATACGCGAGTAACAAAGGGGCACCAGTAAAAGCGAGAAAGAGAATGAAGAGGGGAAGGAATGATGAGATACAGCTACGAAAACAAGGAACAGCTACAAAAATTCAAAGTTTGTATAGTAACTTGTGAGGACAATGCAAAATTGCAACAATATCTCGATGAAACTGCTACCTAAGGATAGGGTACGAGAAAAACAGATGATGGTTCGAATCTGCAAGCTGAAAGTCACACCCAAGTCACACGTCAAAATATGCCCCTCCGGCATGCGGTTCCCACATTTGTAAGGGCGCTATATCTGCTTTTAAACTAGCTTTTCTCCTTGCTCACTGCCTAGCTTGCCCTTGCTGATTCATCAGGCCTTGCTCATTGCTTGGTGTAGCTTGTAGTAAGTAAGTAGCATAATATATAGCTAATGTTCCTCTTATAAGAACTTAGTAATAGAAGGATAGAGTGCTAGACATTAGCAATTTAAATGAGACAATATAGAATACCAACCCATAATTGTGAGGCATTATGATATCTAGAACACTAGCAAAGTCTGGCAACATATAATCTCAGAAAGACTAAGTTGAGGTAAGTAAAGAATGACATTGGCAACTTCAAGAATATACTAAAAAAATCTGATTTGTGAGGGTGATCAAGTGCAATTTGATTAATTGTGGCTACTAATAAAAAGTTGAGTATTTATACAAAAACTAAAGCCTCTTTTGGCAGTACTGTAAGGTGCATAACATATAAATCCCATGTGTTCACACATTGAAATAAAGCCTAAAAGAGAAGATAAAAAAACACTAAAGTCACTGTTGCCAAGAGGCTATGCAATGCTAAAGAGTAGTGAACTGGTAAGAATGTAAGTATATACTACAGATTAAATGATTGAATACTAACTAAGTTTGTAATCTTGCTATTTAGTCAATTCTGAGTTTATCAATGCTACTCAAAAGTTACATTGAATTGAGCTTGATATTATTTTGGTTTTTTTTATTAATAAAAAAGTATAGAAATATTAGGTACTGTTAACTTGGAGTCTCACCTTAAGAATAAAACCTACTACTTGAGTTAGCAAGAGTGACAATAGCTGTTGAAATGTAATTCCAAAATATTCTGAGGAGTTCAGCCAAAAAAAAAATAAATTAAGCAGAGTGAAAACAATAGAGGACTTGTATTTTGCACTATTTTCAGAGGTTTTAAAGTGCACTGGGCTACCATAGGAACATCTTAGAGTTTGAATTCTCTACTCTTAGGTCTTTTATTGTCTTATGTAGTAGTATTTAGAGCTTGTATATGTGTGATAAAACTAGAAGGTGGAGGAAATAAAGTGTACTGCTGCAATAGAGTTCAGATTACATTTTGAGAGCAGAGCAGAGGCTTAAACAAAGAACTTAGCCAAGTTGTCTGTGAAAGGGTTCAAATAGAGAAGTTAGTGATCTATCAGCTGATATCTTGAGGTTGTTAGGATATCACAGATATCACATCTGTGACACTGTAGGTGCACTTTGGCCACCCTCTTTCTATCACTTCTGCTTTGTCTAGCATCCCAATGTTATGACTTTATATATATATATCCTACAATACAGACTACACCATCAGTCAATCATAATACAGACTGAGAGTGAGCTTAAATAAATAAATACTTATGTCATACATAAATGACTGTATTCTAGACTATAGACTGACTAGTCTGTGATTATTAAGGTGTCAAGGAATGGATTCTAACAGAAGTAGCAGTAGTGGAGTTGGAAAAGTCAAGGAAACACAATGAATACATGGAAGGTGGAGAAAAAAAAGGACGATAATAAGAAGCATTTATAAAGATTTATTTAAAGAATGAGGGTTATTTAACTATATTTTACAAACATTTTGTAGAAGAAATTTTAAGCATTAGCTTTTAGTTTTATCTTTGATTTCTAATGTTTTAGTAGGATTACTCACAAGTTCTCCATAGAATAGGTTTATAAAATACTGCCACTTTTTAATTTTCTGAAAGACATCACAAAGACCTTACTAGTAGTACATAGCCTACTTACGCTTATAAAACTGTAGAATTTAGCTAGGTGGAAAAGTAGAAAAGAAGAATAATAATAAGATAAACTCCTTAGATACGAACATCAACTGATTCTATCCTAGTATTTGTAACGTAAAGAATACAAATGTACCACTATAATTCGTAATAGTGGCTTGACTTGAATACGTTGCTTAGTCCTCATATCATTACATTTTTATTCTCGTTGGGGTTTTTACCGAATGCTTGAATCATTCACATAGTGCAAGCACCATAGCAAAAGATCTCAGGCCTGGAATAGCCCATCGAATCATGTACTCGTCACGGGGTATACATAATACAAATCAAAGAAAACAAAGAAACCAACTACATTTGGTTTTGTGCCTCTCACTTTAACATAGCAGCTTCAGCATTCTTCGCCTTGGTCTTCATATAGATCTCCAACGCAGAGCACGCTTGTTGGCGTGCCTTTAGAAGCGGTCTGACCAGCTTTCTCGTGGGTACATTTTTTGTCGAAAACACCTGTCCGGTACCTCTTGCAGGATTGTCAACCTCATTCTCTTGTTTCTTTTTGATGAAGGGGTTCTGAGGAGGTGGTGGTGGGCGACAGTATTTTTCCAAGTCTTTAGAGCTGGCTGGACACTGTGGAATCAAACCGAGACAAAGTTTGTGTAGAGTTATTAATATTTTCAGCCTACATTGGGTATTGTTATTGGGAAATGAATACACAAAACCTGTCGAGGCAGGCAGAACTCACCTCTTGTAGTTCCCTGCCAGGAAAGAAAGGCTGAGATAAATACGGATTGACTGTGAAGACTCACGAACCGTAAACCAGCGCATTATGCCATCGTGTGAGCAGATGAATGCTACTATAAGCAACGACCAGCGTCGTCATTATCCGTTTCAAGTTCCCTAGTAGTCCCTCTTTCGCACTCTTCTGTGCCACGAACTTCCATACCGGTTCCAAACCCACATAATTCCTTAAGACTCCAAGCACCGCACCCAGCCCAACTCCAAGCCCAACTCCTCCTAAGATTGCTTTAAATTGCGCCTCCCCCTCAACCTCACCTTCGTCCACAAGTAATTTGGCAGCGAGCTTCCCAAGGATATAGGCCGGGACGTGAAGTAACATGGGCGGGAGGAAAAGAACAAAACTGAGAAATGCGGGCGGTATGTGTAGAGCGGTGCGTAGGAGGCGCACCAAAGGGGGGCAGGGGTTGATAGGAAGAAGGGAAGTAAGAGAGGAGTGGGAAATACCAGTGTAGTGTAGTAGCGAATAGTACGTAGTAAGAGCCGTCTTTGCAGCGTGCAGACTAGCTGGCGATGACGGGGAAGTAGTAAAGATGTCTACAAGACTATTAAGAAACATTAGCTGGTGACAATCATGATAACTATGCAACAAACCTCTGAGACACTGATAACCAGTCTTTGAGGGGAATGTTTGCAGGATCCTCATAGATAATGTCTCGAGCCATTTGTGCCGCATAGAGAGTATCCCTGGAAACGGATTATTATTGAGGCTCATTCATATGAAAAAGGGATAAACGCACCAATCTGGTGCATTGATGGTCATAGCCCGCATTTGCCTCTCAATATTGGCTGTAACCTGCTTTACAACCGTTTTGGTCGCAGCCTCAACGTCGGCACCTTTTTCAAATATCGTCTGCATATATGTCTCGACCATGATAGGGTCGCCATATCTGGTTTTGTTGTATAGGATCTGCAGGTTGCTTATACGATTCAAGACTAACCTTACATACACCTGATTCGTAGTTAGTGCTCAAGGAAAGATCGTATTGGAGGAGTGCACACCCGACTCAGATAGCGTGCTTTGTCCGTATATACAATCCCCACCGGCACAATAGTTAGCTCCTTGGATTTCGCATGCTGTTCGCGCGTCCACTTCACGTAGTCAACTGCAGCCCAGGCCGTGCCAGACAGTACTTGCATAATACTGGGTTGTGTGTAACTTGTACCTTCTGGAAACACGCCGATAACATCTCCACGTTCAAGAGCCATAGATGACTCGCGGAACAGGCTAGTCTGCGGCGAGACTCCGTTCCCGTTCCCGTTATTGGGATTGCGCTTGACAGGTATAGCACCCGAGGACATCATAATGGCACGCGCCAAAGGATCATGAAACATTGATGACTTAGCCCAGAAGGAGAGGTGACGCCGGTAAGGTATGGTTACGGCTATGTTGATACCTGGTTGTAAAATGACAATGACAATACAATGGGTGAGAAGTCCCACCCAGTGTAGCGATATCAATGATCTCATTATGATGCGTTGAGGCTCTGTCATTTGTTTAATTCAGATTGCATCCTATCTGTAGAAGACAAACGATAATCGAACGAAATTTGAAAAATGACCGAAAGACATCGGACTGGGCTTCCGAACAACAATATAATGAGGTACATACATAATAAGAGGCTTGTCTCTGGTCATATTTTCATGCCCTTCGACATAGACTTCAGAATAAAACCCTCCAACAGACCAATCAGATATTTTGCGGAGAATACGATAAACAATCTTGAGCTCCATGACGAGACTCAAACACTGGATACAGAATAATCGTCACTTGATGTCAGCCCAGCCGAGGAAGAGGGATCCGCCTAGTGCGAGAAATTAAGAGACAAGGAGGGACGCGTCCAAGGGAAGTGCAACATTACGTAATCGTGTCAACTGCGCACGACTCAGCAATCAGGTCTTCTGCTGGCTCTTACGGCGCTGTATGCTCTCCCAAGACACAATCCCATGGAAGGATATGATGATTTGAAAAAGAAGCTTTATGAAACAGCAATCACAGAAAATTCGAAGACCGTGAACGTGGTACCCATTGCCAATTGCAAGTACTTCAACAGTAGTTCGCCATGCTTTCTCGTCAACAGATCTATGAGAACCAGATGTGATTCGAGAGGAGCCTGAGCAAAGGACTCCCACTGTAAATGAAAAGTCTTTCATCTCGGCTCATTCCAGCTCAAACCGGTGATTAGTGGGAGCAAGTAGAAACGACGGCAGAAATCATTTCTATAGATGAAATGATCTCCCAGGTAGTGGTATTTCCATAGTCAAACTTGTTTGACATATTCAAGAATTCGAAGTGTTCGGAAATGATATAGGAGGCTGCCGAATCTCACCAGCAGCAGTGGCCAAAGTCACCAGACAACTTCAGGCCTGGGAGCGATCTTCTGGGACCTTCTGGATTCTTCTATCCTTCACTTCTATTCTTCCCACATCTGGGAACTGAAGCTCCTTCCGATCTTCATATAATCTCGACTGAGTCAGTCATCTTTTAGCGTCGAGTGGCGGAGGCGAAGTAATCTCCACACTCTATTTGGTCATCTATCTATTCTAATCAAGTTTCTAGGAAAGGGAAATGCCGTTATCTATCTTCTTTCATGAAGTCAAAACAGTTACTTGTCGAGACTGGAAATTGGAATTCACCAATTGGTCCCACTCAAAACTTGTGAAATAGTAGCCAAGCAGTCAGATGCTCATGTCAAACATCGGACCTATTACATCCATATGTTCTACCGATCCGCAACTTCCGATGTTGCCCCTTTCCGCGCCACTGGTCCATGACACGCTCCTCCTATTGGAAAATGTGCCAACATGGCCGAATTGTCGAGAACTGAATTTTCATAAAAAGAACATGATAGTCATTAGGATGAAGTAAGTATACAGTGAGGAGACTGTCCCAATCAAGAGTTACATTATCTGTTAGCATCCAGGGCCCGCTTACAGGATAATGTAAGGCCAAAAAAATACATTTAGTGGACGATACAGAGGATAAAAGGTCATTGTATTTAAACATGAAGACCCGGAACAGATTAGTTCAGCGAGAATATTCGTGATAATAGCGCAAGAACGACTGCGAAGGCGTTATCGGTGTGGGCGCTGAGATACGGGGTTCTTGGGACGGAGTAAGATCCGTCAAGCCCAAAGCGTTCGTGGATTCCCATCGCGAAGATGTTGGATCGTCATGGGTAGATGCTGTGGATGGGCGCGAAGTACGTTGGCGTAATGTTCGCGAGGAGCGGTCAGACACCGGACCTGAGATAGACTGGCTATGAGAATGCGATTGCATGTTCGGGCTGGACCGGATGGACGCCAGATCCGCTGTCGCGCGGTTCCAGGTCTGTGAGGCATCTAAAGGAGTACCATGATGTTGACTGCGATCATTATCAAGATCATCGTGAAAAGAAGGGGTGGTCCTGGAGATATTCCAATATCTATCAGCACCTCGTGGAGGTACGAACGAGGGCAATCCGCCCTCAAGCGAAGACAGAGACTCAGTCCTAGGAAGTTGCCGAGGTACAACACGTGGAGTCCTGTTTTGAGAATCGCTACGATAATTTCCAACGTCGCTGTCTTCAAGGCCATTCTGTGAAGGAGAGAAGGGTTGTACTTCTGAGAGTAACGACGACCGCTGAGACGCTGTTCCTGCATGCGACGAATGGGTAAGATCATCAAATAAGCGGAGCTCCAGGTCGCTGACGCTCCGGATTTGGTGAGCAGGTCTGAATGGCCTGTGAAAGACCCGATTTGGGTCACTGGCGCTCACAGTCCCCCAAGACTCCATTGAGCGCGTGCTCGCAGGGGAACCATCGACTCCGAGCAAGGGAGAGGAGCGCTGACGTAAATGCGCGACTGAGGTGTTTGAGGCTGGAATCTGGCTCGCTGAGTCCCAGGGAATCTCGACACTTGACAGATTACTCCTTGAAACTCTTAACAGGCTTGATGTACGAGACGACCGTGATGATCCTGCGTCTGAGGGTATTGCTGGGGTCACGCTGAAAGCGGGAGATGTTGAAGGCGGAGGTAGAGACAATTCCGCAATGTTGGAGGCTGATACGAATGGTGACGCTGATGCAAATGGTGACGGTGGCAGTGAGGATGAGTCGGATGTTGTATCTACTGGTGGGGATGTTGACGGTGTTGGCAGCGTCGACCAGTTAGATGGCACCGACCGTTGTTCGTCGCGGGTAGGTGGAGACGAGCTAGATCGTAATGTCGACCGTCTGGGTGAGGATACGCGAGGAGCAGGATCATGTGGCCTGTATGAAGGGGAGCTGGTTGGAGTCGCGTAGAAATCTTGCAGCCCAAGTGGTCTGCGCGCTGGCTGGCTCGTAGTTAGAATATTCAGAGATGGGAATACTGATTCTGTTCGTCTTTCCTGGCGATTCCGATGGTTCAATTGATATCCTTCCTCAAAACCTGCAGCATATTCGGCGAAATAGTTGGTCGCCAATGCGAATGGATCAACTTGGACAGCTGACTGCTCATAGATACTCGCCTGAGTAGAATCAGAACATTCTGCGCGCAGAGTTCCTGGTATAAATCGCTGGCTGGGAGAGGCACCGGGTATAATTGCATTGTTATGGCCGCCCGAGTGTTCGTTCAGGGTCGGAATAGGGTTAGATGGGATTGACAATTGGGTGGTGCTTGAGGGCCACGGTGCTGCTGCTGCTAGACCCCACACATCGGAATTGGCAGGCTCGCCACTGAGATGAGCCGTGCTTTGTCTTCTATAATCTGATGAGTTCTGCGACAAAATCTCATTCGGCGAATTGTAATTCTGTTGGAGGTTCGCCAGAAATGGTAGAGACTCTAGAGGGACAGGCTCTGGAGGGGTTGGAAGGGGGTTGTGGTTGAAAGTAATCGTTGTGGCAGCTCTGTGACGTTCTTCAAGTTTCCGGACCTGTTTTAAGCATAAGCAAACGCAAGGTAATTGGATACCGGGTAGTTTACCTTCCTGTTCACTGTAGTTAGCAGAAGCCTCACAAGGATCATTATGGAACGCACTTTTGTAACTTCCTAATCTGAGACAACAACTCTTTTTCAATAGTAGATGCACTCTCTTTCTCATCCGATTTTTCAACTTGAAGGCGGTGCATGTCACGCTCTAAACGTCGTATTGAACGTAGATTTGCACTCTTTTCTGACTTGAGTAAGAGATACTCCTTGAGAACGTCATGTGCTTTTTGCAGCAATGTGTGCTATGGTCAAATTATGACCAAGTGGTACAAGAATGGAAAAGACGCCACGCACTGTGTTCCCAGATCTTAACCAAACATCTACTTCCAAGGTCGTACTGTCGTGCCCTTCTGTATCCAACGAATCTACAAGCTTCGTGAGGAGTTCAATGGCTGTTCCATTCTCGAGCCCATCCACCTCTGGTATCTCCATATCTCCGGTTATCAACTTCTTTGAACGCTCAGGATTAAACGGCTTGCGACATAAAGGGCACAGACTCGGATTAATTTCAAAGAGACAACTAGCATCGTTCAGTGAAGATAGGCAAGAAAAGGGATCAACACACCTCCTGCAAAAAATGTGGCCACATGGAATGGCAAAGGGCGGTTTGTCATTGTAAGTGAGAGATTCCAAGCAGATATCACAGCAGCTTGACGGGTGGATGATGAGGGGCATAGAAGCCCGAGCTGAGGAATTAAATAGTTACAACCCGAACCTGCTTCCACACCCTTCCGATGGGACGATAAGAAAATTGACTGACGACAGCCTGCGCCTTACTGAAGGCTATTCGGCCAGAAGAATGCGGCATTTCAAGAACAGAGCTGCCTAATACGGAACAACTCCGATAGATGTTGTGCAACTCCATCTCGATCGATATCCAGCACCGCCCTCAGAAGTAAGTCGTCTTCAAACTGAAGCCCATGTACAACTAAAGCTACAAACTGATTTATATCGAACTAGAAAATGAATACGTTGGTAGTAGTATATTTGAAGTTCGATCAATACTGTCTGTATCCGTGAGAAACGAATCCTACGTCAGCCATCGTGCATGTGTCCTTCAATTCAAACCACGACGAAGCACAGATGTCTTTGGTAAGGCATCTATATCTTAAGTTGATGTTTCTATTGATTTCATAAGATACATGCATTGGTGTCTAGAGGACCAACTATTTTGGCCGAGCATCAAGCTGGGAAACGAGATTTTTCACATGGTCTTTTAGTTCTCGTTAAATAATGCATCATGAAGCTAAAGACGTTCACAGCAACGGAAACCATTCTATCTAAGATTCCTCCTAATGATAGGTTCGTATCATTGGCAATTGAACTGCGGATACTTACCTGGTTGGGCAGCAAACTCACCTATGTTTGGGAGCAATACCTCTTTCATTATGTTTCTGAAGGCGGATACACATACCTAGTTATGGCGGATGATGCTGCTGGACGGTAAGTGTATGAGTTTCATGACGTTTCATCTCCTGAGCTATCGTCGTAGGAGAATGCCTTTTGCTTTCCTGGCTGATCTTCAGCGAAAGGTCCGTCCTTCTCATCTTTCTTGGGCCAATCCAACGTTACTTTGACAGTTTACGGCTGCTCCTTCTTCCTCTTCTTCCGACGAAGTCCCTGCATATGGTCTCCAAGGCAGTTTTGGTCCCACTATCTCAGCCTTGTTGCACCAATATAACACTTCTCCCCCTGTGGACGAGCTGACACGTGCCCGGTCTGAATTAGATCAAGTAAAGGACATCATGGTGCAGAACGTGGAACAGATCCTTAGTCGAGGTGAACGAATCGAGCTTCTCGTTGATAAGACGGACGTAATGGCAGGTCAAGCGACTGCGTTCAGGAGGGGCGCTAGGACCATACGAAGGCAGATGTGGTGGCGGAATCAAAAGATGTTAGCGCTCTCCGTCGTTGTAGGGCTGGTAAGTCAATGCATACCTTCATTTTTGGAACGGTCATTGAAACTCTTGGAGATCGTGTTATGGATCATTGCTGCTCAATTCTGCGGTGCAGGATTAAATCGATGTGGCTCTACGTCGTAAATTACATTAAATGTTCCCCTCTCCCTTCAACTCCAAGACGCTGGCCGCGCATATCTCTCATATAGTTATTCTACATATTGAGGATTACTCCGTTTCTTGTTCATTCTTGTGCCGCTAGTTGCTCTGCTTGTATCGTCCTAGTCTTAGAGCATGCTTGAAGAGACTTGCTTGATTTTTAACTTTTCCGGCTAAATCTTCGATTCTTCAGCGTTGAATGTACATCAGCCCGCAAGAATTCCAGACTCTTGAATCCAGGTGACTTGTCTTCGAATGTTCATGCTTCACAAGACCTGTAGGCCACGCATCCTTCAATCGCCCGATTCTCGGATCGAATCGAGGCGTTTCTTGAGTTCTCCTTTCCCGTGTTTGACAATTCAAGTCCCTGGATATAAAATGTTAAGATCTGAATATGCAATGCTAACTAAATACATGGGATAGTCATTGTTACAGCTTCAGGAGTTCACAACGTTCCGATGATGTTAGAATACAATGATAGAAGCATTACTGAGTTAAAGCTTCTGGTCCGAGAGGGGATGGCTAGGGTAGAATCATGCACGGCGGTTTACCGAAGCGAGGGAAAACGAGGGGTTCGTACGGTGGCAATGGAAGATGCTGGAATGAAAGGAGCTAGAGCGGTGAAGTGGAATGGCGCCACTCTCCTCTCGAGGAATCTCGATAGTCCTGAAGATACAGTCTGAGCGAGAAACAATCAAGGGAGAAACACTCATAGGTACAAAGGAAAAGTGGACATGAAGACATCAAGTAATCGTGGAGAAAAGAAAAGATCAAGCCCGAGGGATAGAGAGAATGCGCACTGGTATATACTTACTCCGATGACTGCTTACATCTGCATAGCGGCCGCGTGCAGAGGTATATGGAGGATGATCGTACGACGAAGTTTGGCGAGGCAAAGAACAGAGCGGTCATTTGCAACAGCGCCGGAAGAGTCGGAAGGCCACTTGTTCTTACAAGAGCCCTCGCCTGGATATTACGAAAACCATGTTTTCGCGCGCCTCGACCTGCGCCACTCTTCTAGCTCAACCTGCTTTCTAATAGAGTCCTTCTCAGAGCGCATTTCCTTCATGGCCTTTTCAGCGCGTTCGCGCGCCTTGGCCTTTGCAGCACTGCTAGCAGAAGATATAGAGACATTCAAAGGATCGTACGTTGGGGCAGGCACGTGAGAATGGACATAGGACTGATGCGGCGGCCGCGATGGTACTTGCGTCAAGGTAGAGTGGTTCGTCTCTTCGTCCTGGGTGTCACCAGCCTGAGACTTACGGAGACTCTCCCGTCGATGGAGCTCACGTCTTTCAGCCAGTAGAGACGGCGATGGCTGTGGAAGAGGATAGTACCCGAGGCCAGAACCTTTTTGCTCGTCGGATCTAAGAGACTCGTGGCGAGGAATAGCAGGTGATGGAATAGAAGATGTAGAAGGATTAATCTGCGAAGAAGATCCGGAAATAGGGATCGTGTCTTGCAGAAGGTCTTGTAACATATGATTCCTGATTGCTTGAGCTAGTGGAGACTCTGAGGTTGGCGCCAGCGTAGTAGTTACCGCAACAGGCTTCTTCTCCTTCGGTATTGCTTCACTGTTTTGAGACCTTGAAGTTGAGCCAGAAATGGGCAAAGCGGAAGATTGTCCTTCTGGGGACGACGTTGTAGCGAAAGGAGTAATCCCTGCGGGGTGTGTGGTCACATCAACAGATGTTGACCCACCACCATGAAACCTCAGGCTGGAGCCGGGCAAGGGAGAGGAAGACGAAGATTGGGCCTTTTCCTCATGGGACGGCGAATAGTTGTATGGGCTGTGATCATGGCTGCGACGTTTGCGATTTCGGTGTGTCCTCGATCGATAGTCCTTGTAATCATTAGTTTCGGCGGCCTCTAATTCGGTCTGAATTACGCTTATTGAGGCAGCGGGGTTAGGAGAAATGTCCTGAACGGGTTTGCAAGGCTCGGAGTTGCGATCCTTAACGGTCGCGGTGCGACCATGAGGAGTACTGCTTTGATGTGTTGGTTGGGATACTCCAGGATAGGGAACGGCACAATCGCCTGAATCGAGATTGGAACACGTGGGTGATCGTGAGCGACTTTTTGTTTTCGGCAGAGGCGTCTCAACTTCGCTTTCCTCCGGGAGACCAAAGGAACGAATGGGAAGAGCTGAATATGCCGCGAGTGGGGAGACCATAAAATTTCCAGGTTCTGCGGCAAGGTGTTCGTCTCGCCTAACGTATTCGTCGTGATAAGCTGTAAGCTGTTGGGTCATACGTGAGGCGAGCTCCCGAGTTGATTGGTCATATCGGGAATAAGAATCATCGGGAGCTGAGTGCTGGAGGTGTTCACGGATCGTATTTAATTCTGTTGCAAGCCTGTTGTACTATAGAGGGCATTGTTTTAATCCGGTTTATACAAATATATCCAACTCACGTGCCTGAAGGTTGTTCAATATCCAGGAAGATGGTGAGAGAGAGACACTCACATGATCATTGCTTCATATCCATCCCGGGTAAGTTTAGCATGGTCCTGCAGAGATTTCTCTACCGACAATGCCAGAACTCTCTCATCCCTAGCCTTGCGCTCCACTTCTGCTTTCTCTTCCCTCAGATGGTTGAGGGATGCTTCTAGTTCTGTCTTCTGAGCCTTGAGTTGACGACTTGCGACCCGGACGTCAGTGATATATATCAGCATCCTGAAGCAGGTTCGTAGTTCAATAAACTGGAACAAGACAGATAAGTTGCGTGCATGGAAGTGGATGAGCAATCAACGAACCTGCTTGACGTCTTTCTGCTGTCGTAGGAAAGTCTTGATCTCCGCAATGCATTGTCGCGCTTCCTCTTCCGAGCAACCTTCGTTGAAAATGCTAATAATTCTCTCGAGCAGGTATTGCACGGTGTGCACATCCTCTTTACTCGCTGTAGGCCCGGCTGCCACACGGATAGCTGGTGGAGGATTATTGTCGTGGTCGACATGAAGTCGAATATATGTCCTCGTATCGAATGTATGGCGACATAAAGGGCAGGGCTTGTAATTAGTATCAGGGTGATTGGACGTTGGAGGCGCGGATCTGAGCTTATCAATGCACCTTCACAGAAAGACTATTCGTTAAAGTCAACGCGATGGAAAGGGAATGATGGTACACACTCAGAACAGAATACATGACCACAAATAATAGTCGATGCCACCTTGGAACCAGTGCCGAATGCATCTAGACATATGTCACAAACAGACCCAGGGCCAAGTGTGAGCATCACAGAACAAGAAAGTAGAGGTATGCTTAATACGCAAGGGTATTAATGATCCTGAGAGGGAAACGGCGGAAGGGTACAGCAAGGTGATAATATCACGTGTTTCGCTGCGCGAATGGGGACGGGTTGAACCGTTCTACTGGTGATAACGTCCGAATTCCAGAACGTAACCTAATGACCGAAGGCATGTCCTAAGTTGAATCAAGTTGGTCGAAAGGGCTGCATGTGGCTTACCACGAAAAAGTGACGATTGAGAACGAGAAGACGGAGGTATGTGCTGGCTGTTTCCAAAATTTTGAGATGAACGAAAAAAATGATGTGATGGCGTCTGAAACACACCGAGAACACCTGGACTCGACCTCAAATCGGCGCCAAAATGAAAGTAACCCAGACGATCCTGGTTAGTAGAAGCTGTGAGGACAAGGAAGACGTCTTTTCGACACACATACTCTGACTGAGATAGACGGGAACGGAGAAAAGCTGATGCGCACTGTACTAACGCTGAGGTATCCCGATTGACCACGCGTGCCCTGGCAGTCAGATAAATGAAGCAAGGACGCTTGCCGGAGAGCAACATCAGGGAGGTCAAAAGAGTCTATAAGTAGTTGGCGTGGAACACGAGGCACGAATTCTAGGGCTATTCCAAGTTTGACATTCGCAATCAACTGATCATGAATCGGAGACAAGAAAAAAAAAAGCTGGGAATTTGAAAGAATCCGAACAGTAAACTACATGTACACTGTCCAATTTTGGCTAAGAGGACCCAGAAGATTGGTAAAGAACGGATCGTGATTATTCAAACTTGGGATTTGTCGTGACAAATTCGACAAATCGACGAACCTTGCTATAATCTCAGTGCACAGGTCTACATGTCCACGGAAGAACCCAAGTTTTGGTTCACATACTGTCCTTTGGGAATTTCATTACTGCACCTGCGAACTTGGGTAAATGCGGAGGCCTTGCCTGCTGATCGAAGGTCTGTCCCAGCTGAGCGAGTATGATCTTAACTCTAGGTTTGAAATGCCCATGGGACAAGATATCTACAGTTACGCAATCGGAGGCGTCTTCATCTTGAATGCCACGGAACGACCGGCGACTCGTCGCTATCAAGTAGTTCATAATGTCCATCCTATCTGAATCAAGCTCTCCGGCGCCGAGCATCGAGAACGATGGTCATCATTGACTTGTTGCTTATCGGGACCTCTGCGCCATTGAGTAACGAAGGATATATCCGAATATATATTATACGATGGATTTATCTCCATCTGGACCAATCCTCGTGTCCACTGGAAGAAAGATGTACAACTTGGTATTTTACATCAAAGACGCATTAGCTGAGATGACGGCAAGGGTAATGAGCCATCTGGACGAAGAAATTACGAGGGAAAATCTGGAAGGATCCAACGGATTATTAGCAGGACAATTGGAAATGTGACCGACGATCCGTATATTCCGATGTTACCTTCTTCAGATAACCAAAATCACAGTCGGTGGAAGAAAGACGACATGAAGGAGAACGCGCGAACCATCGATGTATGCTCATGAGTGAGAACCACACAAGGCTGATTTCTCTGGATCAAAAAGGATGGGCCGCTGCGACGCACGGCGAGACCGAGGTCTACGCGGTTGGGTGTTATGGGAGACGTGACATGGCAGTGCCAGCGTGACATGGTTTAAATGTTTGTTAGTCTAATAAAGCCAAAAAGAAGGCACAAAGGTACATACTTCATACCCTGAACCACACCAGTCCTTTTGCCTTCACTTTTTTTGATTTTATTCAATGGGTTGCTGTCAATAGTTCGGAAAACAGCATGGAAGAATTCATTGGAAATTGATAAGTGATTCATGGATGATGTTAGGATAAAATTGATGTTCAATGTAGAGTCCAGGTTGAGCAATGTCTGGCATGCTGTGACAGTCTGAGTCATATGTGACATCACTTATACACATCAGCATTGTTCACATTGGCCCCTTGGAGTGTCCACATGGAGTTAAAGAGGTTTTTCATGTCTTAGAATTGAAATCATGAGTTCAATATCTGGCATACTGTGACAGTCTGAATCACACATGACAGTTACTAATATGCATCAACATCACTCACATTGGCCTTTAAACAGCCAATATTGGCCCCCTCATCATTCTTGAAGCATTCACATGTAAGTTAGAGATGTTTTTAATGTCCTAGAATCAAAATTATGAGTTCAGGGTGCAGTTAAAAGTTCTATTTAACAGTTGACAACAAAATCCTGCCTGAGCATCTGTGTTGCTTCTGTTGGCTTTTTATTAGCCTCCATGTTGTTCTTGGAGTATCTGCACATGAGCTTGGGCTTGAATGCACATTCTGGAGTTGAAATGATGAGTTCAGATGCAGTTAACAAGTCCAATGCAGCATTTCATCACAAATACTGCTCATGCATCAGTAGTGAAAAGGTTCTCATTGTTTGGGCAGCAGGTAGCAAATGGGAGAATGTAGGTTTGTTATCCATGACAAATAAATTTTGGGTGTCCTGTTATTCCCAAGGAGTGCATGATAATAGCATTCAAATTGTCACACTGATAGGCTTCTACTCAGGCTGAGCACATCAAGAGACATTATGGGCTTACTGACATTCAACATACTAAAGACTCTAGTGAGTTTTTAGAGCTCATGATATCTCTGACTTTGGTGCCCCATTGCAAACTCTACTTATTAGCCTTATCTAGCATTTACTAGTCTTTCAGCACACACTATTGGTTGACTTCAAGGCCTTAGGAGGTTTTAAACTCATAGCGCTAGCATGATGGTGGAGAAGTAACTCTGACCAAACCCTGATAAATTCTGGAAGGGGTTAGCATTAGGCGCTGCCAGTTGACAAGGCACCTCAATCAGAAGTCTAAAAGAATCAATGATGATGGCATAGAATATACTCAAACCTGACATTTGGATCTATCAGGAATTGATACAATGCATAGTGCTGACATTAGCACTTATGGTGTCTGTTGAGGATTTTCTGACCATACTCCAGAGTGGCCTAGCCAATTGAAATTACATTAAAAGTGAGCAGACTCATATAGTTCTAAGTTGATTTAGAGTCGCTGTTGGTTGCTGTCATCCATGTGCTGCTGGTTGCTGTTGACAGGTCACCATTAGCAGAAACCACAAGGAGAGGCACTAAGTAGTAGCACTGCAAATAGACTTATCTTGGAAAATACAGTAGTGCATAGTATAAAAAATAGACTTCACATATACATAACAACGAATCATAACCTTTTGAGCACCTAGTTATACTTAGCATTCAAATCGCACTAGCTTAACCTAACTTCATCACTAAGTTGGGTGCTAGCCGCATCTATCTTGTCTTCATCATTTATGGTACAACCTACAAGCACATTACACTGCACTATCCATCTTTATTTCTATATCTTTGCTTAAGCTATGGCACTTACAATTTGTGGAGTAGCACCCAAAGTGCTATCATCTAGCATGTTGTTCTATCACATTTGCTCGAGCATACCAGAACTTTGTCAGGACTCCTTACAACTATGCATGCTAGGCGCTATAGACAGCATTGTACTGCTTAAACATTTAGCACACCCAACCACAGTTGGCATCATCAACGCTTCAAACTTGTATACATAGAAGATATTGTGATATCTTTCCTATCATGGTCAAGAGTCAGAAGGTCGTTGTTTTCAGGTTGTTGTTTTCAAGAGCATGGACAGAGGTTAGTACAGGAAGTGAGCCTTCTGAGAAAATATAATGTAGTAAAATGAGTTG
This sequence comes from Macrolepiota albuminosa, assembly GCA_027475525.1. Lineage (NCBI taxonomy): Eukaryota > Fungi > Basidiomycota > Agaricomycetes > Agaricales > Agaricaceae > Macrolepiota > Macrolepiota albuminosa. Next base: position 203,523 of record JAMWFC010000109.1, read on the forward strand.
TTACCAGTGCTAGTCTAGATGCTAAAGGTATGGCTGGGATAATGCAAAGCAGTGAATTCTACAGGCTCTAGCACATATTTAGCACTAGGAGGATGATCCTAGCTATACCCAAGAGTTACGTGTGGTTCTACAGCTCTAGCATAGATTTAACACTCAAAGGATAGTCTTGGCTATACTTATGCTTTATGTGCAGACAAACAAAGGTACTGCCTAAGAAATCTATAGACATTTTAAGTATTTGGTAAGAACTATCTGTTGGCAAAGAAAGACAGACAGTCTTTTGCATCCTTGTCTGCATTTAAATGATATAGCGTCCTGTACATGCATAGAAATTAATATTAGGCAGTTAACAAGTTTTACTGGCTTACATTTAATGTTGATACAGTGTGAGTACAATGCTTGATCACAAACACTCCAGCTGCATCAGAAAAGTAACAACACCTTGAATAAGCTGATATAATGATATGTGCGTACTGATAGGACCCCATACAGGATCAGCGCATCAACGGCAGGCTACGGCAATGCGGCACCGGCTCGGGATATCTTAGCGCACGCTAATTAACCAATTTTGGCAATATTTGATGGCCATGCACGGCAAGAAGCAGATCCAATCAATGATAGCGCCAATGGCAGACAGAATGACAACTGACAGATGGCATCAGCCACTGACAACAGCGCTTAGCGAGAAGATTGACAATCTATCAAAAACTGACGGACAGCTTGGCGTTTGACCTTGGCATCTGACATCGCTTAGCGCCTCGATTTGGCGCCTGATCTATCAAAAACTGACGGACAGCTTGGCGTTTGACCTTGGCATCTGACATCGCTTAGCGCCTCGATTTGGTGCCTGACATTGCTAAGCCTTTTGGACAGACAGAAGGGTGATGGATTGATGGTTTAGCATTGCAATCTGCCACCTGGCATTGCTAAGAGTCTTGAATGGACGGTAGGGATCTGAAACCATTGGAGCCACCCCATAAATTTTCCAAGTTCACCGCACTTTGGTGTTATTAGTTACTTGGCGACGGTGACCTTGTTGTAGTATAAAAAGTGCTTACCGACTTGTACATAGAACAACAAGAACAGAGTTTCCTGCCCACCTCACTCCAGTCTCCTTTACGGTCCAAATCTCATTTATGGTCAGCAATATCGAAGTCATCAGCAGCTGCAGACTCTCGCTAGTCCTTGACATACTCGCGCCTTGCAGCTATGGCAGGCATTATCAACGTTTAGACTTCGCTAAGCTTACCGCGCTCTTGCCACTTACGTTGCCATGTTCACTTACCGCTTCTTTCATAGGCGCTTTTGCCTTAGTGCTTGACACTTGCTGACCTTTTCCGATTTCACTTTATTTTCATAGGCGCGTTCTCTAGAACCTGCCCAGGACTCCTCACATCACTTATAGCACACCCAACGCAAGCTTTTGATACGGTAACACAAAAGTTATATTTGTTACTGACCAAACTTTGGGCGTCATCAGTACTTTAGATATTTTACCATTATAATTTGCCAATATTGAATAGAAACTAACTTGTGTAAATGATTTTCTTCTCTATTGCATTCTGGAATAGAGGTGGAGAGTGAAAGATTGAGGGCAAGAAATAGAAATGGTGACTCTGATTCCTTGATATTTAGTAAGATAATGAATAATATACAAATGTTTATTATTAAAAAAAAGTAAGGGACAACTTTGTACTTCTGTCAATATCAAATTGGAGCTTTTCATTTTTTGTCTGAATCAGGTCTGATGAGACCCTGTTGAGTTTCTACTCATAATTTACCCTGAAAGATAGAGAAAACAGTACTATGTTTAAATAAGTTATGTTGTCTGCTGTCTCATGGTGCAGGCAAGATATAAATGCATCTGTAGAAGAAAGGGGAAGTAGATGAAATATAGGATATTCAATCATCAGCTTCAAAATTTATAATTAGCTGTAATTCAACAATGTCAATGCTATCAAACATGAAAAGAATTAATAAGAACAAACTGCACTGTAGTCCTGGAGACATGTAGAGCCCTTCATCTATATGCTGACTTTACCTACATTTGGGATTGGCTGCATATGACTTGCCAGTAGGACTATATGAAGTTTTTAGAACATATAATCATATGGGTGAGAGGAGACATATCTAGTATTTTGAATACTAACAACGCATGCTTGAAACTCTATGACTGAGAATGAAACTGCTCATGATTGCATGGAGATTGCTACAGATCTGTCAGGTCACATTTAAAGTCTTTTACTCTATTCTAGAATAAACTGCTAGCTCCAGAAATATGTTCCATTAGAAAGTACCAATTATGGTGGTTTTAGCTCCAGCAGTGGATGACAAATAACTATATATATTTATTATTGTTATATGATTTGTATTTGATTGTCCAAATCTGTTCTTGTTTTGCAATTGTCACTATGGACAGTACAATGTCATTTTACCATTCTCGCTTCAATAACTCTAAGTTTTAGAATCACTTATGGTATTCAGACATTGTTTCTAACACTCATAATCTATTTTCTTACTTTGACAGCATATCTGTAGTAACAAGTTGATTAGATATTCTTTATACATGCTCTACTGATCTATTTAAAATGCTTGCACATGTGTTGTCTGAGGCAGAAAAAAATATTTCTCTTACTAGCTGTTCAGATGTATTTTTCATATTTTAAAATACTATAAATGATGTCCCTGTTTATTGTGTACTGAAAGATAAGGCACTTGAAGCCTTTTTTAAAGTTGTTTTGTCATATCATATAATCAATATATACATGCTTGTATGTGAGGATGATATGCGCTCTCTACAAACCTCAGGGCTGATGATGGAGAATAGCCATTCAGTAGGTTCTATTTATTTCATTGTTTGAGTTTGAGTTTTAGCCAGTAAACCCTTTATCAGAAAATTCCATAAAAACCTCGTACAACATCTGAAAAAAATAAATGCCAAATCTAAAGAAAAACAATCAAGAGACCATTCTACCCCCCAAATTTACAGGTTCTCGCATAAAGCTATACTCCAAACTTACTTCTTGGGTCAGCAATAAGGGTGTTTAAAACACTATAATCAATTTTACTAGTGTGGTGTTATATTTGAGTTGCCTATTGAAGGTAATTTTAATTGATATCAGTTTGAATGTCTATTAAAGTTGCCTCAGAGTAACTTTTATTTTCCATCCAATATCACAGCAATTGAAGATATCATTATTGACAAGTATTTTTCTTCTTGTTCTTATTATAATATCTGCTTATTGTCTTTATTATATATAGTAAAAGCAGGTCTAGCGATCAAGACCAATTAAAATACCTCTATACCATGCATGTTGGTGCCATTGACAGTGCCGATTCATATGGTTGCTCATCTATCATGCACAACTCCCTTTATTTGGCATTACTTATATCCCTCTTCATATTACTTTTTTCTTGCAAATATGGTACACTAGCTGGTAAAGATTCTCTGCTACAGGTAAATTGATATACATTTTATTTTATTTAAGCAGCTCTGATTACTTTTAAAGCTTTGGAGACATGTTGGTGGGCTAAAATGTCCATGTATTGTTGTCGAGGCAGATTAAGCATTGTAAAGAGTATTGTTCTCAGCAGCTTAGAATGGTAACCTGCTAAGTGAGCTGTCATTGTCAGGGGACTCCTCATTTCTTCTTTTTTTCACTCCTTATTCCTTCACTCTCCTTTCATTCATTTTCTTATTTCTTCTATCATTCTCTCATTTTGCTATTTCTATTCTCTCAACACTATCTATTAGTACTATTCTCAGCTTTTGAGGTGCTCTGGTTCTTTAGCTATCATTCAAACAAGTGTGGGCCCTTCAGCACTGCTTTCAGACTGCTTATATAAGCTGGAGTTTGCCTTTCTGATTTCCAAAGCCCAGAGTTTTCCTGCCTTGTTTGCACAGTTGTTTTCCATGCTTCAGAAGCCCCAGAAGCATCTAACCTGACATAGAGAATCTCTAGACTTGTTTTCTTTAAATTGTCCTCTGCCAAGTGAGTAGTTATTATGATATTGTCAGTACATATTCTAATACACTTTGAATTTCTCTTTGCTAGCTGTGTAACTGAGCCACAGCCTCTAGAGGTTGCCTTTACAGTCATCTGCTTTGAATACCTTAACTGATCAAATCAACAAAGCAGCTTCTGCTTGGATTGAAATTGTATCTATCCTTTCTCCTTCTAAAAAGCATCTATATGATGCTTTGCATGTTGCTTTGACTGTTGCATTGACCACTTCAATAAGCAACAAAGCTAAATAAGATGATAATGCAAGCCAGTTGTTTGGACCTGCTTTATTCCCTTTTAAATTGGCTAACTTATCAGGACCCCCTAATTGCTCGACAAGCCCATCAGGTCATGTAGATATTCCTCATCCAACCATTGGCAACAAGCCTCATAGTTATGAGCAGTCTTCACCTATGGGACCTGAAAATTTGGACAACTCAACTACTTCTTCAAATAACATTATTGCTTTAGAGGACCTTATAGACATATCACCTGATATCTCCAATAACAATGCTGAGGATTTCTGTCTTGATCTATCTCTTTGTATAAATGCACTTGACCATGCATTGGAAGACTCCACAGAATCTGAAAATCAACCTGACCCTTAAGTCTATGATGAGTTACTGTTTATGTGTTGATCAATTGGCTTTGATTCTGAGTTTAAGATGATGAGGATAGCCATACTGTCAAAGTTCCAAATGGTCTTGATCTCTTAAAATCATGAATTTTTAGTAAAGAAGATACTATACAAATACTATTGTCTGGCAATGATGAGATATTTAAATACACACCAAAATTTCATATGCATATATATTCTATTCTATTCTAGTAGCCTTTTATTTACTGCTCTGTAGCTTGACAGGGATCTTGTTTGGTTTGGCAAAATATATGCTGTATTTGTTGCTCATTAGGATTGACTCTTATCTGTGAAGGTGATGACTCAAACTAAGTATCACTTTTCCTTTTCACTTGCTCTCTCGAAAACATTGATGTCATATTTTTGTATTCTTGTTATTGGGAACCAGCATATTGACATGAGCTTCAATGCACACTCTTTATCAAATGTATGCATCTTGGACAATATTATCCAAGTACATAGTACATTCAAGCTCCTTTGTATTATTATTATTATCTTTAATTTTAATTCTTTTTCCTGCAGATTTTACTATATCTAGTATCAGATATTTAAGGCATGCAACCTCTTAGAATCTTCTAAAGACATTGGAATCTTTGTACCCAAGATCATTAAGTGCTTTGGATATTCCTGCCTCTTTGGAAACTTTCCTGCACCTCCAGTTCTCAAGCAACTTAGCTGTCTGAGAAAAAGTTCAAGGTTATAGAAACTGTAAAATAAATGATTTTTATTTAATTTCTGATATGCAATAGAATCTTGCATCTACCAATGGCACCCACTATTACTGGCACATCAATGTTAATAGTTTTGCTACATTTATCTTCATTAAGACTGGCATTAAGTTGTGGTTTATAGCGGCACCCAAATCTGAAAATTACAATGACTTTGGAGATGGGATCTCTATTTTAACAATTTTTACATTAGAAAGCCAAACAATAAAAAGTGGAACAATGAGCTCCTTATTCTGCAGCTGAGTTTCATGCTGTTTGTCCACTGGTTATTTCTTTTCCTTGTATTATTTACTAATAATGTATTATTACAGCATCATGTGTTTGTGTTTACTTCATGCCATAGTTACTCCAATACCTATAATATGCTGTGGGGGTTATTTCTACAATATATCAACTTTTGCTGCCACAATAATCAGCTTGTATCATTATTACATTGCTTCAACATCAATATCCAACATAGACCATGGCCCCACTTTAAACACAGTGCTAATGCATCTCCTCACATATTTTGTACTTGTTTTTATTGATTTGATAACCAAACATGATATGTAAAGTCATTGTCACATCTGTTTATACTATTTATATATGTGCAGATTACAACAATAGTCACATTGATAGACTTCTACCTGGATTAAGCATATCAAGGAACATTATAGGTTGGCCGATACTTGACATATAGAAGACTCCAGTGACCAGATTGGATACAAAACAGCTCTGGCTTGGATGCTTTATTGCAGGTCTATCTTAATCATTATTTATCAGCCCTTCAGCACCCTCTATTCACTAATTTCAAGGAATTGGAAGGTTTGGGACATATAGTACTAACACAACAATGGGAGGTGGATTCTGACCAAACCCTGATTACTTTCAGAAGGGGTCAGTATTAGGTGCTGCCATTTGACAAGGCACCTCAATCAAAAGTCTAAAAGAATCAATGATGGTGGCACAGGATATACTTAAACCTGACATCTGGACCTGTCAGGAATTGATACAATGAGTAGCACTGATATTAGCACTCATAGTGTCTGTCAAGGATTTGACAAGTCACTGTTAGAGGGAACCACAAGAAGAGGCACTAAGAGATGGCACTGCAGATGGACTTATCTTGGAAAACACAGCAGTGCATAGTATATAAGATAGCTACTTCACATGTATATAACAACAAATCATAACCTCTTGAGCATCTAGTTATACTTAGCATTCAAATCATGCTAGCTCTGCCTGACTTTGTCACTAAGTTAGGTGCTAGCTTTATCTATCTCATCTTCATTGTTTATAGTGCTACCTACAGGCATATTATGCTGTGCTACTTATCTTCTTCTCTTTATCTTTGCTTAAACTATGGTGCTTACCATTTGCTATGTAGCATCTGAGGCACAATCATATAGCACATTGTTCTATCACATCTGCTCAAGCACACCAGGACCCTGTCAGGACTCCTCACAACCACATATGCCAAGTGCTGGAGACAGTGTTGTACTGCATATATGTTCAGTGCATTCAACTATAGTTGGTGTCATCAACATTTAAAATATAAATTCATAGGATAGCATGCTGATCCTTTTTTATCTATGCAATTATTTTGAATTGCATGATGCACTTGTATCTTTGGACTATGCTTGAAATGGCAATCTTCAATCCTTTGAGATATTTATCAAAAATTGGGTTTGTACACAAAAGCTGATATACTGGTTCTTTCTCAATTATAAATTTAAAAGTGAGTTCAATAGCAGTATTATAATAAGTTTACCTGCACTTGAATACATATCATCTTGGTTCCTGATTACACATGCTTGTATACTTATGCACTACAAAAAGATCACATGGCTGAATCATATATGAGGTTTTGACATAGACACTCTCTATCAACAACTTATATCAACATCCAATCTATCCTCCATGATGGACCTGCCTGAAAAACATATACTCTTGTCTGCCCATGTCTTGGTGCTTCCAATGTCAATTCTGCTGAATTAATATTTGCCTGGAAGGACAGCTGATATATTATTTGCAAAATTTCTACAGTTGACTTCCATGAATTTTTTCTGCATCTAAATTCTGACATTTTTCATACTTCCTTAGCTTATCCATACATTGACGTTATGTTTGGTGGAATTTCACGATTGCATGCCAACTCAGTATCACATTCACAAATTTCAATTTCTGACATAAAGAAGACACTGATTTGTCTTGCTGGGTCAAATTTTCTGTCAATGAATTGAAAACTTACAATGCCTGCCCTGAGTCTGGTTATATTAGTGACATCCTTCTCAAATCTCCTGTACTTACTTCTACAAATACAACCTCCTATAGTTCCAGCCAAGCAAGTGATATATTGAATAGCTCAAGAAATATGACCCCCCATAGTTTTAAAGCAAGTGATACTTCAAGTAGCTCAAGCAGTGAAGACGAATCATCAGACAGGCCTGGTAAGTTGCTCAGTACAAATATCAATATTGTACTCATTTATTTAATCTAGCTGCTAAGTGAATCTAATGGTCATAGTATTTGTTGTTTATTGTGATTCATATTGCCATATTTTTTTAGTCCATTTCTTTATAAATCTAATGTCATGTAGACTATCAAATAAGATGGTATAATCTCCAGTATCTGAAACAAATAAGATTGTCAAATTGTTTACTACACAGAAGCCGGTAAAAACACTTAAGCTAATATTTATATTAAGCTAGAGTAACCTGCTATTCTGTAAGCTGATACTCCAGCAATAGTCTATATAAGCTGTTACTCCAGCAGTTGTTTATATAATCTGCTACTTCTATTTGATATGATCAATCTGTCCTGAAGTATACAGCCAACATGGCTGTTCTGAAATTGCACTTTGACATATCAATCAAGCTTATAGATATTCACTTTCTTTTATCATTTATATCCAGTTGTTAATTTGTCATGATGTCAAGATTCGTTGAATAAAAATACATAGCAGCTTGAAAAATAAGAGTTGTCAAAATATATAACTTCCTTTAATGTGTACTTACTCACACTCAAAGAATCAACTATTGTGATTTCAAGCCTTTTATCCATGTTGACTAATACACTTAATATATCAAAATAGATAATTGGAGGGGCCATCAGAAACTTAGAAACCTTGATTGCTCATCTCCCACATGAATCACATCTTATGCTTATATAGCACCAAAATTTGTCAATATGCTCACAAATGAATGGTCTTTCTAGCATCAGTATAATCATTACTAATTTTGATTTAACTTTCTAATGGGCTGTGGCATAGTGAGCTGGACAAACTATAAATTGTTAGTAAACCAGAACATAGCACCACCAGTCTTCTCGTTAGTCTCCTTTACTCACTGTCACCCTCTATAATTACATCCATGCTCCACATATTTATTGACCCTGATTGGCCACTACCATGGCCACTCTCTATTGTTAACAATATATATATATATACTTGCTCCACATATTTATTGACCCTGATTGGCCACTACCATGGCCACTCTCTATTGTTAACAATATATATATATACTTATGCCTTCCTTAATATCTTCAGTCAATTATACATTGAGCTGAGAATGAGTTGATTCATACTTTACAGTGCCCAGATACTGATATAATTACCAAAGACTTACTAGTCTACAGATAACTATTAGTCAATTATACATTGAGCTAAGGACTTACTAGTCTACAGTCAGTAATATAGATTGAGTTCTAATATAAATAAATCAAGCACATCTGATGTGTTGACAGATAGTTTATTAATCAAAGAGTATACAGATATGTATTCACTAAATGGAGACTCTCTGTAATTCCTTTGAGACAGCTTGGTCCAAAGCCATTTTCTGGTCTCTTCAAGGGCCTCATGATCTTTTAGGCAATACTATAGAAATCTTTCACTGAATGTTTGTGTCACGACCCCTCCCCTCCGGGCCCACCCCGGGACACCCCCGGAACACCATCCGGGACCCTCCCTCTGACCCCACAGGACATGCCCCGCCATCACGACCGCCGACACTGCCATCATGCGCATCAAGGACTGCCATCAGCCACCACCAGCCCCGATCAATGATCGGATCACGCGACTCGTTCCCGGCCATCACGCATCACGCATCACAACCCCCTCTGCGCCAATTGATCGCGTGCCCCACACGCGCGATCCAGGTATACAGTCCCTGCCCGCTACTCAATGACTCCCGGAACCCATCCCAGACACCCCGGAACCCCGAGACCCGGTCCCGTAGTACTTATAGCGTAGTTCCCTGTTGTATTCGCTAGTCTTGATATTACACTGCTTATACTGTTTTCACTTGGTTACTTGAATTGTTGCGTGCCCTCTATTTGACTGGTACGCATTGACTGGCATGCTTGACTGGCATGCTTGGATAATCGCGTGCTCTAAGACTGGTACGCACTTTGCAACTTTAATTTACTAACTTGGTCTTGTCTTAGAACCTCCGGTTCACGACTCGACCCCCACCCAAATTCCCCAACTACCTACCACCCAAAACCCCCAGACCAAGTCCCCTCTCCCGGGATTCCCCTGTCCGCATCTTGAACCCTGGAGTCCTAGCCCCAGAGTTCCAGACACCCGAGTATCCGTGGGTCAAGTCCGCATTGTAAGGGTGATTGCTTTCCCGGAAAGCCCCCTGACTCAGCAGAACCTGACATAATATCAAGACTCCCTCCTTACACCGTTCTTAATGGCTACGTATACTCACACTTACTACCCCACGGTGATAGGACCCTATACAGGTTAGGCGCATGATGATAGGACCCTATACAGGTTAGGCGCATCAACGGCAGGCTCGGCACCGGCTCCGGAAACCTTGCCGCACTCGTTCTGAACTTAGCGCACGCGTTCTACCTATTTTAAGCCATTTCTGACGGCCGCGCACGGCAAGAAGCAGATCCAATCAGTGATAGCGCCAATCGGCAGACAGAATGACAACTGACAGATGGCATCAGTCACTGACGACAGCGCTTAGCGAGAAGCTTGATGATCTATCAAAAACTGACGGACAGCTTGGCGTTTGACCTTGGCGTCTGACACCGCTTACCGTCTCGATTTGGCGCCCAACGTCGCTTAGGTGTTCTGACAGACAGAAGGGTGATGGATTGATGGTTTAGTACCACGATCTGCCGCCTGGTGGCGCCAAGGGTCCTCAAAGGACGGTAGGGATCGGAAACCGTTGGAGCTACCCCTATGAAATTTTCCAGTTTACCGCACTTTGGCGATGGTTGGTCACTGGCGACGGTGAACTCCTTGTAGTATATAAAGTACTTACCGACTTGTACATATGGATCAGACGAATAGACCAGAGTTCACTACTCCCCTTTCTTCAGTCTCCCTTACGCTCAAGAGCTCATTTACGCTACGGTCGGCAACGTCAAACTCATCGGCAGTTGCAGACGTTCGCCAATACTCGACATACTCGCGCCTTGCAACTACGGCAGGCATTATCGACGCTTAGACTTCGCTAAGCTTATCGTGCTCTTGCCGCTTACCTTTGCCGTGTTCACTTACCGCATTTTCCTTAGGCGCTTTACCTTAGCGCTTGACACTTGCCGACCCCGTTACCGACTTTTCCCCTTTTTCACAGACGCGTTCTCTGGGACCTGCCCAGGACTCCTCAAATCACTTATAGCGCGCCCAACGCAAACTCTTGGTACGGTAACACTTAAGTTACATTTGTTGCTGACCAAACTTTGGGCGTCATCAACGGGCTACCAGACCGACCCCTACGGACGCCTGGTACCTGATCATTACTCTGCACAGACCCCCTGCCCCGTCTATCCACCCCTCCTGTACGAACCCCCGTATCTCCACCGCCACTGGGCCCCCGACCCATCCCTCTATGATCTGGGGCCCTCAGCCAGCTGGGCCCCTCTGCCCAACTTAGCCATGGCACCTGGGCCCCCGACCCATCCCTCTATGATCTGGGGCCCTCAGCCAGCTGGGCCCCTCTGCCCAACTTAGCCATGGCACAACCCGTGGAGGTCCCCTCATACCGGAGCATCCCCGGGGGCCTGCCGGAAACCCCGCCAGTACCCAGTGGACCTTGCCCGATTCCCCCCAGCGAGGGCCCCTTTGCACCCACCCCCTACTACGGCTACCAGTGCCCCGTTCCCCAACTCCGAGAACCCCAAGGACCCCCCTACCCCGACTACCCCCCTCATCACTACCTGGCCACCGCTCCACCCGCTTGAACCCCTCCCTCGCCAATGGGACAATGACACCTCAAGGAGTATGAACGGCAACGGGACAAAGTACTCCGCTCACTCAGGATCATGCCGGAGGACTTCACTCAACGGACAAGGGCGCTACTCACGGAATTCGGGCACGACAACTTTGAAGGCACTCCGGAGGAATGGGCTCATTGCTTGGTCAAATTTGGGGACCGCCTCATGCGAGGAGAACTCCCGGAGCAAACTATGGTAAAGTATAGGTGCAATACGATCCTCCGAGAAGAATTGCAGCAGCTGCTCGAGGAGAACTCCCGGAGCAAACTATGGTAAAGTATAGGTGCAATACGATCCTCCGAGAAGAATTGCAGCAGCTGCTCAACAAAGTCCACACGTCCCCCTCCCCTCAACCCCTCAACGACCCCGCGGACCCAGGTCGCTCAATTCACGTTCAACGGGAACCCCCGGAGCCGGCCCTGGCAGCCCCCACAGTCCCCACTATGGAGCAACGACAACGGGAAGAGCAACAAAATGCTTCAGCCATACTACGGTCCCTTAACCTGATGGGAGGGTTATTCGATCAGCCCGCTGCCCGCATGGTAGGCTTGTCAACTCGCCGTAGGGCTAACTCCATTCCTAGCACCTTTGAGACCCCTGGAACCCCTCCTGTGAACGGACAACACCTGACCCCCGGCCCCAGCGAACCCCAGTAGACCCTGCACGGACACTCCTAGCACGGACGACACACTGTGCTACATCGACGAGCTCACGTGTGGCAACAACGAGCAACGTCCTGCACCCGTGCCTGCCCTGGTACCGCCCCCTACGTCAGCCCCAGCTCCTCCGGAGCCCAACTTCCGCCGCGACCCCCTGCCCCACTTCGATCTGCGGAACCCCCCACGGCCTCCAATGCAAGCACGACCCTCCCAGGTTGAACGTTCCCCACGCAACCTGGCACCCAACCTGACACCACCGAACCCTCCCCGACCGCCTCTGCCACCTCCAGCTGAACCTCGAGGACGACCTCCAGGCCCCCCGCCTCCGCCAGTCCCTGCGTGGAGACCTGGGCCTCCCCCTGGGACAACGGACCTCCTGGGCGCGGATCCCCAGATGAGCCACCCGGAGGAGGCCCTCCAGGTGGGTGGGGTCCTGCCCTCGGTGCCTTTCCTCCACAAGGAGGGGGGGGTAATCATTACTACTACTACTACAATGCCGGCCCTCCCCCCTGCAACACTGCTGTACCGGACGACGCTCGCAACGCCCTTGCCCGCGAAGGACGTTTGGACATTCAGAAACCTGATGCATTCACGGGCCAGGACCCCCGAAAATGGCGTACATTCCTCACTCAGTGTCTCAATACGTTTCAGGCAAAACCACTCACGTTTCAGGTTGACAGCTCCCAAGTGGCCTTTGCCGCCTCGTACCTCCAGGAGATCGCCTTTGACCACTACACGGCCCTCATCCAGTTCGACCTCAACAACCCAGCACTCGCCCGCTGACAAGCCTTCGTCGATGAGTTCTTTGAGAAGTTCGGGATCTACGACACCGTGGCCGAGGCCGAGGACAACCTCTTCAACCTCCGGATGCGCTTGGAAGAACGTTTCACTACCTTCATCGTACGTTTTGAGAAGGAAGCTTATGAGACAGGTTAGAACTACAGCGCCCTCCGGTACGCCCTCCGCTGCGCCCTGCCGCAACGTATCAAGGATGTTCTCCGACTCGCCTCAAAACAACCCTCCTACGACAGATACAAGGCCCTTGTCATGCAGATCGACCAACGCTACTGGGAGGACCGCAGCGAGTACTCGAACTCCCGACCCCCCTGGAACCCTAGGGGAGGACCCCCTTGGCCCTCCGGCGAAACCCCCAACCCCGGCCCCCCCGCGTTTCCTGGCGGCCGACTCCCGGTGAGTCGCGGCCTGCCCAATGCTAACCCCAGCAGCGGTGTCCGCCCCCAGGCCCAACTCAACGCCGCCGTGGCCACCCACGACCCGGGCGATGCGCCAAGCCCCGAGGAACCCCCGGGAGACCCCAAAGACCTCGACCTCGATGACGAACAGGACGGGGAGGCCCTCCGGGCCAACCGGCTTCAAAAGAAGGGGCGACCCTGGGTTGAGGTCCCGATGAATGTGCAGGAACGACGGAGAAGGGAGGGTGTCTGCATACTCTGCGGTGAGAAAAACCACTTCATCTCAGAGTGCCCCCAACAACAGGTCATGGGACATGCCACCTGGACCTTTGAAGGGGAGGACGCCACTTACGAGTATTCGGAAAACGACCCGGCAATTTAGACCTGGAAGATGCCCTAAATTGCGGAATCGACCCTGACGTCTTCTCTGCCCCGGTCTCACATCTTCACTCCATGACACTCGTACAGGACACCCTCACGGCTTACCTACCCTCCCACTCCTCACACTCTCTTCTCCTCAAAACCCGCCTCACCCCCTCCTACAGGACACCCTCACGGCTTACCTACCCTCCCACTCCTCACACTCTCTTCTCCTCAAAACCCGCCTCACCCCCTCCAGAACCCCCCTCAACACCCTCGTTGACAGTGGCGCCACCGACAACTTCATCGATGAAGCATGGTCTACCTTCGCCCCGGAACCCGCCCAGCGACTCCCGGTCCCGGTACGGCTCTGCCTCTTCGACGGCGACGCCTCTACGGCGGGGGACATCACTCATTTTGTGCGTATGCCCGTTACCTTCGCCAACGGACAGACTCACACCCTCCGGATGTTGATAACCAAACTCCACCCTTCCGCACCCCTGGTCCTAGGGCTCCCGTGGCTCTGAGACACCAATCCCCGCATCGATTGGCGACATCTTACCCTTTGCCTGACCCGGGACCCGATGCCCAACGACCAGCAACTCCCCTTCGACATCCCCCACTCTCTCGATATTACCCCAAAGAACGGACCCCCACCACTCCCCGGACTCCAGTCCCGCTTGTTCCGATTCTTCGTCATCAGTGCCAGACTGGACGGCACCCCGGGATCGATATCGGCCCTCATCAACAGCGGAGCCACCGGAGTTTTCATCAGCGACGCCCTCGACCTCCTCCACGACTCCCTCGACCAGCCCCTCCACCTGCAACGCCTCGACGGCACCCCCTCCTCCTCCGGCCCCATCCAGAGGTCTCACTCGGGATCGACCAGCCCCTCCACCTGCAACGCCTCGACGGCACCCCTCCTCCTCCGGCCCCATCCAGAGGTCTCACTCGGGACATGTGACCCTGGACAACGACTACGAGTTCACTTCTGACTTCCTGGTCACGCGACTTCATGAATCGACCCCGATGGTGCTGGGACTACCCTGGCTGCGCAACACGAACTCCGACATCGATTGGAGGACGCTCACCATGACCTTCCCAGGACCCGAAAACCGCCCCCCAACTGCCGTGCACCTCCGGGCCCTAGGAAACGACCCAACACCTGACACCCCCGGGACGACTGCCGCGCCCCCCACGCCCGTCCGAGACTGCAAAGCCCCCGATTGACCCCCAAACATTTCTCGGAACAAGTACAAAGGGCCGAATTACCCCTGCCGGTCTCAGACACGCGTCACACCCGCTCTGGCTGATGCTTCCGCGACCCCGATTGACCCGAGCACACTCAACATTAGGATCATTGGGGCCGCTCCCTTCGCCTGCCTCATGAAGGATGGAACTCCCACGTTTCAGCTGCACACCTCGCCTTCTCTCCCGGAAGAACATCTACAAGAGGATGCTATTCCCCCAGAAAAGAAGACCGAGGAACAGATCCTCCAAGAAGTAGTTCCCCCGGAGTATCACGAGTTCGCTGACGTATTCTCTGAAGGAGACACCAAGGAGATTCCCCCTCACCGCCCCTATGACCACACTATTGACCTTGAGGAAGGAGCCACCCCCCCTTTCGGCAAGGTGTACAACATGTCGGAGGTCGAACTCCGGGCCCTCAAGGACTATCTCGACAAAATGCTCGGTAAGGGATTCATCCGACCCTCCGCCTCCGCCGCCGGAGCCCCGGTTCTATTTGCCAAGAAGAAGGACGGCTCGCTCCGACTCTGCGTCAACTACCGGAGACTCAATAAGATCACCAAGAAGAACCGCTACCCGCTCCCGCTCATTGGCAATCTGGTTGATTGACTCCGCAGTGCCAAGGTTTACACGAAGATCAACCTCCGCTCCGGTTACAACAACGTCCGCATTGCTCCGAGACACGAGTGGAAAACCGTGTTCCGCATGCGGTATGGTCTGTTTGAGTACCTTGTGATGCCTTTCGGAATGACTAACTCCCCCAGTGGAAAACCGTGTTCCGCATGCGGTATGGTCTGTTTGAGTACCTTGTGATGCCTTTCGGAATGACTAACTCCCCCGCCACATTCCAATACTTCATGAACGACATCTTCCACGACATGAGCTTGTGATGCCTTTCGGAATGACTAACTCCCCCGCCACATTCCAATACTTCATGAACGACATCTTCCACGACATGAGCGACGTCTTCGTGATTGTCTACCTGGACGACATCCTCATCTATTCCGACTCGAAGGAGGACCACCAGAAACATGTCCGGCAAGTCCTCGAACGCCTCCGGGAGCACAACCTCCACGCCAAGCCTGAGAAGTGTTCATTCCACACAGAAGAGGTTGAGTATCTCGGCGTCATAGTATCCCCAAATGGCGTTCGCATGGACCCCCACAAGGTCAAGGCCATCGTCAACTGGCCGCAGCCCCGGAACGTCAAGGAAGTACAGTCCTTCTTGGGTTTCACTAACTTCTACCAGAGGTTTATAGACAACTACTCCAGTATCACGAAACCCCTCAACCGGCTCACGCGCAAGGACGTCACCTGGAACTGGGACAGTAAGTGCCAGAGCGTCTTTAACCTGCTCAAGGAGGCCTTCACAGCCGCCCCCGTACTCTGGCACTACGATCCGACCCTCTCAATTATCCTAGAATGCGACGCCTCCAACTACGCCATCGCCAGAATTCTCTCACAGATGGAATCTGACGGTGGGGAGCCCCGGCCAGTCGCCTTCTACACCCGGTCCATGATCGACACCGAGCTCAACTACGACATCTACAACAAGGAGCTCCTCACTATTGTCGAAGCCTTCAAACAATGGCGAGCATACCTCGAGGGAGCCTGGCACCGGATTCAGGTCTACTCGGATCACAACAACCTGCAGTACTTCACCACGACCAAGCAACTGAGTTGACGGCAGGCCCAATGGTCCGAGGTTCTCTCGGAATACGACTTCACGATCCAGTACTGCCCGGGATGACTCGGAGCTAAGCTGGATGCCCTCACCCATCGACCGGATGTCTATCTCAAGAAGTCGTTCAAGGCGGAATGCAATGCGTTCAATCATCGCGTGGTGATCCCTCCTGAACATCTGAATGCCGTACTGATCTTAAACAACGAAGGGACCCTAAGCCAGATCCGCCGTGCCCCCCAGGACAAGTACTTCACCGACCACGACCCCCGCAACCCCCCCGACGGGACCGACCGGGACCCCACCTTCTCCTTGTCCCCCAACGAAAAGCTCCTCCTCCGGGGTGGCCGCATCTACGTCCCGGATCATGCCCGACTCCACTACAACGTCCTCTGTCAACACCATGACCACAAGCTCCGGGGACACCCTGGAATACGTAAGACTCTCCAGCTTATCTCCCAGACTTACTTTTGGCCAGGGTTGAAGAAGGACGTGACCCGCTACATTCGATCATGTGAACCCTGCCTCCGGGCCAAGGTCCCCCGACACCGACCATACGGACTCCTGAAACCCCTGCCAGTCGGACGACGCCCCTGGTCCTCCATATCCCTAGACCACATTGTTGAACTCCCGGAATCTGAAGGGTTTGATGCCATTCTCGTCGTTGTGTGCAGGCTAACCAAACAGGGCATCTTCCTACCCTGCCACACCACGGACTTTGCCTGGCTGTTCCTCGAGCACGTCTTTGCCAAACATGGACTCCCGGACAACATCGTCTCCGACCGTGGCCCCCTCTTTGTGTCCAAGTTTTGGACTTCCCTGTGTAAGGCACTTGAAGTAAAGACTAACCTCTCTACCGCCTACCACCCCGAAACCGACGGCCAAACCAAAAGGGTCAACCAGTCTCTCGAGCAGTACCTCCGACTGTACGTCAACTACCTACAGGACGACTGGCGTGCCGAGCTCCCCCTGGCCGAGTTCACCTACAACAACACGCCGCATTCTGCCACCAGGATATCCCCCTTCTTTGCCAACAAGGGATACCACCCTCAACTGACACTTTTGCTCCGGGACATCCCGTGGCACGCCGCCCACGAGGTCGCCCAGAATCTCCAGTCCCTTCACGAGTTTCTCCGAGAAGAGATCAATACCACGAACCAGGCCTATGCGAAACACGCTGACCGGAAATGGGAAGACACCCCCAACTGGACCCCCGGGACAAAGGTATGGTTAGATTGACGCCACCTCCGCACCCGCCGGCCCTCCCCAAAACTTGATCACAAGCGCCTCGGCCCGTTTAAAATTTTGAAGAAGGTCTCATCCCACGCCTACAAGATCCCTCCCCAAAACTTGATCACAAGCGCCTCGGCCCGTTTAAAATTTTGAAGAAGGTCTCATCCCACGCCTACAAGATCAAGCTCCTCCCGAGACTTAAAGGCCTGCACCCGGTATTCCACGTCCGCCTACTGGAACGGCACCCCCTGGATCCTTTCCCCGAACGACGCCCCGAGCCCCCTCCCCGGTCGAGGTCGAGGACGAGTACCACTATGAGGTTGAAGACATCCTCGACTCCCGGAACATTCGGGGACGACCCCACTTCCTCGTACGGTGGAAGGGATACGGCCCAGAAGATGACACCTGGGAACCGCGTCAAAACCTCGAAGGCGCCCTCGACAAACTCCAGGACTTCCAACAACGGCACCCGGGAAACAACCTTCCTGGGCGCAGAACTCACAGACAGCAGTAGTGGGCGTAACCCCCGCCTCTGGGCTCAGTAGGGATTCAACTCCCATGTATACTTTCTGCTTTCACTTTCTAGGTCTTACTCTTTTTTATTTACTTTTTCACAGTAACGCCCCGGAGTCTGGACAAGGTCTTACTCTTTTTATTTACTTTTCTGCAGTAACGCCCCGGAGTCTGGACAAGGTACTCTCCCCAGTTTCCCCGCCGCCTTACACTTACACTATCACTTGACTCTGGGAGACCAATTATATACATTTTTTTTCACGTATACTATTTTACATTTAGCAGTACCAGGACAACAGCAAGAAAACGGGGGCCCCTAGAGCTGGGGCCCCGAACTACCCTCACTATTTTACATTTAGCAGTACCAGGACAACAGCAAGAAAACGGGGGCCCCTAGAGCTGGGGCCCCGAACTACCCTCACCCTCCCCTCCCCTCGGCCAGCCCTGGAAATCTTCCCCCACCCCCTCCGAGTCGTGTTCCTGCCGCACCTCCTCAGCCAGTTGGTCCCAGGACAGGAGCGGCTCACCCTCATCCAGAACTCGCTCAAACCACGACCCTGGGGCCGGGACGTTCCTCCAACGGTGCGCAGTCACCAGCCTCTCCAACAGGTCCAGACCCCGCTCCACCCCGGGGTTCCCTGCCTCCGACTGTAGTCCCTCTTGCAGGGAGGCGAGCGCCGCGGCCACTCCGTCCAGGAGCTGACGATGCTCCTGAGCCCAGCCTGGGGATATCAGTACCGACCCAACCACGAGAAAAGGAGTACTCACTGAGAGAGGCCAAACGCCCAATTACCACATCCTGGCGCAGAACCTCGACCAACCCCGGGGGGCCTTGCGCAGGGAGCCCAACCCCCTGCTCCAGCCTGGCCCCCATGGCGTCCAGCTGGGCCTCGGCCTCCCCCCGTGCCACCCTCGCCTCCCCCAACTCCCGGAGGACCGCCTCGCGATCCTCCTCCAGCCTCCGCTGGAGTGCTGCCTCCTCTCTCGCTCTCTCCTCGCGTTCCTCCCTCTCCCGGTCCACCTGCTCCAAATGCGCCTGCAATTTCCTCACCTTGGCGCTCAACGGTCGCCCGGACAGCGGGGAGAATACCGCCGGAGAAACACGTGCTGGGGAGGCCAGGGATGGGGTCTCCACGGGCAGACGTGCCCTCTTGGAGGGGCCCAGGGAGGGACTGGGCGACGCCCACCGCTTCCCCTTGTCCAGGCGCCCCCCCTGCCCCTGGGTACCGGACTGAGGAGCCCGGCGCGTGATCAGCACCATGGGCTGGCCCTGGCCCCCCACCTGGACGACCCTCCACTGGGCGCCTCCACGGGCGCTGCGGGCACCTCCCCCACCGGCTCCACCACCCAATCCCACTCCTCGACCCCCATCCTCTGGGTAACCTCCCTTAGCGGCCATCCCTGCTCCCAGGCGACACAACGCGCCCTCCACAGCGCTGACACGGAACAACGTTTGTGGTTGAGGCGGCAAGCCTCACACACGGCCATGTCCCGGCGGGATGAGGGGCCTGGAACTTCGAACAAGCAAAGCACCCCTCGACGAGCGCAGTGCAAGCACTGCACCAGAGTCAGCAAGAGGGATCAGAGGTAGGAAAACGACTCACCGGTCCGTTGTTCACGCACCAGGCGTGAGTAGGCAGACCCCGGAGCCTCTCCAGGGCCTCCACGAACAGATCCTGCATTGCGCCTGCCCACACAACACGTTGACTCTCTGGGACCTCTGACACGGTCCCTATCTTCATCCCGGAACGACAAAAGCAGGGGGCAGTCAATCTAGAACGGGGAGGGGGCTGCGGACGGGAAGGGTGGACAGTCATGCGCGTGAAGGTTGGCGCAGGATGGCTGGAACCCGCCCCGGAAACAGATTCTGGGAGCTGGCTGGGACCCGCCTCTGGGGCAGTGGTGTTGTGTTGTTCTGAAAAAGGAAGGTCAGTAGCAACAAGCGAGCGGCGTGGGAACCACTCATGTTGTTGCATGAGCGCCGCCATGCGCTCCCGGTCTTGGCGGGCTCGGTACCGCGCATCCTGGGCTTCCCAGGCCATGAGGGGCGCAACCTCGTTGGTTTGTGGGGGCGTCAGGGAATGTGTTGGCGTACGCGACATGTTTGAACTTGACGGTAAAATTTTTTTTCAATACGTGGCAAGTCAGGTGCCAGATCCCACGGTTGAACCCGGTCCGGACCACCGGCTACGCGCACCTCAGAGGGTCTCAGCGCTGAGGGGGGGGTGATGTCACGACCCCTCCCCTCCGGGCCCACCCCGGGACACCTCCAGAACACCATCCGGGACCCTCCCTCTGACCCCACAGGACACGCTCCGCCATCACGACCGCTGACACCGCCATCATGCACATCAAGGACTGCCATCAGCCACCACCAGCCCCGATCAACGATCGGATCATGCGACTCATTCCCGGCCATCACGCATCACACATCACAACCCCCTCCGCGCCAATTGATTGCGCGCCCCACACGCGCGATCCAGGTATACAGTCCCTGCCCGCTACTCAATGACTCCCGGAACCCATTCCAGACACCCCGGAACCCCGAGACCCGGTCCCATAGTACTTATAGCGTAGTTCTCTGTTGTATTCGCTAGTCTTGATATTACACTGCTTATACTGTTTTCACTTGGTTACTTGAATTGTTGCGTGCCCTCTATTTGACTGGTACGCATTGACTGGCATGCTTGACTGGCACGCTTGGATAATTGCGTGCTCTAAGACTGGTACGCACTTTGCGACTTTAATTTACTAACTTGGTCTTGTCTTAGAACCTCTGGTTCACGACTCGACCCCCACCCGAATTCCCCAACTACCTACCACCCAAAACTCCTGGACCAAGTCCCCTCTCCCAGGATTCCCCTGTCCACGTCTTGAACCCCGGAGTCCTAGCCCCGGAGTTCCAGACACCCGAGTATCCATGGGTCAAGTCCGCATTGTAAGGGCGATTGCTTTCCCAGAAAGCCCCCGACTCAGCAGAACCTGACAGTTTGTTTAGATGCAGGCTCAATACATTAAGCTTTTGAGACCATTTTAGAGGGTCTTCTTGCTATAAGTTGTATATAATAGACAATACAGAAGTATATGTGCAACTGTTCAGCTTCTATGAACAGGCAAAAGAAGAACAAGTACCTTGCAAAATAGACAGACTATTTGCATGATTTAACTGTTGGCGTTTATTTGGACCATGCTCAATGTCTTCCTGTATCTTCTATTTTTCTGTGCTATATAGATCCTTATATACCTTGGCCCTTCTAGCAGGGATAAAAGTGTTTTTGGGCAATGGTCTTTCTTGTAGTGGCCTCTCTCTTGATATTATATGCCAATTTATATTTATGTACTCTGAATCATCAAATTGATCATTTTTACCCCATCTCAGAGACAGATGCAAGTGAGAAGGAAAGTAGATGTCATTTTTGCATTGTCTAAATGATGCTATCAAGTTGGACCATCTTGGAGCATTATGGAAACTCTTTGGCAGCTTCCCTATATATCTCAGCCTTGTTATCTCATTCAGCAACTCCAAATCCTGAAACTCCTAGCATGGTGCACCAGTTGCTTTTCTTGAATGATAGTTTTGTCAAATCTATGTATTATAATAGTATCAGCTGCACTAGTGCTTTTATCCATATATATAACTTTCTTGACTATTTGTAATACAGAGCTCTGTAGCAATGTTAGTCTTAATAATAATAAATAAGCTGATGCATAGCAATAGTTTGCCTGCAACTTGATCAGATGTGGATAAAGGAGGCTGCTTCTATAGAATATGAATATTCTGAATAGAGGAGTGTAGAGAAACTCTGTTTCTATCTGATGCTCCTCAACCTTTATCTTTGCATGTGCTCTTGTTATCCTTGTCAAGTACAGTATTTTTGCTAAAGAAATTTGTCAGTTTAAGTACATTCTTTAGAGCAAATCTACTACTTTCAACTACATTGACAGCATTTTTATCTATGTTGTGTGCTGTTATGATAGACACATTATAGAAGTCATTATTGAAAGGCAAGGAATCTGAAAGGTTAAAGACTTGCCAAGACTTCAGGAACTAAATATTGTCTCTAGTGCATGCTCAATATTTCATGTTAGCAAGAACAGTTCTAAAGAATTTGTTGTCTGGACTTTGCATTGTCTGTCTTATATTCTATCTCAATATGACTACTGTAGTAACTTGATGCCAAACTGCTTTACCCAATGCAGCCTTTTATTTGTTCAGATCTATAGATCACATATCCACACTGCAACTATACAGCACTGCATTTTCATGGCCAGTTACTAGTGGCAGCTGGGCAAAATTGCCAGCAAACACCATGTTCATATCATCAAAAGGGAGGTGCAACAGATCTGTAATCTGAGCAAAGCATGCTGATATCTTGTACATATCCCTGCAAGACAACATGAATACTTTGTTAAAAAAATATATATTGCATCCCAATAAGACATAACTTTACTTGAGCCAGTTGTGTCAGAGAGTCATATACTATATAATTAATTCCAAACAAATAATAGTAAGTTGATCTACCTAACAGTGATGCTGCAGTGCTGGTAGGAGCAACCACTGCAAATCTATAAGATTTTCTATAGGCTGCAAAGTATTGAAACAGTGCCTTAAGCATCTGCATTTTTCCAGTGTCCTCAATACTAAATGCTCTAGTTTGTTTATCATTGAGATTAAAACTGATAGTAATTTTAAATATGGTGGATTCTCATTTGACATTTAAATGTTTTTTCTCTAGAAAACTAGAATCACATGCTTCTACAATGCTTGGCTTGTTTTGTTTGTCTGATCTTCCAACATGCTATTTACAAACAGACAATATGTCTTTTTGTCTATTTTTTAGTATAGATGCACAAGTTTCACTGATTTTATGTCTCCAGTAAATACTGAGCATGTCTGACATTAAAGGTGAATGCTTCATTATAACAGAGGAGGTTTGGCCCATTACAGGCTTATCCCAATTCAGGCTCGTTATGATGGAAGTCATAATAGCTATGTCTTTCCAATATTTTAGTTCAGTTTTACCAAGCTTATTACTACAGTCAAGATCTATTCCATAGTCTTCAAGTTGTCTGTTATTTTTATTGTCCATATAATCCTTTTGTTTGATATCTCTGATATTGAAAACTGAATTGTCCATTCCTGAGAATGCTACATTGTCTTGCTTCAACTGTGCATAGAAGTTGTCATAGGCATCCATACACTCATACTTAATATTTATATTAGCAATAAAACACAATTGCCTTTTGGTAAAATAGTGGTTGTCAAATAACTATATTCTATAAATCATATTTTTTTTAAATTAGCATCTGAACGTCAAAGGTTGAATAAAATAAGCATTGTGATGCAGTATTTGTTTTTATTTTCTTTATCACATCTTAGAAGAATAGGACCTATGAAATTGGACATGGGATATACAAGGATAGTATGAGAATCCAACAAGAGACAATCATCTATAAAGTTGACAATGGTCAGTGTATTGGCCAATTTAGATTTGAAACTTTTATTCTCTCTATAAGTTGATTTTATTCATTTGCATCTAGAAGCCCATTTGTACAATATCATATTGCACAATTCTATATCATAGTATATGTAGTCAAACACAGGAGATAGTCTCACTACCTGGCCTTTCTTTCTAATGATTGCTATTTTGTCAGATCTGTATAAAATGTCAGTTGGCTGATTGTTGGGCCAAGCATGTTTGACCTCACAGACAAAGCTGTGCCAATAAATATTGATGAATTTATGGTTGGTGTAATAATTGGGATTACTAAAAAAGTACATACATATCATTGAGGAACCCATTTCTGACTTTGCACTCATTACAATTAGCTATTTTTGTCATAAGAGACCTTGCCTTTTCTTGTTGTGGAAGAGGTCTGTAACAATATCTTAGTATTTTGTGAGCACTGTGCTAACAGCCTCAAATGTTGTGTACATTTTAAGTGATAATTTAGTTATATATTTAGTGACTGATAAAAAGATACTTCTGACCACTATTCTCAAACAAAGACTAGTTACATCAGTGTTGCATCTAAACAAATAACTCAAAGATGTGGTGAATGTGTTTAGTCATGATTCTGCTTTACACATATTGAGTGCACCTGTTAGAGGGTTAACTTCAGTCTGTTGAAAAAGTCCTTTAGAAAACTAAGCCTTATATCTGCTCTATTTATTGTCTAGACACTCTTTATTCTCTTTGCCTAATTTTTTACTTCCATCCTTTTTATATGATGTATAGCAAGTATGCACATTCAATCTAAATACAATGTCATCTACAGTATTATAGAATTGAATCTACTAATTAGGCATTTACTTGCATTCAATACACTCCTAGGGTGGCATGGTGCCTGAGGGTCAGATTGACCAGCATCAGGTATATTGTCTATAGAAGCATCATGGGCTGTTGGTACTGAGAGTCTGTTGATTGAAGTTTCTTTTATTCTGATACAAATGATTGAAAGAAGGAGGCTGGTGCATTGTTCATATAGAATTGATATATTCTGGCATCTTCTTGGATTTTTCAATATTATCTATGACTTTAGCTATTATCTCTGTAAGAAAGTCACTGATGAAGGCAGATTTCAGATATTTTACTAGAGCCCTCTGAAAGTCAGATGAAGGGTTCATGATTTTCTGATGAGCTTCTTTAGATAATAGACTTTCATAAAGCCAAAGAAGTATATGTAGATGCAAGGTAAGTCTACCTTGCTGTTTGACTGTCCCATAGTATGCAGATATGTGACAATACAAGCCTTTATGTTCAGTATCAACATTCAATACATGCTTTATAAAAGCAAATACCATAAAATGAAAAAATCTGGCTCCTACAACAGGATTATATACAATAAGTTGATATGCAGTGTCAGAAGGTAACAATACATCAGGTTCAAACTTTATATTATCACTGGCATAGTACAGACATATAGGGTGTCTGATATCTATAGAGGTAACAATACATCAGGTTCAAACTTTATATTATCACTGGCATAGTACAGACATATAGGGTGTCTGATATCTATAGATGATAACATTATAAACCAAGAAGATGCACTTTTGTCAATCACTAATAACTATATCTTTTTTTTTATATGCTTTTTTGTTATTAGAGACCTGTAGATTTGGCCTGACATGGCATCAATGTCTTTAATAACTTTGAAGCATTTCTGTTTCTTCTGATTTGTGGGCTTGATGATCAGCTATACTTCTGAGTAATTCCACATCGAGACTTGCTATACATTCAGCAATATAAGCAAAGTTATTTTTTTCAATTGTCAGAAATTCCTCTGTAGTTGTGGCTCTGATTTGCTCATAACTGAATGCTATAAAGAGAAAGCCAGTATTTCTTTAAAACTGCTTATCATGATACATGAGCAGATTGCCTTTATGAATCTTAACAGAGATACAGTCTTTTATACAGCCTAGACCATCAAAGTCATACAGAAATAACCAGAGAAACATTTGGAAATAAATAGTTGTGTTCTTTATCCAATTAACTGAATGTGATAAATTTTCAACTAGCAGTGCTTTGCTATTGGAGTGCCAGTGCTTCAAAACAATGCCTTTAAGCTTATTTCTTGTTTTTGCTAATAGGCCCTTGCCCATCAGTCTATGCATGATAAAAGAACAATCATCAGCTAATACCCTATTATCTCCATCAACTTTGTAAATGGCAGAGTCAACTATTTTGTTTTCCTCCGAAGACTCTTTGTAAACAACTTTTACAGGTGGTGTATCTTCTGAATAGTCATCAAGATTGCTATCACATATTTCAATGTTTATATAAGCAAAGTGATTAAGCTTGAGCCATTTTAATGCCTGCTTCACAGCATTTCAGCAAACAAGCAAAGGCAATTGTTTGAGATCTTTCTTAGTAGGTTGAGAAGGCCCTGTAAATAAAATAGCTAAAACATCATTTATGTCAGCTCTTAGAAGAGGCAGTATATGATAAACCTTTTCAATAGAAAATTCAAAAATGATTAAATATGCATTCATTTTACTGAGACCTAAGGATGACATGTGTGTAAAACAGAGAGACTTGCGTACTTTGGCAAGAAGGAGCTGTTCAATCCAATTTAAATAGGACAAAACAACTGGAACAGCACCAATCTAAAAACCATTTGCAAATGCATATTTAGAAACCATTTTCTTTAACAATAGGATCCTGCACTCTAAACAAACAGAATTGCATTTATAATCCAATACCAGGCCTCTTATTTCTTTCACAAATTCTATTTCTGAATGTCTCTCCACTTTGGTAACTCCTTTGGCAGATAACATACCAAAAAACTCTTTTATACTTTTTAAAGTATGCATATTCTTAATTGGGCACAGCAAGCTACAAATAGTGCAACCACTTTCTTCTAATTATGCTGGACTTATTTTATTGCAAAGTTGTGTATGATTTGAGTAGTTAAGCTTGGTGTAAAAAGTGCAGGAGGAAATTCAGGCTTGTCAGAGCCTCAAACATCTGCCTCAAGAACAACTTTATGCTTTTGATTACACACTATAAAGCATCTCAGCATGTTTCTTGCTTATGAACTGAGATCAGCTATCAATAGAGTAGACCAACTAACATATTTCAAACAACTATAAGAATTAAATAAATCACTTGGATATGATGCTCTAAAATGCTTAAGCAGCACAATTTCATATATAAGTACTATGAATTATAGCTGCTTCAATATAAGATGTTGTAAAAAAGTAGACAAAAGCAGCCTAGCATGCATGTATTTTGCAGTAATTGAGTACGACAGCAAACCTACATCATCTGCATGATTGATGAATTTGAATATGTGTCATGAATTGTATTTGCTCTGACTTGTGTCAATGTACATATTTACTTGTGCAAAGAAGAATGCATAGGTTTTATTACTATCTATAGATTGTCTGAGAACACGTTTAGATTTACAAAACAATTTTTGACATTCAAAGTACTTGCATATGGACAATCAATCATCTCTACAGAAAGCTCTAAATACAGATAGATGCAAATACCCTAATATTCTAAATTTAAATACTACAAACAATTTTACTGCAAAAAGCTGCAGAAAGAGTTGAGCTAATAACAATGTGTTGATCCAAACAAGGCCATGTATTAGGCAAACAGTATCCATGCAATAAAGATAGCAAATATAACATTATATACATTGTTTCTCATTATATGGTTATACAATATAAGACCTAGGTGGTATTGGTGTAGGCATGCTATAAAATTATGACAGGATATAAGAGATTGCATCACAAAAATTCACATTATTTTGCACTGTTTGAACATTGCTGAAACAGTCAAAAATCTACAATCATATAATCAAGACATATAGAACCAACAAAAAACATAGTATTGGTTAGGTATATTGATACTAGAAAAGGAACATACTCAATGTATATGTGTCTTGTTGCCCACGGAGTTTCAAATTGCAAGGAAATATGTGCATCAATTCATGCTTATATTAAACTGTATTGATATGTCTTGTTGCCCACGGAGTTTCAAATTGCAAGGAAATATGTGCATCAATTCATGCTTATATTAAACTGTATTGATATGTCGCCTCCAACTGAGGCAGACAAGCTGGTATCAACGGCTCCCAATATATCCGTGTTTTAATAAAACAAATGCTGAAAACTGTAAGCATTGCATCGAAAACCGTAGATGCTGGGAGCCTTACCTCAAAAGAAAAACCCTGACAATAAAACGACAAGCCAAGTACGTAGTAATGAGGTGCGCAACCAGCAATCAGAAAGGCGATCACGAGGAATTAGCCAATGGTGGCAGTGCACAAGATAAGATCTCGGCAGAAGCCCCGAGATCTCATTTGGCATCACCCACCAAAAGCCAAATCCTGGTGGCAGTGCACAAGATAAGATCTCGGCAGAAGCCCCGAGATCTCATTTGGCATCACCCACCAAAAGCCAAATCCAAATTCCCTCCCGACATCGCGACCTCGTGCAAACACATCCCCAAGCCTACAGTACGACCCGAGGTGGCCATAGAATGAGACCAGGAGCTCCAGGAAGACAACGCAGGGAAAAACAAAGAAGTGAGGAAGGAAATAGAAGCAGAAGAAGGATTAGCCGTACAATCCAATGGACGAACCATTAGCCACGATGGCAGTCTCGGAAACGCAACAGCCGGGGCCCAGATCCAGCACAATCGTGTCCTGGACGAGTAATAACGAGACTATGAGTAAACACGAGGAAAATAGGAGTGGTCCGTGCAGCGAGGGAAAAGGTATAAAAGGAGGACAAAGATGGGGGAGTCAGGCAAGCAATTGCATTGCCACGGCTCGAAATCCCCAGGGAGCGGATCTCTTAGGCCTAGGAGCATTACAGTAGCTTCGGGTTTTAGTTTTAATACTATTTTGTACCCACCTTTTGAGTGTGACTTTTATTTTAAAAAGTTTGCATTTCAAACATAAAACAATTAAAATTACAATCACATTTACAAAGTGCGTGTGCGCGTAACTTAGCCCCACGTACTCTGTGAAACTGGGACAGTTGAAATATCGCAAAGTTCAGTCTAAATTACATTTTGGACTACTTTAAATAAAGTAAACTTCTCATTTCGCATCATCTGGAGCCCACCACGAGGGGGCTTTTGTTGCACAAACTATCACTTTGTCGGATCTCCATTTGGAGTCCAAACTACCAAAAAGAAACATTAGTTTCGCACCGCCAGGTTCTTGGCCCGGCACGCCTAAGGTTACTACACCAAGGGCAAAAACCATTATTTCTCCCAGGAGAAGAGAAACTCGTGCATCCTCCAAGGGCACAGTTGCTAGTCTCCCCCAAGGGCAAAAACCATTATTTCTCCCAGGAGAAGAGAAACTCGTGCATCCTCCAAGGGCACAGTTGCTAGTCTCCCGATCCAGACGCTGTACTTCGTAAACAAAAACTTTGGACTGAGAAGTACATGCCTACACCACAAACCCTAAGTCTTCATTGCCTGAGCCAACTAAGTTGACCAGCATTATGGAGCAACCCATGAGATACAAAATGCCATTGCCTGAAAGTAGAGATGCACCTAAGTTCAGAAGCAGTGAGCCTGCTGAGGTTCACAGGTTTCTGCAGAGGATGCAGTCTCTATTCAATCATGCAGGCATTGTGGAGGATGGAGAAAAGAAGAAGAGGTTATTAGAATATGTGGATGCAGAAACTGAGCAGGAATGGAGAGGGTTCGATAGTTTTGAGGATAGATATCCTTGGGCCACCTTTATAAGGGAGGTTAAGGAATCATACCCTGAAGCTATGGATGAGGCAGGAAGCATGGCAAACCTGGATAGGATCTGTAAGGAGCATGCCAGGCTAAGCAGAGGGGATGCCCCTGAGCTGCACTCCTTAATCAGAAAATTCAGGGCTGAAGCCAAAAAGCTGGATAGTGTTGTAGGGAATGGGGTATTGGTGGATAAGTTTATGGGGTGTTTTACACCTACCCTGGCAGAGTTAGTAGAGGAGAGACTCATCCACAAACATGGCCATTACAGGGATCCTGCTCGTAATCGTCACAAAGACAACAAGTATGACTTGTCTGAAGTGATTGCAGTGGTGACAGCCCTAGTAGATGGGACAACTGTCAGGAAGACTAGGGGAGAAACCACCAACAGGGAGGTGGGTGGAGTAGTAGTGAAAAATGAGGAGGCAGAAGAGAGGATGGCTCATCTGCAAGACTCTATGGTCACTATTGGGAAGCAGGTTGGCAGCATCCAAAGTGCTATGCAGGCTCTGCAAAATAGCCAACTGGACATGAGGAATGCCTTCCTAAATACCAAGAGTCACCATGGAGGGCAAACAGAGAGACCTGCTCAGGCCATGATGCCAACCCCTGGTGGAAGCACATATTGCTTCTACTGTTGGGGAACTGGTCATCGTATAGCTGAGTGTGAGCAGGTGAAATCAGATGTACAAAAGGGATGGGTGATCCTAGTAGATGGGAGGACTAGAATGCCCAACAGAGCACCTCTACCCAGAGAGCCATCCAGTATATCACCACATGATAGGGTGATGAAGTTACATGACTCTCAAGTGGGGTTATACTTTGGCTGGGCTGAGGAAGCTCAAGACATTCCAACCTATTCTACTTACACCAATGCTGTAAGAGATACTAGGGATGACATGTTGGAGCGCATCCAGCATGGAGAGGCAGACAGGCTAGGAGAACTGGAAAAAGGCTTTCAAAGACTAACAGAAGTCATGTCAGTCTTAGTCAACACCAGGCATACTCCTAGTCCTGGTGAAGGACAACAAGGAGGGTCCAAGGATTTTTGAGGAGCTCAATGAAGAAAATGGGGGAAGCTCCACCAGGAATACCCACATTGACAGAGAGACAGCCACAAAATTCCTGGAAAGAAAAGCTGACTTTGAGGATTCCACCCAAAGTGGCACCCAAGTTGGACTTACCTTTTGAAAAGGTGCCAGCTTTGAATGAGAGGCAGGAGGTACCAGTGCAGGACACTGGTAGGAGTTCCATTCAGGGAACTAGGAAAGAGCTGGAGAAGATGGTTGAGAAGCTGTGGGAGGTACCAGTCACTAACCACCAGAGAACTTCTGGATGTGGCACCTGGTTTGAGGGAGGTCATGGTACAAAAGTTGGTACCAAAGCCTCCCAGGCCTAAGGAACCCAACATTCCTAGGACAGCTACTCAACATCTGACAGCAGTGGAGAAAGAGCCTGACAAGGTAGATGTTAATGATCTACCTATGGCCACCTACTTCATTGCAGATGGAACACAATCTGGCTTGCCTACTGGTGCAGTAGTGCACCAAGATTGTGTTGCCACTTACTTGGAAAATATCCCAACAGGAGAAAAGCCAGTAGTGGTATATGTAGCGTAGTGCACCAAGATTGTGTTGCCACTTACTTGGAAAATATCCCAACAGGAGAAAAGCCAGTAGTGGTATATGTAGCCAGGGAGCTTGCAGTTCTGAGATCTCTCAACCAGTTGTCAATCAAAAGGGAAGAGCAGAGGCAATTCTAGATAGTGGATCAAATAGTCTGCATGGCTTTAAGAGAGGCTCTCAATCTAGGATTGACTGGATCCAGACATTAGGCTAGGATGGAGAGTGCCAATCAGCAAGTAAATGAATCTGTTGGTTTAGCACGTAATGTGCCATTCACTTTTGCTGAAGGGTTCACTATCTATCTACAAGTGCACATTTTTGAAAGTCCTGCTTATACTGTCTTATTGGGTCGTCCATTTGACACCTTGACAGAGAGCAACATTCAAAACTTGCAAGATGGCAGTGCCATCATCACTATTCGAGACCCTAATACAGGTCGTCGAACTGCCCTGCCTACTATTGAAAGAGGCAAAATGCCAAAGGCAGGGGCTGCTAGGGAGAGTGAAGCAAAATTTTGAGTCTCGAGGAACTGGTTACAGACCAGGGAGAGATTGCAATAAGTCTTGCTGAGACTCAGGAAGGAGAGATTGTGGTGACTGGATATTCTATGGAACATAGTAAATTCAGTCAGGAAGAGTTGAGGGATGTGTACTTGCATGCTTTTACAGCAAGCAAGGAGTGTGAAGAGAAGGAGCAGAAGACATTGTCAGCATATTTGAATGGGCATTTAGCTCAAATACCTGACAGTCTTGAGGAGCTGCTAGTACAAGAGGAAAACTTAGAGTCAAAAGCAGGTGTGGGGGAGACTGCCCAAGTATTTTCTAAGAAATACAAACCTGTGGCTAGAAAAGTTAAGCCTGTACTAGGTACCTCACCTGAGGAGTTTAGAATTGAAAGGTGCATTACTGGAGACCCACTGGCAGACATGCCTCAGTTGGATCCCAATCCACCAGAGTTCAAACCCACAGGGAGATACACAGCTGAGTGCAAAGAAGTCATTGACCAAGCCCATGGTGATGGTTTTCTTTGGCCAGAGGAGATGAAGGCAGTACATCACCTTATGATGCTGCAAAACCAGGCTTTTGCATGGGATGATTCTCAAAGAGGCAGGCTGAAGGAGGAATTCTTCCCTCCAGTGATCATGCCAGTAATACCTCACACCCCATGGGTGTTGAAGAACATTCCTATTGCTCCAGGTCTTAGGGATAGAATCTGCAAAATGATAAAGCAGAAGATTGAGGCAGGGGTCTATGAACCCTCTAACTCCTCATATCGCTCCCAATGGTTTACAGTGTTGAAGAAGGATGGTGAGAGCTTGAGGATAGTCCATAGCTTGGAGCCTTTGAATAAAGTAACCATAGCACATTCTGGGTTGCCACCAGCAACTGAAGAGTTAGCTAGTCACTTCTCAGGCAGAGCTTGTGGAGGGATATTTGACTTGTATGTAGGATATGATGAGAGAGTACTAGATGTGCGCTCTAGAGATTATACTACATTCCAGACACCATTTGGTGCTCTGAGGTTGGTTACCTTACCAATGGGATGGACAAATTCAGTGCCTATCTTCCATGATGATATTACATTCATCTTGAAGGATGAGATACCACATGTAACTTGGCCATACATTGATGATGTACCAGTCAGAGGGCCACCTCATAGATATGAGTTGCCAGATGGTAGCTGTGAAGTCATACCAGAGAATCCAGGCATCAGGAGATTTGTATGGGAACACCTGCTCAATGTGAACAGAGTGTTACAAAGAATCAAATATGCAGGGGGGACTTTCTCTGGAAAGAAGTCAGTAGTATGTGCAGATGAGATTGTGGTTGTTGGCCATAGATGCTCTTATGAAGGGCAGAAGCCAGAAACCAAGAGATTTGCCATAGTGATGGGATGGGGTGACTGCAGGGATAAACATGAAGTAAGGTCATTTTTAGGGACCTGTGGTACCTTTAGATCCTTTATCAAGGACTATGCCAAGGTAGCAGCACCTATCAATAAGCTTACTCAGAATGATGTGCCTTTCACTTGGGGAGAGGACCAGCGCTCTGCAATGGCACAAATGAAAAAGCTGCTAGCAGAAAGTGCTCCTTTAAAACCCATTGACTATGAGTCAGGAGGTGCAGTAGTTCTGTCAGTGGATACATCCTGGATGGCAGTGGGTTTTGGAATCTTCCAAGAAGACCCAGACAATCCTAAAATGCGCACTTGTGCCAAGTTAGGATCTATCACCCTGAATGAGAGAGAAGCTAGATTTTCTCAACCAAAAAGAGAGCTGTATGGTCTCATGAGGTCTCTGCTAGCTAACAAGTATTGGCTAGTTGGTTGTAGAAAACTAGTGATAGAAACAGATGCCAAGTATCTTAAGGGGATGCTAGGAAATCCAGGAGTAGGACCCAATGCCACTATCATGAGATGGATTGAGAATGTTCTACTCTATCACTTTACCTTAAGGCATGTGCCAGGCAAAACATTCAGTGTGGATGGATTGTCAAGGTGGCCTAAGCAGCCAGGAGATGAGGAGTACCCACCAGTTGATCCTGAGTTAATGGATGAACCCAAGTCTATGAACTATGAGTATCCAGACAAGATCAATAATGTACCTGGTTGGGAGGACTGGGAACCTTTGGAACTTGAAGAGTTTGCAGATCAAATTGACACTAGAGGTGGCTATCTAAACATGGTAGCTACTGAAGTATCAGACTTTGAGCAAGAACTTTGTAAAGCCAGGTCCCAAGAACAGGAGCTTAGGGATGGCATCTTGAGTCAAATACCAGGGACAAGCATGAATCCAGTAGCAGTATTAGCTATGACCATGCCTCTGTTACCAGTAGAAGACCAAGAAGTCAGAGTAGAGGACACACAAACCTACCTAGAACACAGGAAAGGTAGTGAGGGTGAGGACTGGGATAATCTGCTACCCACTGTTCAGAGTTGGTTGCAAGATCCAGGTACAGAACCCAAGAATCTGCAAGGCTGGGATCTAGAGAAGTTTAAGAAGTTTGCTAGGCAATTCTTCTTTGACAAGAAGGGGAGATTGTATAAGCGTTGTCATGAGGAAAAACATAAGCTAGTAGTCCAAATTGATAGACAAATGTTCATGCTTAAATCAGCCCATGATGCCTTAGGACATAGGGGGGCCTATGCCACCAGGATGCTTATACAGGAGCGTTTCTGGTGGCCTGGCATTGAAGGGGATGTGCAGTGGTATGTTGGGACTTGTCACAATTGTCAAATCAGACAAAAGACAGTAGTCAACAGGGAACCAACTGTAACTTATACTCCTTCCATCTTTCAAACAATTCACATTGATACCATGCACATGACACCAGCCTCCAATGGCTGTAAGTACATAGTACATGGCAGATGTGCCTTGTCTGCTTGGATGGAAGGTAGACCCCTGAGGAAGGAGAACCATAAGACCATTGGTCAATGGTTGTTTGAAGATGTGATTTGCCGCTGGGGCTGCATTGCAGAAATCATCACAGATAATGCTGGACAGTTCAACAATGGTTGTTTGAAGATGTGATTTGCCGCTGGGGCTGCATTGCAGAAATCATCACAGATAATGCTGGACAGTTCAAACAGTCACTGCCTGGTTGGAAAAGAAGTATGGGATTAGAGGCATTACTATCTCTCCCTACAACTCACCAGCCGAAAGACCTCATTGGGATGTCAGGCAAGCTTTGTTCAAGGCCTGTGAGGATCGCACCAAGTGGTTCTGGTTCTTCTACCATGTAATGTGGAGTGACCGAATAACCATTAGGCAGAGATTTGGATGCTCACCATACTTCATGGTCACTGGTGCTCATCCTACTCTACCCTTGGATCTAGCAGAGGCCACCTGGCTGGTAGAATTACCAGACGGACCTCTGACTACTGAGGAGTTGGTTGGATATCATGCTAGAGCTCTAGCCAAGCACCATCAACATGTGGAGGAGATGAGAGAGAGTGTTGGAAAGGCTAAGCTCCAATGGGCATTGAAGTTTGCAGAAGAGCATAAAAGCTCAATCAAGGACTTCAATTTTAAACCATTGGACTTGGTACTAGTCACAAACATGACTACAGAAAGTTCATTCAGTGCTAAGATGTTGCCACGATTTCATGGGCCTATGGTAGTAATTGCCAAGACTCAGGGTGGTAATTACATTGTAGCAGAACTAGATGGGTCAGTTTGGCAAGCACGAGTAGCTGCCTTTCGAGTTGTACCTTACAAGGCTCGCAAAAAGCTAATCTTGCCTGAAGGCATAGAAAAGTGGGTGGATATTACACCTGCTAAGCTAAGAGAACTAAGGGAAGAACTACGAAAACCTACAGAGTTGATCACCAAGGACATCTCATTTGGCACAGTAAGGCTCCATGAGCCCACTGACAGTGAGTTGGGACTGCCACAAACAGACTAAGCCAGAAAAAGATGAACTACAGTATGTATTTCAAAGGAAATAATACAGTCAGATCTATTCTGAGCTTTTAGCAATATTGTGGGGGATAGGCAGGGTAGCTACACCTCAGAGGAAGAACCAGCCATCAAACTAAGTCAGTAACTGACAGAGTTGGCAATAAAAGAGGGCAACATGTGTCAACGTTTAAACACAAAACTAAGTCTACGACTCAGTTAAGAATCGGACGTTGACGCAGCATGCCAACGCTTGCGTTCGAAACTGGGCAAGGGACAAAAAGTTCTAAACGAGGGCATGGGGTGCCGGTGCTGGAGTTCGAACCCAGTAAAGAACTGAAAACATGGACTAAAACAGTAAGCGTTCAAGCTCAGAACTGAGGAAAAGGACAAAAGTAAAACATGAGGGGTCAGCACGTCGAGAGTTCGAGCCCCAGGGGGGAGGCATTTACGACGGAATTGGCAACAATGGGATTTAAGACCTTTGTGGAATAATCAAACTAACTTAACATCCTGCCGTTTCGGAGTGAAGGAATATATTGGGGTGACGAAGTAATAGGAAGAAGGGGGAAGAACTATTTTAAAGACTACGCCAGGCAGAGACAAAGTCAATGCTTGCAACGAGGAGGGCGTTTAAACCTCCACGGAGTCTTCAGGTCCATCTTGAGTAGAGTCTTGAAACTCAACGTCCGAATCCTCGTTACCCGACTGTCAGACAGAAAGTTAGATGAAGGAACAACGAAGGGTTAAGAAAAGACTTACCACAAGCGGAACTTGAAGGGCGCGCAGAAGAGAGCCTGCCTGATCAACTTCTGAAGGACCTAGGGCCTGTTCGAGCCGAGTTTGGCGGTCCAAAATCATGTTGAAAGTCTGTAACGCTACGTCAAGCTGGTACAACTGATGTTGAGCAGCTAGATCAACAGCGTCACGGTGCTTTTGAAGGTCCGACCAAGGAACAGTCTCGCTGTCCTCAGCCAGCTGCACCAGGTCAAGAGCTTGATCGACCGCAGCAAGCAGGGCTAGCGCAGCGTCGCTGCCTGGAACATGATTAGCTAAGAGCAAGGAGGTCAGGAAAACAAAAACTGGGAAGTCAACAACAGGAACGCACTCAGAGAAGGCGTAACTTTGAGCTTCTTGGTCTTTGGTTTTTCCTCGGGCTCGGCCTAAGGAGGGATAAGAGAGATAGTCAGTGTGTCGAGACAACAAGCAATGAGGTCGAGCTTGTGAGCTAGGACTTATGTTAGCACGGCGCTTGACAGGGCAGGAGGCAGGTGTACCGAGCATTTTGACGTCTTTGTCTTGTGCACGACGTTGAGCCTAAGAAACGTGGGATAAGCGTGCAAGAATAAAATACAAGTCAAAAAGAAGGCTTACTTCTTCACGCTCCTTCCTAAGTTTTTTGCACTGCGCAAAGGGAATGAAGGCGTCGACGAAGAAAAAGAACGCCTTCACATCGCACGAAGCATCGGCCGTGCCACGGTCAAGCAGAGGAAGGAGCTCGGAGAGGGTCTCGCAGAGACCTCTCTGTTCAGCCAGACGACCAAAGGTGCTCTCGTCGGCGAAATGCTGCGAGAAGCATCAAGACAAAAGGAGGAGAGAGAATAGAAAGGAGAAATGAACCCAACTAGCGCCACCCAAGAACCAAGCACGATCAGCAGGTGTGCCAGGAAAACACCTGGCAGTGGCACAGAGGCCCATCGCGGCTTCTGCAAACCATGGGTACTTGAAAACAGACACGATGGCCTTGTTACCATCACGCTTGACAGCGCGCTGGAACAAGCCATAAAAATCTGTTGGGACAGGCACAGGCTGGGGCGGCGGGACAGCTGGCTTGGGAGGCGTTGAGATAATGACTTGAGGATGAGGTTTTGAGGTCGCGAATCTGCAAGGGGCAGTAGGAGCACCAGGAGGAGCCATGGTGGGATATGAGCAACTCAGGTCGCACTTAAAAACCCAGGATGGGTATAATCAAACGTCGAGAAAAAGAGGGAAAAAGGCAAAGAAATTTATTTTTCTATCTGTAAGAGAAGAAAAATTTAGTTCTTGCTGGGAGCAGTGATCGAAAGAAAGGCAGGATGCACCAAGTCTACTACGATGACTGAGGGCAGTCATTATATGGTGCGGGGGAGGTGATACGTCCGCCTCCAACTGAGGCAGACAAGCTGGTATCAACGGCTCCCAATATACCCGTGTTTTAATAAAACAAATGCTCAAAACTGTAAGCATTGCATCGAAAACCGTAGACGCCGGGAGCCTTACCTCAAAAGAAAAACCCTGACAATAAAACGACGAGCCAAGTACATAGTAACGAGGTGCGCAACCAGCGATCAGAAAGACAATCACGAGGAATTAGCTGATGGTGGCAGTGCACAAGATAAGATCTCGGCAGAAGCCCCGAGATCTCATTTGGCATCACCCACCAAAAGCCAAATCCTGGTGGCAGTGCACAAGATAAGATCTCGGCAGAAGCCCCAAGATTCATTTGGCATCACCCACCAAAAGCCAAATCCAAATTCCTTCCCGACATCGTGACCTCGTGCAAACACGTCCCCAAGCCTACAGTATGACCCGAGGTGGCCATAGAATGAGACCAGGAGCTCCAGGAAGACAACGCAGGGAAAAACAAAGAAGTGAGGAAGTAAATAGAAGCAGAAGAAGGATTAGCCGTACAATCCGACGGACGAACCATTAGCCACGACGGCAGTCTCGGAAACGCAACAACCGGGGCCCGGATTCGGCACAATTGTGTCCGGATGAGTAATAACGAGACTACAAGTAAACACAAGGGAAATAGGAGTGGTCCGTGCAGTGAGGGAAAAGGTATAAAAGGAGGACAAAGATGGGGGAGTTGGGCAAGCAATTGCATTGCCACGGCTCGGAATCCCCAGGGAGCGATCTCTTAGGCCTAGGAGCATTACAGTAGCTTCGGGTTTTAGTTTTAATACTATTTTGTACCCACCTTTCGAGTGTGACTTTTATTTTAAAAAGTTTGCATTTCAAACATAAAACAATTAAAATTACAATCACATTTACAAAGTGTGTGTGCGCATAACTTAGCCCCACGTACTCTGTGAAACTGGGACAGTTGAAATATCGCAAAGTTCAGTCTAAATTATATTTTGGACTACTTTAAATAAAGTAAACTTCTCATTTCGCATCAGTATAGTAGTATGCCATTCTATATAAATATGATAGCATTGTTTAGTATCATAGATTGAGCATCACTCAGTATTATAAATCAAGCATTGCTTGGCATTTGACAGAACACATAGGTATTAAGAGTGTGCATGTTGAATTATTGTAGGCTCTCTGTTAACTGTATATAAAAGATGTTGCATCAAATTAAACACGTGCATATTTTGCGAACAATGCATATTTAAAAACAATGAGCAATAAATTGATTGATAGCCAGGCACTATACACAGACAATCTTATTATTAAAATCAATTTACAAGTACAAAATAGGTTACATATAAAATAACCATCACTATGATCATTTAATCTAACATTACATTATAGCTTGAAACTATCACTGAAGTAGCAGCTTATATAAACTATTAATAAAGTGACAGCTTATATAAACCACTGCTGAAGCAACAGCTTATATAAACTATTATTGCTTGAAGGAGAGTAATATAGTAAATATCACCGATTCAGAAAGTAACACAACAAAAGATTTAAAGCATGTTAAAAGTACAATCAAACTATCACTTGCAGTTTTTTCTGCCCTGTAGTTTAACAAAATATTTCTACATGAAGAAAAAAAAATGCATTTAGTGAACAAATAGTTAAACAAATAATGGCTCAATAAAAAATCTATATTGAGACTATCAAAACAATGCAATATAAAAAACAACTACTAATAGTAACAAGTAAATATCTAATGGCTAGATGGCTAAGGTCACAACTGAAGTCACACATTAAAATATGCCCATCTGCACTGTGCCTCCATGTGAAAGGTTGTTAAATGCCATTTTTTTTAATAGTTGACATAAAGAAAGAGCAGTAAAAGTAGAAACTACTTACATCTCTTAAACTTGGCTTTTTCCTTAGTGGCACTGATGCAATCTACCATAGGAGCAGGTTCAACAAGATGCATTACATAAGTAGAGTCATGCAATATAATGACAAACAACAAGTTCAAGGTGAGATATATAAAAATATGAAAACATATTCAAATACAACATCAATGTACTTGAGATCACTGAACTCATACCAGTTGACACTAAAACCAACACTGACAACAGAATTTTCTAGAATCTCAATATTATTGTTTTTGTATGGATGCCAAGAAGGAAGTGAATCAAAGTTACTGAATATAAAATAGAATGGTTAACCAGTTTCTACCTTGCTATCATATACAGGAACTGAGAAAATGTTAGAACATTATATGGAAATGAGAATTGAACTTGACAACTGGCTTATACAAATCAGCAACCCTAGCTGATTTAAATATAGGAGCATCCATTTCAGTAAACATTGAGTTACTCTTTATACTGGAGGGCCTCTTGAACTTGTAGCTGATTTAAATATAGGAGCATCCATTTCAGTAAACATTGAGTTACTCTTTATACTGGAGGGCCTCTTGAACTTGAGGTTGCATACCCACCATCTGAAGTCACATTAAATGCAGAATCAACAGAACAATAAAACATGACTCATTAACATTGTATGTAGAGGTTTTACTCTCATCTCGCATAACAAATGTCATACTATTACTAGAAAGAATATCTTGAATATTGTCTGGGAAGTTGAAAACACAATCCAAAACAGCAAACTACTAAAGAGACTTCTGATGAAATTTAACAATTTTGATGTGATGCTGACTATACTTGTCAGATAGACTCCCAACAAGAACAGAACTATTAAATAGATGTGAAGCAGTTACCACTCCAGAAGTAATACAGACACAGAAGAGGCTTGTCAAATCCTGAAAAGCCAATTGCTGCTTTGGGGTATTTAGTTGAGCAGAGTCAGTCCTAGCCAAGTTAACATAGAAGGCGTGACAATTGGATAAAAAGAAAAAGAACAACAAACTATTTAAAAAGTCATCTATAAGAACAGAAAAAATACAAAACAAGAAGCAAAATGCACATTCAATTATCTTCATTCATATGCTCAGCAACAACACCAATGTGCATGTAATGAATGTTACTATCACTGTTTATTTTGTTATATTTAAAAAGCTGGATTCTGAGTTGTTTCCTGGTGATAGTTTGAATATATGCAAGCAAAATAGTAGATGTCAGTACACACTTAAGAAATGGTGTAAGAGCAACCTTTGGAGGCTGTGGCTCAGTCACACAGCTGGCAGAGGAAGATCCAAAGTGTATTAGAATATATACTGACAATATTATGATAACTACTCACTTGACAAAGGGAGATTCAAAGAGAACAAGTGAGAATAGTACTAACAAATAGTGTTAAAAGAATAAAAACAGTAAAATGAGATAATATCAGAAGAAATAAGCATACTTGTCTGAATTCTAAATAGTAGTTAAAGAATCAGAGCATCTTAAGAGCTGAAAAAAGTACTAACAAATAGTGTTAAAAGAATAGAAACAGTAAAATGAGATAATGTCAGAAGAAATAAGAAAATGAATGAAAGAAGAGTAAAGACATAAAGAGTGAAAGAAGGAAGAAATGATGAGATAATGTCAGAAGAAATAAGAAAATGAATGAAAGAAGAGTAAAGACATAAAGAGTGAAAGAAGGAAGAAATGAGAGTTTTTTGACAAATAGCGGAAGAAATGAAGAGTTTTTGACAAATAGCAGTTCTTAATAAGTTGACACCATAGAGTTTTTTTGAATAGAAGGCTGCATGACTGCTTCCACTGCAAGCTCTTCTACAAGATCAATACAAGAATCAATGCTGCAGCAAGATATTAATAGATGAAGTACACAGATAAAGGAAGAAATCAACATATGGTTCAATAGCATTTGGGTAGACAATTGAGACTGAAGCAGCCAAAGCAGACAAAACAAAGAATAAAGTCTGATAGTATGTTGCTATTATTGTTTGTAACTTCTTAATTGTTGGCATTATCATTGCCAGCTGCCACAACAGGCATCAACTTTTTAACAAGCAGCTTAGATATGGGCTGCTTAGCAATCTTATACCAAAGCAAAAAGAACAAAATAAGCACAATCCAATAATATAGAAAAAACAATCTATATCAACACAACAGGCAAGTCATTGTCATTATCAGACAATTCAACAATTTTTTAGAGCAAAATTATTATCCAAAATTGGACTAGCAGCCTTGACCACAGCTTTGGCACACAACTTTTTAGAGCTTGACTAGCTTGCAAACAAAGCTTTCTCTGTTATGGTGTAGAAGCGTTTTGAGAATGTGAAACATAAGGAAAACTGCATACAAATGCAAACAAATTACAAATCATGTATACAGTATGACTGTTTGATGACAAGGTTGCATCTTTAGCAGTCAATCTAGCTATAGTCTAGCTATATAACAGCAGTCAAGAAAAGCAACAAAGAGAACAGAAATACAAACATGACAGGAGTATCAATAGATGGAATAGACACAGCCTTTTTTTTCTTAAATGATGGCATGGCAGAAATACTAACAGAACTGACACCAAGGCATTAAGTAAAAAGATAGTCACAAATACAACAAGGAATTTACAAACTCATCATGTAAGGCAGAAACCTTTTGCTTAGACAGCAATCTGCTGTTAATAGACTTATAGAACATCAGCATCACATATTACAATATGAAACAAGTGCTCACCCAACAGACAAATCAGCTGTTTCAGATCCAGAAGCTGCTGCTGCAGAAACACTATCAAATATGCTATGACAGGCAAATAAGCAAGACTGGTCGCAACTAAAAGATCTGCACACATGCTTGCAACCTATCTGCACTTCTGCACTAAAGGTAACAAGTTTTTTTTAAAAAAAAAATCAAAGAAAATAATATAGAACACACATAGTCTTGAGTTGGTCAACAAGTGTCTGGGCCTTAGTCTCTTCAGACTTTGACTTGTGGAGTGGCATGGGTTTGTATGTGATAAAACACACAGAGAAAAAGATGAGGTAGAGAGAGGATTATCAAAGACCGTAGACAGTAGACACTTTTATATAGAGTAACAAGCTGCATATTGCATCAAAAAGGGAAAGAAGGCATAACATAAAGAATGGTGTTTCTCTTCCTTTGAATAAAATAAAATGAAGTAAAATAAAAAACCCAATAAGACAGGATTTACAAAAGATATACTGAGATCTTTACATAGAACACAAGCATCACAGATCCACAACTCATAAGGTGATACTTTAATAGCTGGAACCTCAGAAGGGCAACACACAATAGAAATTTGCCAATGGGAGAACAGAGAAAGAGAGGCAGAGGAATAATACAAGGTCTGTTTCCAAACAGTTGAGGATAATAAAACAAAGCCAGAAACAAAGCCAGAAATCAATGTACCACTAGCAACAGACTATAGAAACTATCAAGATGCTAGGCACAGTGGAGAAGGTACCAAATAATTGAAGTGCATATATCAAAAAAGACAAGGACAAAAAAGAAAACAAATTGGATATAGAACAGGTAAACTAAGATATATCACATCATACATGTCAGGTTTCACTGAGTCAGGGGCTTTCTGGAAAAGCAACACCTTTACAAGGTAGACTTGATCTATGTGTACTCAGAGGTCTGGAACTCCAGACCATGCTCTGGAGTTTAAGACATAAATAATACAAGGTAGACTTGATCTATGTGTACTCAGAGGTCTGGAAC
The DNA here is from genome assembly GCA_027475525.1 of Macrolepiota albuminosa. Taxonomy (NCBI): domain Eukaryota; kingdom Fungi; phylum Basidiomycota; class Agaricomycetes; order Agaricales; family Agaricaceae; genus Macrolepiota; species Macrolepiota albuminosa. The sequence goes on from JAMWFC010000109.1 coordinate 246,983, forward strand.
TCCAGACCATGCTCTGGAGTTTAAGACATAAATAAAAATTTCCAGGATAATGGACTTGTCTGGGGATTAAGAGAAGTCAAAAGGGTGATGGGTTAAGGTCAAGTCAGGAGCTGGGGGTTAATAAACTTTAAGTCACAAAGTATGTACCAATCTCAAGGATATGCATATAAGTCAAAATGTGTCAGTCAGCATGTACCAGTCAAAACCAAAAGGCATGCAAACAAATCAGTGTAATATCAAGACTAAGGTACTACAATTAGGTAGCTACTCTTTAAATATGTGCAGGAGTCACTCCAGGTTCCTGAGGGGTTCCAGGATGTCTGAGGCAGTTCTGAGAGTTAATAAGTGGCAGTGGAAGGAGAGAGATTGTATACTGAGAATCATACATGTGAAGTGCACAATCAATTGGTGCAAGGAGAAGGCCATAATGCATGATGTATAATAGCCAGAGTGATTGGCATGATCTGATTGTTAATTGCGGAGTAATGGCCATGCCAGCAGATGATTCCAGGGTCTATGATGCAGGACTGTCAGGAATTGTGCTTAATGGTAGGATTTGATGCACATGATGGCAGTTCCGGCAGATGTGATAGCAGGACCTATATCATGAAATTGGTGAGGGAGCCCCAGATGGGGTTCCAGGGATGTCCTGAGTGGTCTCAGATGGGGGGTCATGACAATATACAGGAAAACAGATTCACTGATACCATAAAGAATACACTAATAGCACAACAGACTAAAAGGATACCAAGACACTGCAGAAACACAATGTATGTCTAGCCACTGTCTGACAGATGTATTCTGCTAAGAGAGCCACAGTTGATATATCATAACAGAAATGACCTTAGAAGCAGATTACAGCATAGAAGCAGCAAGTAAGCAATGCTTACAGATACTTCAACATCAATAGACTCATTATGCAATTAAGAAACTGTGATTGAGAAAGCCATATGCAAAGGAGAGGAAGAAAATGAAGTTATGCTGACCAGCATTACACATGTAAGTAACCAAACTGCACAATGTATGTTGGGCTATCAACATATAAGACACAACAGAAACGAAGATGGGCAGAAGCCATTAAGATAAAAGAAGTAAACAAACCTCAATCATGGTGACTAGTGTACATCTACAAAGATGGCAAGGTATCAGATGAGGAGTGAGTTTTCACAGTATATGAAGCCATCAGCAAAAAAGATCTCCTGCTACTGAAAAGAGAAACATGCATGAGGTGCATTCAATGAAGTTCAAAATAACAGAATCTAATCACATAAGGCAGTAACTACAAATGGCTGAAATACATGAAGCAATATGTGAAGCTAGACAGCCTAGGAACAAAATATTTTGACAATGCAATGACAGAAGCAACAGAGATCAGCAAGTACTTCAAACTTGAGTTCACATAAGGGCAACTCAAATGCTGGCATGACATGTTCTTTGGACAGCAAGAAAGATCACTCAACATAGCAAACAGGATATTTACACCAGTATCCAACATGGAGAAGAATAAACAGCATATTTTCATGGACAAAGAACTAAATCCATACAAGCTCATAGATAAAACAACACAGAAAGGATTTATAATTACTGAAGACAACATGGTCCGATTCTTGAAAATGAAGGTAAATAAAGAGAACAGGACAATGTAAGTACAACACAATAGAGCAAGAAATAAAACTGAAGAAAACTTAAAATGCAAACATTACAAATTAAAAAGACTCTAAATGGAAGACCTCATTTCTGTCTAGCTATCGTTCCAAGTTGTTAATCTGGTAGGTGGAAAACTCAAAATGCTTCTTGTATTAAGATCTATGATTCTTATTGAGCACTGGTCTAGCTTCATAAAAGTGAGTGACAAAGCAACACAGTAAATACACTAATAAACACCTCCACAGAACCTAGTATCCAATGAAGGGACCAAGAACAAACTGAAGAAAAAGCTAAGAGACATTTCAGATAAGAGTCAGAACAGAATAGAGGTGGATGCATTGGACAATAGCAACAAGAAGAGAGACAGATAGTGATTGCCCAACCATGACGTGCATTCATAATCCTACACATACAAGTCTTATATCTGACCAATGATTAAATCAATCAAAAAGTCTTTAATTGCAACCACAACACTCAATCACATTTGCTTTGTCACATTGTTAATAATGGCTTTATTGATTTTTGACAATTGCATATAGTTTCAAATATGATTCACAGACACTTGCTTGGGTCTGACTATATTGTTGTCCAGCTTCCTTTCTTACTGAGTTTACTGTACATGTATTTTGTTTCTCTTCCACTGATTCTTCTTATTTTAGTTACTTTGATAGTATTACTGCATTATTATATTACCAAATAAACTGTATTTTTCTGCAACTACTTGGACTCTAATATCACAAAGAAACAACCACAGCTGGAGCAACAGCTTACAGAGCAGCAACTTATATAATATCAACTTACATTGCCAACAGATCTACATGAGAATTTCTTTCTATTTTCTTTTAATGTGATCCCAACTTGTATATATTTATTTACTTTTGTACTTTCTCACTTTTGGTGTTCACCAGCTCATTAGTTTAATAATATTTCATTATTGCTGACAAGTCAATAGCTATCTATCTAGCATAGGTAGATAATGTTATCATAATATAATGATTTATCTATTGATGATGTAAACAACTGCTGGAGCAAAGAAATAATGAAATCTTCACACATCTGACAGAAAACATAACAAATTACATACATCATAAAAAATATATAAACAAAAAACAAATTAAATAAAAAACAAAAACAAATAAAAAGCAAAATAAATAAATATATTTGTATATATAAATATAAAGAAAACACAAGTACGATTTTTCAACATGAGGATGGACATAATAGCTGGTAGAGATAGCCAAAAAGGAGCAAATATTGAGGATATGATAGTAATAGCTAGTAGTAATAGCTGGTAAAGATAGCCAAAAGGAAGCAAATATTGAGGACATGGTAGTAATAGCTAGTAAAGATAGCCAAAAGGGAGCAAATATCAAGGACATGATAGTAATAGCTGGTAAAGATAGCTGAAAGGGAGCAAATATCAAGGACATGGGAGTAATAGCTGGTAGTAATAGCCAGTAAAGATAGCTGAAAGGGAGCAAATTTCAAGGACATAGCCAGTAGAGGAAGAGACATGGCAATGGCTGAGATCATGTGAGGGGCACAAATTTTGAGGACAAAATGCATATCAAAGCAGGTAGTAAAACCTCGGTCTACTAAAGTAGACCTCAGAATCAAACTTACATAGGAAGAGGTAAGAAACACCATCTACTGAAACAGCATGAAGAAAGTGCCAGGAGTTAGCCAGCAGCCATTTAACATGTTTCAGTAAGCATAGGAGGCAGAGAACAACTCAATCTTTGCTCTGATGAATCATTGCATTGAGGCAGTTACTACCCCAAACCATGGCGAAAAGCAGTAGTAGTGATGATGCCAACCTGAGTTGGATGCACTGGACAAATATGCAGTACAACACCATCTCCAGCACCTGGCATGCGTAGTAGTAAAGAGTTCTGACAGAGTCACAGTGTGCTCGAATGAATGTGATAGAACAATGTGCTAGAAAATAGTGCCTCAAATGCTACCTGGCAAACTGTGAGTGCCATAGCCTAAGCAAAGATACAGAGATGGAGATGAATAGCGCAGTATAATGTGCCTGTAGGTGGCACCGTAAATGATGAAGACAAGACAAACAAGGTTAGTGCCCAACTTGGTGGCGATGTTGGGCTAAGCTAGTGCAATTTGAATGCTAAGTGTAACTTGAGTGCTCAAGGATTATGATTTGTTGTTTTTCTGTACATGCAGAGTAGCTATCTTTTATACTATGCGCTACTATATTTTTGAAATAAGTCCATTCGCAGCGCTACCAATTAGCACCTCTCCTTGTGGTTGCAGGTAACAGTGACCTGTCAATGGCCAATTGGCCAGGCCTTTGTGGGGTATGGTCAGAAAATCCTCAACAGATACCATGAGTTCTATTGTCGGTGCTAAACCTGGTATTAATTCTTGATGGATAAAATGTTGGGCTAGAGTATATCCTGTTCCATCGCTGCTGATTCTTTAGACTTCTGATTGAAATGCCTCGTCCAATGGCAGCACCTAATGCTAACCCCTTTATAGAACTGATCAGAGTTTAATCAAAGTCGCATCCCCACTGTCATGCTAGCGCCCTGAGTCCTGGGTCTTCTAATCCTCCAAAGTCAATAAGTAGTATATGCTGAAGACTTAATAGTGGGGGTTTAGACTGATAAACAATGCCTATAATTGAGCGCTAAGGTCTGTGGTGTCCTGTGTCCAAGAGGATTGCTAGGGTCTTGAGTATGGCCTGTGTCCATAGGCCTGTAGTGTGCTCCTTGATGCGCTCAGTCTGAGTAGAAGCCTATTAGTAGTAGCATTACAGAAACCTGGAAAGCCAGACTATGCAAAACCAGAGGCATACAGGCTGATACAGTTGCTGGAATGCCTCAGTAAAATACTGGAGAGAATAATAGCCAAGAGGATAAGTTACTTAGTGAGCAGGCATGATAATGCCCTACTAACACACATTGAAGACATCCAAGCTGCAAGAAACCATGGTAAAGTCACATCCATACTAACATTCAATATTTCAGGCTTTTTCAACAATGTCAACCATGTGCAACTACTTAGGGAGCTACCCCACAAAGGCATCCTGTTGCTGCTAGTAAAATGGACAGTGTCATTTCTGAGCAAGAGACAGGCAGCAATATGTCTAGATGAGGTAAGAGGTGACATGAAACCAGTCAAGAATGGCATATTGCAGGGGTCACCAGTATCACCAATCCTATCGATAGTGTACAGAAGCAAGATCCTGGAGCTGATGGAAGTCAGACAGAAGAATCTGGACAACAACACAATGCTGCTGATGTAGATTGATGATGGCACATTGAGAGCTGCATCAAAATCTCTAGACACCAATGTCAATATCAAGACACTGAGGAGTGATTTCATTTTTGTGAATGAATGGCTAACTAAAGTAGGACTATCAACAGAACCAGAGAAAACAGGCCTCATGCATCACTCCTGGAAACATAATAGGAGATCCTCCCTCCCAATCAAATCACCCATGCCTGATGGGTCAGAGACAACAGTCAGAGCAGGGAAAACAATATGCATTCTGGCTCCCTCCCAATCAAATCACCCATGCCTGATGGGTCAGAGACAACAGTCAGAGCAGGGAAAACAATATGCATTCTGGACTGATAATTGATAGAAAGCTAATGTTCAACCAGCATGTGCAGAAAATCACACAGAAGGCCAAGAGGGCAGTGGCTTCTGCATGAGTTTTAGCCAACATGATATGAGGCCTGAGCCAGTACCAGCTTAGGATGATGTGCAAGGCTTGCATGGCTCTGATCATGACATATGCGAGCCCAATATGGTGGACAAGTAAGAGGATACATGCAATCAAGCTAACAAAAGTACAGAACAATGCACTCAGATACATGGCCGGCACATTCAGAACAACACCGATAAAGGCACTTGAGGTAAACATGGCAATCCTGCTGATTGAAATCTTGATGGACATGCTCACAGGGGGATACGCCACCAGACTCCACAGGCTGAGGCAGACTAAGTTCTAACCCAGTGTTAGAGCATCTGCCTGCAGAATGGAGGGAGGGCAGACCAGTAACCATACCACCCTGTTCACAACCATGCCCAGGAAAAACCCTCAAAGCAAGAGGCAGACAAAGCAAACCCAACTCAAAAGGATAACCAAGAAAACATACAGACCTACAGAAGGGGAAACCATATCTCCATTCATAGCACCGCCCTGGCAGAAAATGGCAAAGCATTACAATGGGAGACTTACCATCACAGGGGCCCTGAAAGGAAGGACAAAGGCTGAAGAAGCCAAGAGACATAGGGAAAGAGTGAGTAGGCTGGAAGTCGATGAATCCAGAGTATGGGTCTATTCTGGCAGCTCAATGCACAAGGAAGGACCAGAAAAGAAGGTCAGGAACATGGGCTGGGGGGTAGTAGGATGCCATTGAGGAAGAGAAGTCTTCTTGAGCAGGGGAGGCATGGGACACAGAGCAGAGGTCTATGATGCTGAGCTGGTTGGACTGATGCAAGCCACAACGATTGCAATAAATATACAAGACAATATGAGCAGGTAAAACACATGCATATCTTTGCTGACAATATAGCTGCCGTGATGTTGGTGTATGGACCAAAACCGGCACTGGGACAGAAGCAGATGATAAGGACCACACATGCAGTGGACGAATTCCTACAGGGAGATGAGGAGCGGATGCTCAGCGTGGAGTGGTGTCCAGGGCACAAGGATGTTGTGGGCAATGATTACATCAGTATGAGATCGTGTATGATTTGTTCATGACATACGTTTTGTTTACTATACATTTTATTCTGTTTCATTATGTCATAAAACTTCCAAGAAATTCGAAATGTCTCAACTTCACTTATAAAATATGTACAGATACCTGAAGTTCGAATCATCTTCGATTTCAAACTTCAGGTAAGTAACAATAGGTATTCATTTACTCGTATTAATCATCTTTGATTTCGAACTTCAGTTTGTACCATATACGTGAATACATATATTCTGCATTATGCTGCGACAGGTTATGGGCCCCGCTGTCAGCGAATCAACTTCCGATACTCTACAGTTTGCGAAGTTCAACGGAAACAATTATCACGTATGGTCCAATAATATGAAGGCTGCGTTACAGTCAAAATCGCTCTGGGGTATTACAAGTGGATGCGACAAATGTCCACCAAAACCCCCTGACCAGTTCCCGGGTACAACTATTACATCCCATCCTAATCCCACCGATGATAGTCCGGATCCAGCCGTTAAGGATAGTTCGATGCCGACTGTCAAGGAGGAAGAAGAGGTTCAGGAATCTTGGGACATCATCCTGTCCAAGCCTTACCTCATATAGGAACAAGCTCATGAAAAATATGAGCGGTGGTTAAGCAAAAACGATGTGGCCGTTGGCTTAATCCATAGCGCCATCAAATACACGCAGCGAGACTCTATTATTGACCTTCGAAGTGCGAAAGCCATTTGGGATCACCTGCACAAAAGTTACGTTGACCAACAAAGCAGTACAAACGTACATTACTATTATCAGCAATTGTACGCAAAAAAATGGGATGGTCGTTCACCTATAACAAACCATATCGGTTTTTACCTTGATATACGCCGTCGTATTACTGATGCTGGTCACAAAGTTAATGACAACACGGTCATCAATGCCATTTTTTTATCGTTGCCTAGTACCGCAGCCTGGGAAGTCATGAAGCAGAATCTGTTATATCAAGGGAATTCTCTTACCATCGAAAGTATATCAGCGGAACTAATATCCGTGTACGATCGCTTAACTCAGGAGGAAAACGCATCAAATAAACAGCTCGCTTTTGTTTCTAGACCCAGCAGCGTGTCCAGTGGGAGTAAACCAGATGTAAAGAATTCCAAAAGGAAGGTCAAACCAAAGCGGGAGCCTAAGCCAGAGGATACTTGCCATAACTGCGGAGAGAAGGGTCATTGGAGCCCCAAATGTCCCAAGCCGAAGAAACCTAAAACATTGGGAAACACGAACGTATCAGTGGATAGCTCTCTGACGTTTGGAAGAGAAGTACAGAAACTTTTGATGGCCACGTCAAACGGGATGCCCTCTGGACTACTACTTGACAGCGCTGCGTCTTGTCATATGGTCACAGACAAAGGCTGGTTCAACGAAATACGCGATGTCAAAAATCAATATATTTCGGTTGGAGGATACAACCGCCTAGCCGTGTCCAGTATAGGTTCTATTGCTTTTCGAACATACGTCGTGGACGGTACAAACGATGTACAATTCGACAATGTATTATACGTACCAAAGCTAGGCGCAAATCTTATTAGCCTCAGATTGTTGCAACGAGCAGGCGCGGTACTAACCAGTTTCCCTTATGAGATTAGTTTGGCCTGGGGCAACAAGAAATTCTTACGTGCCAGACTTACGGGTGATCATGGCACAATGTACCGAATCAAATGCCTGAACCTAGGAATAGACAACAATCAGGTTGCTTATATTGCAAGCGAGTCGACAATGCGATTGTGGCATCGCCGTATGGGGCACCTTAATCCCAGAACAATCAACAAAATGATGGAGCAAGACCTCGTAACTGGCCTAAGAATCAAATTACCTCGGGAATTCGATTGATTATGCAGCGGGTGCGTCCAGGGAAAGTCGACTCAGCCCCCTCTTCCCAAAGTCAGTACAAAAAGCTACGACAAGAACGAGTTGCTCGTCATGGACCTCATCAGACCTATGAACGTACCCACCTGGGATGGCAAAAGATACGCTCTCGTAATCGTCGAAGTAAGTCGCCGCTTGCCAAATAGCTCACTTTTGGAAAGTAAGGAGGAAACGGCGGAAGAGGTGCGTGGAACTGTTGCCCGTCTTGAAAGGCAGTCAGGTCAATTAGTCAAAATAATCTGAACGGATAACGGCACCAAATTCGTCAATTCCACTATCGAGAAGTTCTGCAGGATGAATGGTATAGTTCATGAAACTACCAACCCCTACAGGCCTGAGCAGAACGGGATAGCAGAACGCATGATCGCTGTTCTCATAGAGATGGCGCGTAGCATGCTTCATGCAGCAAATATGGATTTGCGTTACTGGGGCGAGGCATTCATGTATGCCACATATATTCATTCAATTATGCCTACGTTGGCCTTGAACGGTAAAATACCGTTCACCAAATGGAATAACTCACACAAAAAGCCTGACGTATCTCACTTGCATGTCTTTGGATCATTCAGATGGGCACATGTTCCGAAAAAGGTAAGGCACGGGAAACTTGAATCCCGTGCAGTGAGGGTTTGTATGCTCGGATGGTGGGCAGGCAAAACTAAAGGATACAGGCTAGAAGATCTTGAGAATGGAAAACTAATCACTTCCCAAGATGTACAATTTCATGAGGACGACATTCCTAGCGAGCTCGCACAAGTCGAGCACAATACTGGTAAAGCCCGGTCAGAACTGATATATGACTCAATTAATACGTCAACGTATCCTGAAGACAACTTACCTCGTCAAATACGCGTGCCTACTCATCCCTCTGACCTCAGTCAGCTGACTGAAGGCGATGACTACACTAGTGCGCCTGAAGGTGACATCAGCGATCACGAATCTCCGTCTATGGTGACCCCTCGTCCTGTTACTCCAGAACAGGACGAGTACGACGCAGAGACCCCTGGCACACCAAAAAAGAAGGCAAGATGGGAGAGCTTACCAAGGCATCAACTTCCAGTTCGATCTTGACGGATTCCAATCAGGTACCAGCAGGAGGATGACAACGAAGTCAATACTCATGTCGCTCATGTGGCTATATCTGGACCATCAATGCGCGAGGCCATGCGAACCTCAGAAGCAGATAGTTGGAGGCAGGCAGTGGAGGACGAATACAAACAACTGATCAACAAAGGCGTTTTTGAGGAGGTAAATAATTTACCTCCGGGCAGAAAGGCCATGGGAAGTAAAATCGTTCTCAAAGAAAAGCTCGATGGTCAAGGAAATCACGTGAAGTTTAAAGCAAGAATTGTAGCCCAAGGTTTTTCTCAAGTTCCTGAAATTGATTATCACGATACGTTCTCTTCTGTTGCAAAATTCACCACGTTGCAAGTTTTTCTAACTACCGCTGCCATGCTTAACCTCGAAATACATCAAATCAATGTTGTCAGGGCTTATCTTGAAGCCGATTTGGACGAGGAGATTTACATGAAAGCTCCCGAAAACTTCAATGGGGCAAGATACTGGAAACTGCGTAAAGCCATCTACGGCTTGAAACAAGCTGGTCAGAAGTGGAAGGAACGTCTGCACGATGTACTCATGTGCCTTGGTTTCAAACAGTCACGAGCTGACGACTGTTTATACATTCTCCGTTCACAAGGTAAAATCGTATTGATTGTTTCAGTATATGTGGACGACATGGCAATTGCGGGAAATGATCTCAGCCGAATAACCACGTTCAAAAACGACATGAGCAGTGAATTCGAGATAACGGATTTGGGAGAAATCCACTATATGCTTGGACTTTGAATCACACGTTATCGAGAAAACCAAACTATACGTCTTGATCAATCGGCCTACATTGATTCAATCTTAAATCGCTTCAGAATGAGCAGTTGTCACGACATCACGACGCCACTAGCTACGAATCATAATCTGTCAATGTTACAATCACCCGAAACTGACGAGGATATCGACCAATACACAAAGTATGCCAATGGAATCAACTACTTATCAATGGTCGGATTGCTTCTTTATGTGACTCAAACCCGCCCAGATATTCAATTTGCTGTGAGCCTAGTGGTGCAATTCGCCAACAACCCCGGGATACCACATTTGACGGCATGCAAACACATACTACGTTATCTGAAGGGCACCAGAAGTTATGGTCTAGTTTTGGGTGGGTCTGCAGACGCTGAGGTGAGTTTAGTAGGATGGAGTGATGCGAACTGGGCACAAGATCATTACAATCGAAAATCCATTAGCGGTTGGTGCTACAAGATCAATGGAAGCGTCATATCATGGTCCTCCAAGAAACAGCTAGGCATTGCTACATCGACTGTGGAAGCTGAATATATAGCTTCGGCAAATGCTATGAGGGAGGCAACTGGCTCTGGAATTTACTCAAAGACCTTGATCTCGGACAAACCGGAGCAACCACTATCTACACCGATAGCGCTGGAAGTATCGCTCTCTCCAACAATCCTGTCAGTCACTCTCGTGCTAAACACATTGACATACGTTATCATTTCATTCGTGATCAAATCAAAAGAGGCAATATCAAATTACAATACATTTCAACACACAATATGATAGCCGACACCTTAACTAAAGCCCTGCCTCGCGAAACGTTCATCAAATATCGAGACAAACTTCGGATCTTACCTCCTACGTCGACGTCAAGTGGGAGTGTCGAAGAGAATGATGTTTGACTTCGGAGAATTACATCAGTACGAGATCGTGTATGATTTGTTCATGACGTACGTTTCGTTTACTATACATTTCATTCTGTTTCGTTATGTCATAAAACTTCCAAGAAATTCGAAATGTCTCAACTTCACTTATAAAATACGTACAGATACCTGAAGTTCGAATCATCTTCGATTTCGAACTTCAGTTTGTACCATATACGTGAATACATATATTCTGCATTATGCTGCGACACAATGAACAAGCAGACGAAGAAGAGAAGATGGGCACAGAGATTTGGACACAAGACCATGTGACAATAACCAACGCAAAGAGGAGTACAAAAGAAGACGCTCTCACAAAATGGAAGGAGGAGTGGAAGAGAGCGCTACCCACAGGGGGATTCACTGTGGCAAGCAGGCTGAGTCCCAGATGGAAGCCGAGGGAGCATGTAATTCACACCCCCAGAGAGGTGTTCGGGAGACTTACACAGTGCCGAACGAAACACGCATTTATAGGTAAGTACTACGCTAAATTTGTACCTAACAAATCGGTAGGCTGTCCATGCGAAGAACGATTCCAAGCAAGAGAACATATAATCAAGGCCTGCCCAAGATACGAAGAATACCGACACATACTGCAGGAAGCTGACGAACGTTTAGAGCTGGGAATATTGTTGGGAACAAAAGACGGGATTGAAGTCATGACCAAATTCCTAGAGAAATCAGGAGCATTCACGAAGACAGGAAGGAAGAAGACACAGAAAACGACACCGACAATCGATGACAAGGAAAACGAGGAAGATGAAGAGAGCTGGTGGGTAAGGACGGAAGGGAATGGAGAGGAGGAGTACATATTAGCTGAAGAGGGGCGGGAGTAAGAGAGGGGAGAGGGAGGACAGGTTGGGTCGGGAAAGAGGAGGAGGTGGACATACAGGACGAAAATGCGAAGACATAGTGCAGAGATGACAAGGCCGGTCTGGGAATGCACACCGCGAGTAGTCACGACAACCCGTGTACGCACACACACCAGGTGGACAGGTAGTCCGAACAGGGCCACCATGCCCCACCACAATTCAGCCCACCGCAAGACCCCCTCACACACATTTCACCAGGAGTACGCGACGCACCCCAGCCAAATAGACAAGCCGCCAAAGATTATGCGAAGAGAGTTCTACATTACAAAAATACGCTACACGATCACATCTAGATAGACCGCAGTTAACACACACGGTGTAGAATAGCAGTAGGCCCTACCCCTGCCTCTCAGCCTTGCATAGCGGCTTGCCGGCGGTATAAGCACAATTCATTTATTCATTCATTCCTCATGGGACAGCGAATTGTATGGGCTGTGATCATGGCTGTGGCGTTTGCGATTTCGGTGTGTCCCTCGATCGATAGTCCTCATAATCATTAGTTTTGGCGAATCACGCTTATTGAGGCAGCGGGGTTAGGAGAATTGTCCTGAACAGGTTTGCAAGGCTCGGAGTTGTTGTGTAAGATCTTATAGCTAGTCAACGAAACGGAAAACTTCAGTGTCCGTCAAGATGATACAGAACAACTTTATTATAATACCTAGTCAACGAAACGGAACTGTGTCGTATGTAATAAGTTTGGTAAGACTTAGGAAATAAAAACAAGGTACTCACAACCTCAGTGTCCGTCAAGATGATAGAGAACAACTGAGGTTGTGTGACGCGTCAATGCAAAGCTAAGTTAATGATCATGTGACCACTCAGTAGGAAGAGCTGAATCTCGCACGAGTGGGGAGACAATAGAATTGGCAATTTCTGCGGCAAAGCGTTCGTCGCGATAAGCTGGATACTCTTGGGCCATACGTGAGTCGAGCTCCCGTTCTGCTTGGTCATATCGGGAATAAGAACCATCGGGAGTTAGGCGTTCACGGAACGTTTTGAATTCTGTTACAAGCCTGTTATACTTATAGAGGGCATTATTTCAATCCGGTTTATACAAATATATCCAACTCACGTGCCTGAAAGTTGTTCAATATCCAGGAAGACGGTGAGAGAAAGACACTCACTGGATCATTGCTAGATATTCATCCCGGGTTTCGTTAGCATGGTCCCACAAACATTTCTCTACGAACGATGCCATAACAATCTTTTCCTTATTGACGCGCTCCATTGATGTTTTCTCTAGTCTCAGACGGTCGAGGGATCTTTCCAAGTCTGTATTGTGAGCCTTGAGTTGACGACTTGCGACCCGGACGTCAGTGATATAAACTAGCATCTTGTAGCAGGCTCGTAGTTCCATAAACTGGAACAAGACAGATAAGTTGCGTGCATGGAAGTGGATGAGCAATCAACGAACCTGCTTGACGTCTCTCTGTTGTCGTAGGAAAATCTTGATCTCCACAATGCATTGTCGCGCTTCCTCTTCCGAGCAACCTTCGTTGAAAATGCTAATAATTCTCTCGAGCAGGTATTGCACGGTGTGCGCATCCTCTCTACTCGCTGTAGGCCCGGCTGCCATAGAGATAGCTGGTGGAGGATTATTGTCGTAGTCGACATGAAGTCGAATATATGTCCTCGTATCGAATGTATGGCGACATATAGGGCAGGGCTTGTAGTTAGTATGAGGGTGATCGGACGTTGGAGGCGCGGATCTGAGCTTATCAATGCACCTTCACAGAAAGATGATTCGTTAAAGTCAACGCGATGGAAAGGGAATGATGGTACACACTCAGAACAGAATACATGACCACAAATGATAGCCGATGCCTTGGAACCAGTGCTGAATTCATCTAGACAGATGTCACAAACAGACCCAGGGCCAAGTGTGAGCATCGCAGAACAAGAAAGTAGAGGTATGCTTAATACGCAAGGGTATTGATGATCCTGAGAGGGAAACGGCGGAAGGGTACAGGTGATAATATTACGTGTTTCGCTGCGCGAATGGGGACGGGCTGAACCGTTCTACTGGTGATAACGTCCAAATTCCAGAACGTAACCTAACGAAGGCATGTCCTAAGTTGAATCAAGTTGGTCGAAAGGGCTGCATGTGGCTTACCACGAAAAAGTGACGATTGAGAACGAGAAGACAGAGGTATGTGCTGGCTGTTTCCAAAATTTTGAGATGAACGAAAAAAAATGATGTGATGGCGTCTGAAACACACCGAGAACACCTGGACTCGAGCTCAAATCGGCGCTAAAATGAAAGTAACCCAGACGATCCTGGTTAGTAGAAGCTGTGAGGACAAGGAAGATGTCTTTTCGACACACATACTCTGACTGATATAGACGGGAACGGAGAAAAGCTGATGCGCACTGTACTAACACTGAGGTATCCCGATTGACCACGCGTGCCCTGGCAGTCAGATGAATGAAGCAAGGACGCCTGCCGGAGAGCAACATAGAGTCTTTAAGTAGTTGGCGTGGAACACGAGGCACGAATTCTAAGTTTGACATTCGATCGCATTGCAATCAACTGATCATGAAATCGGAGACAAAAAAACCTGGTCCAATTTTGGCTAAGAGGACCCAGAAGATTGGTAATGATATAGGAATCAGAACGGATCGTGATTAAGTATTCAAACTTGGGATTTGTCGTGACAAATCCAACAAATCGACGAACGTTGCTATAATCTCAGTGCACAGGTCCGTGGAAGAACCCAAGTTTTGGTTCACATATTGTCCTTTGGGAATTTCATTACTGCACCTGCGAACATAGGTAAATGCGGAGGCCTTGCCTGCTGATCGAAGGTCTTTAAGATTCTGTCCCAGCTCAACGAGTATGATCTTAACTCTGTGCTTGAAATGCCCGTGGGACAAGAAATCTACAGTTACGCCATCGGAGGCGTCTTCACCTTGAATGCCACGGAACGACAGGCGACTCGTTCATATCAAGTAGTTCATAGTGTCCATCCTATCTGAATCAAGCTATCCGGCGCCGAGCGTCGAGAACGATGGTCATCATTGACTTGTTGCTCATCGGGACCTCTGTGCCATTGGGATATATCCGACTATATATTATACGATGGATTCATCTCCACCTGGACCAATTCTCGTGTCCACTGGAAGAAAGATGTACAACTTGGTATTTTACATCAAAGATGGCGCATTAGCTGAGATGACGGCAAGGGTAATGAGCCATCTGGATGAAGAAATTACGAGGGAAAATCTGGAAGGATCCAACGGATTATTAGCAGGACAATTGGGAATGTGACCGACGGTCCGTATATGAGAGTATCCAATGCAATAATTGTTACCTTCTACTTCAAATAACCAAAATCACAATCGGTGGAAGCAACATGAAGGAGAACGCGCGAACCATTGATGTATGCTCATGAGTGAGAACCACACAAGGCTGATTTCTCTTGGACTGTTGAATTGAGCTCAGTTGGCAATTTCCGAGGAGGAGTGCGGTGGCTGTGCCGAGGTCACGAGCAAATTATCTCACGAGTTCCACCCACACTGATCGACTGACGTTTCACTGCCAGCGTGACAGAGAATTCAGCAATCCATCCACTCTCTTCCTAGGCACAATGGTAAGATTTCTGTCTTTATTCAGTTCATTTCATTGAAGCTACAAAGTCTGACACGGATACTCCTCGCCTCAATGCTCGCGGTCCAGCAGCTTCAGCTGTAGCTAAACCTCCGGGCGCCCAAATACGGTGCGTGATTACGATTGGGGTATCTTTTTCACCTTGTTCTCTTACCAAATCATAGACGTCGTGCTGCTGGTAACTCGCAAGTCTCAAGGCCAAATTCGACTCGGGCTGCTGGCGCAGGGGGGTCTTCGAATACCATGCTAAAACTGTATACCGATGACTCACCCGGACTTCGAGTGTACGTCCTCATGCCACATTGTCTCTTGATATCACTAAGATTCTTCACTGTTAGTGACCCATTCATTGTCCTCGTTTTGTCGCTTTCCTTCATTGGCTCTATCTTCTTTCTACATATTTCGGCCAAGATTATCCGGGCTTTCACAAAATGATCAGCGACTGGGAGAAATGCGATGTTGGTTGCAATTGTGTAAGGGTGGGCAGAAATATGTGTGCCCGGTATTTTATCCTTTTTTTCACCCGTTGTACAAAAGCTCTAGCTCTCGAATGACCCTACTTCTTTTTTACCACTCCGTCTCTCGAGGTCTCTCGTGTTCAAGCTCGGTCCAAAAGACTATGCTTTAGAGCAAGCGCGACGAGGCTCCTGGTTAATGAACGTTTGGCTGGCTGACGGATCTTACAGCCTAAGTCAATGTCAATCTAAATTGCTTCTATCTCATAAGGAGTCGAGTTGCTGTCATACGAATTGCGCTTGGGTTGAGTTCCAAATATCTCGGCGTTCCTGTAATATCGCGCGAATATCACGTAGACGTGTCGTGCTAATTCCTGGAACAGATTTCTTTTCTTGAGATACATGAGAAAACTATACGACAGTACCATGAGAAGAAGTATGTCAAAAGCATGTTACCCGCCGACTCTTGGTCATGGGTACAACTCAAGAATCCTTTTCTACAAAGCAGTGCGGTGCTGACTCGATTCAGTTCTAGTTACTGCTCTATCAACAACCTAATCATATACTCGCGGCTCGCACGTTGTAATTCTTGCGAAGCTTCCTTTTGTCACAACCCTATAAAATGACGCCTTCAACGGATTTTTGGGGTGAACGACATTGACATACTTTTTCTGACGGATTTCACGGCAGACAGCAATCTTATCGGCTAAGTCATCAAAAATCGGCTGATACGTCGAACGTAAGGGACACGTTGAAACCTCATGTCCGAATTTTGCAAGCATCGCCAGTGTCGGGCTGTGTCCGGGATGACTGAATACAATGACACAATGACACACGTGGATGCCTCAAGGAGTGGGCCAGTCCACCAGTCTGATAATATTATAGATTGATATGTTCCTTCGTTCCCTGATTGCGGTGATCTTGTACAAACAAAGCTGAAATACTACACACAGTACAACATGATGTCATAACGCATAACGCTGGGACCACCTCCAAGGCTGCGCATTATGATATCAAGCTTGAGAATTTGTGTGAGACATATGTCATGACATAACATGTGACTTAAGGCTAGGTGAATAAGCGGTCCAGTGTTTTACACGTGTACAGTTGCGGACATTTGCGGACAAACACGGCAATCATTTTTTTGTGTGGTGTCACGGCAGCGTGTAGACAGTGCGCTTTGAGTCAACCTCTACAGGCTAGGAAATGAACAGATGGTCACCTGTTCTTCGTGTGTGTGATATTACTTGGTCGGGGAGGCCACCTTGCAGAAATGCCTTTACACATGATGTGTGGGGCTCGGTCTCAGCCAATACCTACTAAAACCACAGTTGCTTTCCTCCATGACCTCTTAGGGAAAATGCCTTCTGGCAAGAGAGCTTTTCATGTGCTCATCATCATCTCAGGGTTGATGTCAGGGACTTCCTTTTTCAGCATACCTTGGCAACTTCTCAGCACTCCTCTGACTCATTCTGGGATAAGTTTTACATACTGTATAGATACTTGTTTCTATATCACTGCCACTGTGCTGATGCATCACACTGCAGCAGAGGAATCCTTCTTTTCATGCTATGTGCTCCTCCAACATGTACAATGTGGTCAAGCAGGCTAAATACTAGCCTGCTCAACTAGTCAATCCATCAAAAGCAAAGGCTCTGGTAGCAGCATAACTGGTGCATCTTAAGCAGCCTGTAGTCTCATTGTTGTCATTACAGATGCCCAGTGTGGCCCTGCAGGGCCAGCTCATGGAATTACTGGCTGCAGTCAGTGAACTACTAGCAGAACTGTTACTGAGTAAGCAGGACTCTATATCCTCAGTGGCTCCAGTCTTGAAGCCCACCCCTATTGGACTGGAGCCCAAAGCACCTCCTGTCATACCTCATATAGAATTTCATTTTGCTTCTAGAGCCAGCCAAGTATCCTATTTGAACTAGTTTTCCTGGGTCTTCTTTCTGAATTTCAAGATTAGCTAACTTGTTATTTAAGCAAGCTGACTACTCATACTAATATTTCTTCTTTGGTCTACTGCTCTTTGCACTACCTAGTCTGCCAACTTTATCAACTCTGCTGATAGATCTCCTCCTTATTCTTAAAAATGCAGCTAGTATCTTCAAGAAAATAAACAGGTAGGTGCCTCCTCTTTGTATCTGGATATTAACTACTCTCGAGATGGTCTCACTACTTGGCTGCAATCATTTCTGACTTGGGTGTCAACACTCCTTCTTGTGTGTGGGAGGGCAAGCAGAATGCTAGATACCCTCCCTACAAAATAGGATCCCAGGACAGAACAACTAGAAGACAGATCTGCCCACTGAGAGGCAGACCCAACAAATGATGAAGACAGGCCTGAAATAAAGTTCAATGCATGTCTGACTACTCAAGGCACCATGGCAGACTTATTTAGGATTTTCACCTCAGGTCCTACATATGACCAAGTCTATCTCCCGAAAATTGAAGGTGAAGACCATCAATCAGCTGTTGCATACACTGGAGACAAGTTGAGATCACATAGGGCTGTACAGGGAAGACAAGTAATAGGTGCTGGGGTATGCTTTAAAAGTATGAGCAAGCTGAATGCTAGTAAAATGTGGCTAGGGGAAGTGAGTGACCCAAAGGGTGGCAGCATGTTATTGGCCATACTGCTATCCTCACTCAAGTCTGGCCTAAGGCACCTACTAGTTATCAATGTCAGATTGGAGAATATTTTAACTTCATTCACCAGCAGTTTAAATGAAGAAGAGGACTCAGGTTTCATAAACTCAAGGAACCCTGGGCTGCTGAAAACTGTAATAGGAAGACTTGGGATACATACATCTTCCATATACCTCACAGATCTAGCCAATACCCCAACCTCATCTTTTGAGAGCAAGGCAAAATCCCTAGCAAAATCTGCTTTAACAAATGAGAGACCAATGGTTCTCCCACCCCTGCCCACTGAGTTGCACCTTACAGGAGCAAAACTGGCCAAAATGACACAAGCAATAGCATATAAAACTATTATGAAGTCTAAAGACATACCAGTCAGACCACGTACTGAAAAAATGATAAAGGAAATAATCAGCTATGTAAAGGAGATCAATGGAAAATCCTCAAGCACAAAACAAGTATGGTCAAGCCTCCAGAGTAAGGATTTCTTGAGAACCCTGAAAATCTTCTTGTGGAAATGCACTCACAATGCATATAAAGTAGGCTCATATTGGGACAGGCCTGAGATAAATCAAGATCTCAGAGAGCAATACAAGTGAAAGCACAATGGAGAGGTAGACTCAATGAACCACATACTAACTGAGTGTCTGTGCCCAGGTCAAGCACTGGTATGGGCCATAGGCTGCTTTTAGAAGGAAAAATTGGGAACAGTTTTTCAAAAACAAAGCATGGACTTTATTCTGGGTAGTGCACTTACAACTGTACAAGATGAGTTTGAATGCCTATTACTTCACATGCCTGTACAGAATAGTAGTAACAGAGGCCACAAACTTCATTTGGGCCCTCCAATGTGAGAGAGTCATTAGAAACAACAACACCTCCCACAGCATATTAAAAATAGCAAACAGGTGGTCCTCAACTATTAGTAAACAAGTGGAGCTAGATTTCAAGCTCACAAATGGAAAGTTGGGGAAAAAATCAATTCCATTACACCTAGTAATTAATACATGCATGTCTGCAACTCTGTCTGCACTGCTCCAAGCTTCAATGATGTCACCATGTGTATCAAATGCATGTGTGATAGTAGTGCAGATGATGAGAGCCATTAAGCTTTGGCAGTAAGAGCAAAAGAGTGTCTCAGACCTCTTAATGCAGAATAGAACTTGGTTCAAAAAAGTGTGGATTAGTTCTTTGGCAAGCTTTTAATTAGATGCACATATATATTTCTTAGAAAATAGAGTTTATCAAGAGCATTATAAGAGAAATGCTTAACATTTGCAGAACTCCTTTCACAGAGCTAACAAGCACTAGTGATGATGCTCAAAAGTTGGTCAGTAGCAGACATGGTTTATGGCTACTAACATGAATAATAACTATGTCTGTGACTGTTGCATGGGAATGAATCTTGGAGTTCCATGCCAGCATTACTTCCAGGTTCTTAGTGTAATGAAAAGCCTCTAGTTCAATCTGGGAGTGGTGCGACCACGGTGAGTAGAGGCTGGTAAAAAAATTTTATTTACAGTCAACTAATTACAACTCTACAAATGGTATCAGAACAAAAACTTGAATCTAGCAAACGTACCTGCAGTCCCGGCAAGAGAAGCCCAAGCAAGTCAACCTGAAATTGACCTTCCAATCTCCCAACAAACTCCTTTTATTGACCCCAATCCTCTTCAAGCATTGTTCCATCATGCCATATCTCCACCCCCAACACAAACAGTCCCAGCTCAAACTGTGTACCATGAGGCAAATACTGCCCTTCGACCACTGACTGAAGGTATCCAGACATGGGAACAACTTGATGAGCTCGTGCAGGAACTTGATGATCTTCGGTATGTCAAATTATCCAAATTCACAGATACATGCACCATGCACTCACACAACAATAAAGCGCTGCACATCACAGATGTACATAAGAAGGGGAATTCCAAGAGCCACCTGTTGCGAATCCAAAAGGCCGCCCACGAGAATTATGGCTGACAAGCGCAATTGAGGGTCATCCATGAGGAGGGGGAAGCCAGCGAGGTTACCAAGGAAAGGGAAGTAGAAGATGCACTATGTGCTGAAAACCAGGTTACACATGGCTGACTTGCCCACTGCTCAAAGTGTAGCGCTGAACGCTTGGCTAAAACATCATTTATTTTCGGCTACATGAATGTTTGGCCGTAGTTTGACTCTGTTATACATTGCCCTTTTAAGCCCTTTTAATCTCAGGAGCCTGGGTTTCTAAATAGTCCCCTTCGAGGAACCCTGGGTTTCTCGGAGAAAGGGGGTTTCCAAATAGTTTAATCCTAATATAATACAGTAATTGTATCATTGATGATACGACTGCCTCTAAAAACGAGGCAGGCGAAAGATAAAAAGGCTCCCAAAAATATAAATATCTGCTGAAAACTGTAAGCAGGCGTTGAAAACTGTAGACACAGGAGCCTTTACCTCGAGAAAAGACCCACAACGTGTAACGATGACGAACAGCGCGTAGGCAGTAAGGGAGCAACACGCAGAAGTGTCCGATCAAGGAGATAGCCAACAGGTGGCAGTGCTTGGCAGGGGCTAGATCTCGGGACACATCCCGAGATCAAATCCCATCAGATCCGGCGTCATCCCATCAACTACTTATCTCCAAGTAACGACTCACCACTAATACCCCACCTTGCTCTCAGCCCCTCGACAAAATTGTGCTACGACCACACGCAACAACCGCACCACTATGAAACGAGGACGGAAGCTCCAGGAGAAGCGGTAGAGAAGAAGAGAGGGGTAACCAGGCTACAGGTTTAGCTGGGAAAAGGTGTGAGCACGCGCACCACAAAGGGGAGAAACCATTAGCCACGAACCTGGGTTCAGTAACACCCTACCGACGCCCAGACCCAGCAGCAGACCATGCCAGGTCCCCGAGCACGCAAAATACCTCGTTACCACGCGAATACGCGCTGGTCCGTTGATAGGCTTCTACTCGGACTGAGCGCATCAAGGGACATTATAGGCCAACCGACACTTGACGTACTCAGGACTCTAGCGACCAGTTGGGAATATAGAGCAGCTCTAGCTCTGGCAAACTACTACAGGATTTAGAAATTTATCCTAACCCCTAGCTACCAAGCCTTCAGTGCACTCCTTTCACCTAGCCCAAGGACGAAGGAGGCTCATAATGTATAGCGCTAACACAATGGCGGGAGAGGACTCTAACTAAACCCCGATCACTTCCATAAGGAGCCAGCAGCAGGTGCTGTCATTTGACGAGGCACTTCAATCAGAAGTCTAAAAGGATCAATGACGGCAGCACTGGATATACTTAAAGCCGACATCTGGACCTGCCAGGAACTAATACAATGAGTAGCGCTGACATTAGCACTCACGGTGTCTGTCGAGGATTTTCTGACCATACCCCGGAACAGCCTGGCCAATCGGAGTTATAGTAAAAGTGAGCAGACTCGTACAATTCTGAGTCAATATAGAGTCGCCGCTGGTCGCCGTGGGTCATAACGCCGTTGGTCGCCGTTAGTCATGTGCAAAAGGTCGCCGTTGACAGGTCGCCGTTAGAGGAAACCACAAGGAGAGGTGCTAGGAGGTAGCGCCGCAGATGGACTTGTATCTTGGCAAACACAGTAGTGCATAGTATATAAAATAGAGGAGAGGTGCTAGGAGGTAGCGCCGCAGATGGACTTGTATCTTGGCAAACACAGTAGTGCATAGTATATAAAATAGCTACTTTACATGTATATAACAACGAATTGTAACCCCTCGAACACGCAGTTACACTTAGTGTTCAACTCGCGCTAGCTTCCTTTGACTTCGTCACTAAGTCGGGCGCTAGCTTCGTCTATCTCGTCTTCATTGTTTACAGTGCCACCTACGGGCACAATACGCTGCGCTATTTTGTCTTTTCTCCAATATCTTTGCCCAAACTACGACGCTTACCGTCTGCCAGGTAGCCCCCAAAGCGCTATAATCTAGCGCATCGTTTTACTACCTCCACTCGAGCACACCGGGCTTACCGTCTGCCAGGTAGCCCCCAAAGCGCTATAATCTAGCGCATCGTTTTACTACCTCCACTCGAGCACACCGGGACCTTGTCAGGACTCCTCACAACTACACACGCCAAGCGCTGGAGACGGCGTTGTACTGCGTATACGTCCAACACACCCAACCACAGTTGGCGTCATCACCGTGCGTAGAAGGAAGGAGTATAAAGGGAGTAGGATTTTGGGGAGGCCTGGCAAGCAATCAACTTGCCACGGCTTAGAGTCCCCAGGGAGTGGACGTCTTAGGCCTACAAGCGACTAGATTGACTTCGGGTCATATTTTAATAATATTTACTTGAACCCATTTTGAGTGTGAATTAATTTTACATTCTAAATAAATCAAATACAAAATTATAACTACACTTTTACAAAGTGTGCGCGCGTGTACCATTAGCCCCACGTACTTTGTGAAATAAAGTTGAAATATAACAAAAGTCTAGTCTTATTCCGCTAAGACTACTTTTACATAAAGTAAACTTACATTTCGCATCATCTGGAGCCCACTGCAAGGGGGCTTTTGTTGCACAAACTATCACTTTGTCAGATCTCCATTTGGAGTCCAAACCACCAAAAAGAAACATTAGTTTCGCACCGCCAGGTTCTTGGCCCAGCATGCCTAAGGTTACTACACCAAGGGCAAAAACCATTATTTCTCCCAGGAGAAGAGAAACTCGTGCATCCTCCAAGGGCACAGTTGCTAGTCTCCCGGATCCAGACGCTGTACTTCGTAAACGAAAACTTCGGACTGAGAAGTACACGCCTACACCACAAACACCTAAGTCTTCATTGCCTGAGCCAACTAAGTTGACCAGCATTATGGAGCAACCCATGCGCTATAAAATGCCATTGCCTGAAAGTAGAGATGCACCTAAGTTCAGAAGCAGTGAGCCTGCTGAGGTTCACAGGTTTCTGCAGAGAATGCAGTCTCTATTCAATCATGCAGGCATTGTGGAGGATGGAGAAAAGAAGAAGAGGTTATTAGAATATGTGGATGCAGAGACTGAGCAGGAATGGAGAGGGTTCGATAGTTTTGAGGATAGATATCCTTGGGCCACCTTTATAAAGGAGGTTAAGGAATCATACCCTGAAGCTATGGATGAGGCAGGAAGCATGGCAAACCTGGATCGGATCTGTAAGGAGCATGCCAGGCTAAGCAGAGGTGATGCCCCTGAGCTGCACTCCTTAATCAGAAAATTCAGGGCTGAAGCCAAAAAGCTGGATAGTGTTGTAGGGAATGGGGTATTGGTGGATAAGTTTATGGGGTGTTTTACACCTACCCTGGCAGAGTTAGTGGAGGAGAGACTCATCCACAAACATGGCCATTACAGGGATCCTGCTCGTAATCGTCACAAAGACAACAAGTATGACTTGTCTGAAGTGATTGCAGTGGTGACAGCCCTAGTAGATGGGACAACTGTCAGGAAAACTAGGGGAGAGACCACCAACAGGGAGGTGGGTGGAGTAGTAGTGAAAAATGAGGAGGCAGAAGAGAGGATGGCTCATCTGCAAGACTCTATGGTCACTATTGGGAAGCAGGTTGGCAGCATCCAAAGTGCTATGCAGGCTCTGCAAAATAGCCAACTGGACATGAGGAATGCCTTCCTAACTACCAAAAGCCACCATGGAGGGCAAACAGAGAGGCCTGCTCAGGCAATGATGCCAACACCTGGTGGAAGCACATATTGCTTCTACTGTTGGGGAACTGGTCATCGTATAGCTGAGTGTGAGCAGGTGAAATCAGATGTACAAAAGGGATGGGTGATCCTAGTAGATGGGAGGACTAGAATGCCCAACAGAGCACCTCTACCCAGAGAGCCATCCAGTATATCACCACATGATAGGGTGATGAAGTTGCATGACTCTCAAGTGGGGTTATACTTTGGCTGGGCTGAGGAAGCTCAAGACATCCCAACCTATTCTACTTACACCAATGCTGTGAGAGATACTAGGGATGACATGTTGGAGCGCATCCAGCATGGAGAGGCAGACAGGCTAGGGGAACTGGAAAAAGGCTTTCAAAGACTGACAGAAGTCATGTCAGTCTTAGTCAACACCAGGCATGCTCCTAGTCCTGGTGAAGGACAACAAGGAGGGTCCAAGGATTTTTGAGGAGCTCAATGAAGAAAATGGGGGAAGCTCCACCAGGAATACCCACATTGACAGAGAGGCAGCCACAAAATTCCTGGAAAGAAAAGCTAACTTTGAGGATTCCACCCAAAGTGGCACCCAAGTTGGACTTACCTTTTGAAAAGGTGCCAGCTTTGAATGAGAGGCAGGAGGTACCAGTGCAGGATGCTGGTAGGAGTTCCATTCAAGGAACTAGGAAGGAGTTGGAGAAGATGGTTGAGAAGCTGTGGGAGGTACCAGTGCCACTAACCACCAGAGAACTTCTGGATGTGGCACCTGGTTTGAGGGAGGTCATGGTACAAAAGTTGGTACCAAAGCCTCCCAGGCCTAAGGAACCCAACATTCCTAGGACAGCTACTCAACATCTGACAGCAGTGGAGAAAGAGCCTGACAAGGTAGATGTTAATGATCTACCTCTGGCCACCTACTTCATTGCAGATGGAACACAATCTGGCTTGCCTACTGGTGCAGTAGTGCACCAAGATTGTGTTGCCACTTACTTGGAGAATATCCCAACAGGAGAAAAGCCAGTAGTGGTATATGTAGCCAGGGAGCTGCAGGTTCTGAGATCTCTCAACCAGTTGTAAATCAAAAGGGAAGAGCAGAGGCAATTCTAGATAGTGGGTCCCAAATAGTCTGCATGGCTTTAAGAGAGGCTCTCAATCTAGGATTGACTTAGGATCCAGACATTAGGCTGAGGATGGAGAGTGCCAATCAGCAAGTGAATGAATCTGTTGGTTTAGCACGTAATGTGCCATTCACTTTTGCTGAAGGGTTTACTATCTATCTACAAGTGCACATTTTTGAAAGTCCTGCTTATACTGTCTTATTGGGTCGTCCATTTGACACCTTGACAGAAAGCAACATTCAAAACTTGCAAGATGGCAGTGCCATCATCACCATTCGAGATCCTAATACAGGTCGTCGAACTGCCCTGCCTACTATTGAAAGAGGCAAAATGCCAAAGGCAGGGGCTGCTAGGGAGAGTGAAGCAAAATTTTGAGTCTCGAGGAACTGGTTACAGACCAGGGAGAGATTGCAATAAGTCTTGCTGAGACTCAGGAAGGGGAGATTGTGGTGACTGGATATTCTATGGAACATAGTAAATTCAGTCAGGAAGAGTTGAGAGATGTGTACTTGCATGCTTTTACAGCAAGCAAGGGGTGTGAGGAGAAGGAGCAGAAGACATTGTCAGCATATTTGAATGGGCATTTAGCTCAAATACCTGACAGTCTTGAGGAGCTGCTAGTACAAGAGGAAAACTTAGAGTCAAAAGCAGGTGTGGGGGAGGCTGCCCAAGTATTTTCTAAGAAATACAAACCTGTGGCTAGAAAAGTTAAGCCTGTACTAGGTACCTCACCTGAGGAGTTTAGAATTGAGAGGTGCATTACTGGAGACCCACTGGCAGACATGCCTCAGTTGGATCCCAATCCACCAGAGTTCAAACCCACAGGGAGATACACAGCTGAGTGCAAAGAAGTCATTGACCAAGCCCATGGTGATGGTTTTCTTTGGCCAGAGGAGATGAAAGCAGTACATCACCTTATGATGCTGCAAAACCAGGCTTTTGCATGGGATGATGCTCAAAGAGGAAGGCTGAAGGAGGAATTCTTCCCTCCAGTAATCATGCCAGTAATACCTCACACCCCTTGGGTGTTGAAGAACATTCCTATTGCACCAGGTCTTAGGGATAGAATCTGCCAAATGATAAAGCAGAAGATTGAGGCAGGGGTCTATGAACCCTCTAACT
Organism: Macrolepiota albuminosa; assembly: GCA_027475525.1. Taxonomy (NCBI): domain Eukaryota; kingdom Fungi; phylum Basidiomycota; class Agaricomycetes; order Agaricales; family Agaricaceae; genus Macrolepiota; species Macrolepiota albuminosa. The sequence goes on from JAMWFC010000109.1 coordinate 273,488, forward strand.
CCTCATATCGCTCCCAATGGTTTACAGTGTTAAAGAAGGATGGTGAAAGCTTGAGGATAGTCCATAGCTTGGAGCCTTTGAATAAAGTGACCATAGCACACTCTGGGCTGCCACCAGCAACTGAAGAATTAGCTAGTCACTTCTCAGGCAGAGCTTGTGGGGGAATCTTTGACTTATATGTAGGATATGATGAGAGAGTACTAGATGTACGCTCTAGGGATTATACTACATTCCAGACACTATTTGGGGCTCTGAGGTTGGTGACCTTACCAATGGGATGGACAAATTCAATGCCTATCTTCCATGATGATATTACATTCATTTTGAAAGATGAGATACCACATGTAACTTGGCCATACATTGATGATGTACCAGTCAGAGGGCCACCTCATAGATATGAGTTGCCAGATGGTAGCTGTGAAGTCATACCAGAGAATCCAGGCATTAGGAGATTTGTATGGGAACACCTGCTCAATGTGAACAGAGTGTTACAAAGAATCAAATATGCAGGGGGAACTTTCTCTGGAAAGAAATCAGTAGTATGTGCAGATGAGATTGTGGTTGTTGGCCATAGATGCTCTTATGAAGGGCAGAAGCCAGAGACCAAGAGATTTGCCATAGTAATGGGATGGGGTGACTGCAGGGATAAACATGAAGTAAAGTCATTCTTAGGGACCTGTGGTACCTTTAGATCCTTTATCAAGGATTATGCCAAGGTAGCAGCACCTATCAATAAACTTACTCAGAATAATGTACCTTTTACTTGGGGAGAAGAACAGCGCTCTGCAATGGCACAAATGAAAAAGTTGCTAGCAGAGAGTGCTCCTTTAAAACCCATTGACTATGAGTCAGGAGGTGCAGTAGTTCTGTCAGTGGATACATCCTGGATGGCAGTAGGTTTTGGAATCTTCCAAGAAGACCCAGACAATCCTAAAATGCACACTTGTGCCAAGTTAGGATCTATCACCCTGAATGAGAGAGAAGCTAGATTTTCTCAACCAAAAAGAGAGCTGTATGGTCTCATGAGATCTCTGCTAGCCAACAAGTATTGGCTAGTTGGTTGTAGAAAACTAGTGATAGAGACAGATGCCAAGTATCTTAAAGGGATGCTAGGAAATCCAGGAGTAGGACCCAATGCCACCATCATGAGATGGATTGAGAATGTCCTACTCTACCACTTTACCTTGAGGCATGTGCCAGGCAAAACATTCAGTGTGGATGGCCTGTCATGGTGGCCTAAACAGCCAGGAGATGAGGAGTACCCACCAGTTGATCCTGAGTTAATGGATGAACCCAAGTCTATGAACTATGAGTATCCAGACAAGATCAATAATGTACCTGGTTGGGAGGACTGGGAACCTTTGGAACTTGAAGAGTTTGCAGATCAAATTGACACTAGAGGTGGCTATCTAAACATGGTAGCTACTGAAGTATCAGACTTTGAGCAAGAACTTTGTAGAGCCAGGTCCCAAGAGCAGGAGCTTAGGGATGGCATCTTGAGTCAAACCCCAGGAACAAGCATGAACCCAGTAGCAGTATTAGCTATGACCATGCCTCTGTTACCAGTGGAAGACCAAGAAGTCAGAGTAGAGGACACACAAACCTACCTAGAACACAGGAAAGGTAGTGAGGGTGAGGACTGGGATAATCTGCTACCCACTGTTCAGAGTTGGTTGCAAGATCCAGGTACAGAACCCAAGAATCTACAAGGCTGGGATCTAGAAAAGTTTAAGAAGTTTGCTAGGCAATTCTTCTTTGACAAGAAGGGGAGATTGTATAAGCGCTGTCATGAGGAGAAACATAAACTAGTAGTCCAAATTGATAGATGAATGTTCATGCTTAAATCAGCCCATGATGCCTTAGGACATAGGGGAAACATAAACTAGTAGTCCAAATTGATAGATGAATGTTCATGCTTAAATCAGCCCATGATGCCTTAGGACATAGGGGAGCCTATGCCACCAAAATGCTTATACAGGAGCGCTTCTGGTGGCCTGGCATTGAAGGGGATGTGCAGTGGTATGTTGGAACTTGTCACAATTGTCAAATCAGACAAAAGACAGTAGTCAACAGAGAACCAACTGTAACTTATACTCCTTCCATCTTTCAAACAATTCACATTGATACCATGCACATGACACCAGCCTCCAATGGCTGTAAGTACATAGTACATGGCAGGTGTGCCTTGTCTTCTTGGATGGAAGGTAGACCCCTGAGGAAGGAGAACCATAAGACCATTGGTCAATGGTTGTTTGAGGATGTGATTTGCCGCTGGGGCTGCATTGCAGAAATCATCACAGATAATGCTGGACAGTTCAAACAGGTCACTGCCTGGTTGGAAAAGAAGTATGGGATTAAAGGCATTACTATCTCTCCCTACAACTCACCAGCCAATGGTAGAATTGAAAGACCTTACTGGGATGTCAGGCAAGCTTTGTTCAAAGCCTGTGAGGATCGCACCAAGTGGTTCTGGTTCTTCTACCATGTAATGTGGAGTGACCGTATAACCATTAGGCAGAGATTTGGATGCTCACCATACTTTATGGTCACTGGTGCTCATCCTACTCTACCCTTGGATCTAGCAGAGGCCACCTGGCTGGTAGAATTACCAGAGGGACCTCTGACTACTGGGGAGTTGATTGGATATCATGCTAGAGCTCTAGCCAAACATCATCAACATGTAGAGGAAATGAGAGAGCGAGTTGGGAAGGCTAAGCTCCAATGGGCATTGAAGTTTGCAGAAGAGCATAAAAGCTCAATCAAAGACTTCAATTTTAAACCATTGGACTTGGTACTAGTCAAAAACATGACTACTGAAAGTTCATTCAGTGCTAAGATGTTGCCACAGTTTCATGGGCCTATGGTAGTGATTGCCAAGACCCAGGGTGGTAATTACATTGTAGCAGAACTAGATGGGTCAGTTTGGCAAGCCCAAGTAGCTGCTTTTTGAGTTGTACCTTACAAGGCTCGCAAAAAGCTAATCTTGCCTGGAGGCATAGAAAAGTGGGTGGATATTACACCTGCTAAGCTAAGAGAGCTAAGGGAGGAACTACGAAAACCTACAGAGTTGATCACCAAGGATATCTCATTTGGCACAGTGAGGCTCCATGAGCCCACTGACCAGGAGTTGGATCTGCCACAGACTGATTAAAGTCAGAAAGATGAACTATGATATATATTTCAAAGAAATAACAAAGTCTAGTTCTATTCTGAGTTTTAAAACAGTATGATAGAGAGGTGGTGTGGCTATAGAAAAGCTATCCAAGAGGGGTACTAGTCTAAGGGAGGTAACTACCAACCAAACTAAGACTAAGACCTCAAACTAAGTCAGTAACCAACGGCAACTATGATAGAACGAAAGCACAAAGTGCCAACGTTCAGATCTAAACCAACGTTGTGACTTAACAAGGATGGGCAAGCGCAGAGACATGCATGTTCAAACCCGCAGGGAGCATTGTTTGATCAATAGGACTTGTAACGAGCTCAGAACGGATTAAACGCTGACTTAATAAGCCAACGTGCATGTTCAAACCGAGTAAGGTACAAAGTTTTGGATTAAATAAAGCATGAGGAGCTGGCGTGTCGAGAGTTCGAGATGCCAGAGGGGACAACAAATAAATCAGGCAAAAAGAAACAACGACAAACTTCTTAAGTTTTGATAATAAAACTTAACGTTGCAACGTTTCGGAGCAAAGGAATATATTGGGGGCTACGGATTAGAGAAGGGGGGAAACTAGTTTAAGACTACGCTAAACAAACACAGAAATGGTGTTTGCAGCGGGGGGGCCGTTTATAGTGCCACAGCGTCTTCGGGGTCGTCCTGCAGGGACTCTTGAATGTCAACATCGGAGTTGTCATTACCGGACTATTAAAACAGTCAGGAAGAGACAAACCCAATAAAGGCAGAAAGAAAGACTCACGGCCAAGGAAACCTGAAGCATGTGAAAAAGTGCATCCGCCTGGTCCACATCAGAGGGGCCAAGAGCCTTGTTAAGACAATCCTGGCAGGCTGCGATCATTTTGAAGCGTTGAAGGACAATGTCGAGCTGATAAAGCTGCTGTTGGGCAGCCAGTTTGACAGTGTCACGGTGTTTCTGAAGGTCAGCGCGAGGGACGGTTTTGACGTCGTCAGCTAATTGCACTGAGTCAAGAGTTTGATTGACCTCGGTAAGCAAGGCTAGCGCAGCGTCGCTACCCAGGACATGATTGGCTGGATGGGACGTCACGGAAAAAGAGTCAGGGCAAAGAAATACAAAAGGAGAGATCAGAGAGCGCACCCAATGAAGGCGTGACCTTGAGCTTCTTTGGTTTTGGCTTGCCGTCAGGCTTGACCTGGGGTGGGGAGAGGAAAATAGTCAGCGTGTCAAGATGACGGGCTACCAAGTCAAGCTTGTGTGCTAAGACTTACGTTAGCACAATGTTTTGCAGGGCGTGAGGCAGGCATACCAAGCATCTCGACATCTTTGTCTTGAGCATGGCGCTGTGCCTATAATAGTGGAATTAAGGGTACAAGCTGAGGAGCTGAAAAGTAGAGCTCACCTCCTCACGCTCCTTCCTAAGTTTCTCGCTCTGGGCAAAAGGGATGAAGGTGTCGACAAAGGAAAAGAACGCCTTCACGTCGCCCGAGGCATCGGCCACACCACGGTCAAGCAAAGGGAGGAGCTCGGAGAGGGTCTTACAGAGACCTCTCTGTTCAGCGAGACGGCCAAAGGTGCTCTCGTCGGCAAACTGCTGCAAGAGGCATCAGGCAAAAAAAATAAGAAGGAAGGAGAGAAGGAAAAACGGACCCAGCCAGCACCACCTAAAAACCAGGCATGGTCAGCAGGGGTGCCAGGAAACGACTTGGCCATCGCACAAAGACCCATGGCTGCTTCTGCAAACCACGGGTATTTGAAGAGAGACGTTATGACCTTGTTACTGTCATGCTTGACAGCGCGCTGGAACAATCCATAATAATCAGTCAGGACAGGCAGGATTGGTGGAGGAGGAACAGGTGGCTTGGGAGGAGTCGAAATGATGACTTGAGGGTGCGGTCTAACACTTGCAGACTTGCAAGGAGCAGTAGGAACACCAGAAGGAGCCATACTCCGCAATGAGGGCAGATGTTGTTGTTTTTAAGCCGGTACGGGTGTGATCAAGTGCTCAGGAGAGGGAAAAGCAAAGAAATTTATTTTTCTATCTACTGCAGATATGAAAGAAAATTTTAGCCTGCTAGGGACGAGGTGGCTAAGTGGGAAAAAGCAGGAGCTCACCAAGCGAACTACAATGACTGGGGACAGCCATTACATAGTGTGGGGGAGGTGATACGACTGCCTCTAAAAACGAGGCAGGCGAAAGATAAAAAGGCTCCCAAAAATATAAATATCTGCTGAAAACTGTAAGCAGGTGTCAAAAACTGTAGACGCGGGAGCCTTTACCTCGAGAAAAGACCCACAACGTGTAACGACGATGAACAGCGCGTAGGCAGTAAGGGAGCAACACGCAGAAGTGTCTGATCAAGGAGATAGCTGACAGGTGGCAGTGCTCAGCAGGGGCTAGATCTCAGGACACATCCCGAGATCAAATCCCATCAGATCCGGCATCATCCCATCAACTACTTATCTCCAAGTAACGACTCACCACTAATACCCCACCTTGCTCTCAGCCCCTCGACAAAATTGTGCTACGACCACATGCCATGACCGCGCCGCTATGAAACGAGGATGGAAGTTCCAGGAGAAGCGGTAGAGAAGAAGAGAGGGGTAACCAGGCTACAGGTTTAGCCGGGAAAAGGTGTGAGCACGCGCACCACAAAGGGGAGAAACTATTAGCCATGAACCCGGGTTCGGTAACACCCTACCAACGCCCAGACCCAGCAGCAGACCATGCCAGGTCCCCGAGCACGCAAAATACCTCGTTACCACACAAATACGCACTGGTCCGTGCGTAGAAGGAAGGAGTATAAAGGGAGTAGGATTTCGGGGAGGCCTGGCAAGCAATCAACTTGCCACGGCTCGGAGTCCCCAGGGAGTGGACGTCTTAGGCCTACGAGCGACTAGATTGACTTCGGGTCATATTTTAATAATATTCACTTGAACCCATTTTGAGTGTGAATTAATTTTACATTCTAAATAAATCAAATACAAAATTAAAGTGTGCGCGCGTGTACCGTTAGCCCCACGTACTTTGTGAAATAAAGTTGAAATATAACAAAAGTCTAGTCTTATTCCGCTAAGACTACTTTTACATAAAGTAAACTTACATTTCGCATCATTGGGATTGGGATTGGATCGATGACCGATGACCGATGACGACTTTCTGTTCCGATGGTGTGGGTCAAAGAGCGTCATGGTCAGAGTCAGCGGGTTGGCGTCGTCGTTGGCGTCGTGGTGGTGGTGGTATTGGTGGTGGAGGGAATGACAGATGGGAAGACGTGATGCGGACGGGGGGAGTAGCCAGGAACAGTAGTAAGACGTGATGCGATGCGTAGGCGGGACTTGGGTACTCGCTATCCGATTATGGTTGCTTCATCTTTGGTATGTATGTAGGAGCGGTAACGGGAGATACCGTATACGTATACGTATTGCGAAAGTGAAAGTGAAACGTGGTAAGTATGACGTTGGTGTCATTTCGACGGACTCGCATTTTAAGAAAAGGACGCTAGTATGTATGTATACCCATGCCATGGAAACACATTAATATTCCTGCGGAAGTTCGAGATGACAAGTACATAGAAGGACAATGGTGGACGGTGGATGAATCGATGACACCTCATCTCATCATGTTTCGAAGGAAGAAGAAAACAAATCTATAAATGTCGTTTCATTGTAACACTTGGAGTTGGGGTGGACAGTCTCTCTCTTAGTCTTAGTTTTAGCCTTAGTCTCAGTCTTATCCTTAGTCGCAGTCGCAGTCTCAGTCGTGTCCATCAATCGAGGGCGGAGGCGGGTAGTACGGGGGGGGGGGGAACAGCAAGTGTCACCCCGTGGCAGGGACAACACAACACACAACACAACACAACACGCGGACTTGACGGGGCTGCGACGATCCCGCTCAAGCTCCAGTTGCGGAGTGATCCGGGCGTTGATTCGAAACCTCGATCGCTCCGGGCTGATGATGCAAGGTGAGGAGACAAGGTGTACAAAACTCCGGGATACGGAGTTTTGGGTAATGCGATGCGATGGTATGTGTATTTGATGGAACGGGAACGGGAACGGGAATGTGTCTTGTGGGGTCGAGACGACGACGAGGGGGGTTTGTTTTCTTTGTGACTACGAGAACAAAGCCCATCGTGGATGATTGATTGATTGGGAATACATAGTCTTACTGTGCGGTATGTGTAACCAACCCATCGCTGCGATCCGTTGGGGTATAATTGATGTTCGATCACGCAGCTATAATTTGCTCCCGTTGGTCGAGTGACGTACACATGCATGCATGGATGTTGTAGCCAGGGTGGGTCGAGTGTGGAGGAGATCGGTCATCTAATTACATGCATGTTCGGGAAGAAGAGCCCGAGGACGAATGTTTACCTCCTTTTTAGAGCCGGGTTTTTTGAGTCCGTCGATAAGCGCCGGGCGCTTAGTGGAATGTGCGGCTGGGTCGCCGTGGCAACGAGTAGCGGGAGATAAATGAGGCAGAAGTGGGAAAATGCATGGCGTCAGAGAACAGTGTTTCAGAGCAACCAATAAGCTTCGGCCGATGGACCCAAAGTGCCGGGTCCGTCTCGCCCTTCTCGGCGACAGAAATTGCAATAAAACAGCTGCAAATGCAAAGTTGACGCCATCCTCCCATGTCCAGTCTCCCCGAAGAACTCATTGAACGCATCCTCGCACACGCCATTCCCCCGCCCCGCCCCCGATGGCTGCGTTCTCCCTCTGCCTCCACTGCCCGCGTCGCCCCGCTCGTCGTGTCCCGCCAGTTCCACAGGATCGCCGTCCCCCTGCTATACCACTCTGTCCACCTCAACTCTCCGGCCGCTGCCTCCCGTCTCCTGCACACCCTTGCCCACCGCCCAGAGTATGCCCACCACATCCGCCAGCTCACCGTCCTTGGCATCTGGCAACCCCTCGGTGACATCCTGCGGCTGTGCCGCGGCCTGCACAGCCTCGAGCTGACCATCGCGTATGAAGACGGAGCTGATGTGGACCTCGATGTGTTTGAGACGCTGACGGACATGCGACATCTGACACTGCGCAAGGCAAGCAACGTGTACCTCAACAGCGCCCAGCCGCGCGCCCTCATCAACTCGCTCGCCCGCGCCATCTCCACCTGGCCCAACCTCGTACGTTTCTTCCTAGTTTTGTTTCAGTTCCACCTGTTAACCCCGCCCAGTGCACCGCAAACATCGCATTCAGACTCTCGGACGACACGCCCATGTCCCCGAGCATGTCCCTCAACCCCTTTTTCCCCGCCTTGCCTGCCCCGCAGCCCATGGCCAGCGGGCCCATCACATCCCTCGCCACCGCACTCGCAGGGTCTCCCGCCCTCCACACATTTTCAACGCAATTGCCGTCCGTGTGGAACGTCTCCATCGCCTCGATCGCCGCGAACCCCGCGCTCGAGCGCATCTGCCTCTACCCCGCCTCATGCGCGGAGCCCCAGTCCCACACGCACACACACGCGTCCGCGTCCGCCCCCGCGCCCGCCATACCGGGCACGGGCCTTTTCCTCATGGAAGCCCGTCGCCACCCGCGTCTCGCCGAGCTCATCGCGGCGGGCACACCGATCATCAGGTCCCGCGCGCATACACTCGGAACACACGTTCCCCTCGCCTCTCCCTCTCCCTCTGCCTCCGCTACCCTTGTTTCTGCTCCTGCTCCTGCTCTTACTCCTGCGCCTGCGCCTGCGCTTACGGCACAACCTAAACCATACATCGGCCTCGGTCTCCGCATCGACACCTCCGCCGAGGCAATTAACAACACCCCCGAGGCCTCGGCCGAGGCATCGGCATCTGCATCGGTATCGGCCTCGCCCTTGCCTCTTGTGTCTAGGCGTTTCATCAGGAGTCCTGTCGTTTCGAGTCCTCGTGCGTTTAATTATAAAAATATCAATTACAGTAATAACAGCAATGCCAATGCGAATGTCAACAATGTTAATCCGGCGTGGATGGGAGCGGGTAGGACTCCTTCGAGTGCGGGTGTAGGTGCCAAGGCGAAGGGTAGGAGGTTCTGAGCAGAGCGCGGATGATGTCGATAAATAAATACCTTGTGGATTCGATACCCCCCCTTGTGAGTTACTTTACTTTACTTTACGACCTCCCCACATGAATGCATGATTATGACTATGACTATGACTACGACTCCGACTACGACTACGACTTCCATTGTTCTTTACGTTCTATAGTATAGACTCTTTTTTTTTTCTTTTTCGTTTGTATGATATTGTTATGATACATAACGGGTACCCCGTGAATTCGAAACGTGGTTGTGTAAAGCTTGTCATGACCCCATGACCCGGGGTACGTACGATTCATAACGGGTACCCGTGAATTCGAAACGTGGTTGTGTAAAGCTTGTCATGACCCCATGACCCGGGGTACGTACGATTCGTTGCTTTGCTTAGTTTTTTATGTAATGGTAATCGTAATGGTGTTCTCAGTGTCATCATCGGTGGTATCCCGGGCCCTTTTTCCATTTCCGTTTTGAGTGGTGAACGGTGAACGGTGGGTGGGTTGTGGTGGTAGTTGTAGTTAAGTACGTCGGTTACTGATAACCACTCTCTTGCTTTTAAGCGTTACCATACCGATTTACACCATCAAGTTACCCACCCTTGACGTTTCCTTGTACTTGCTTTGCCGCCTTGCCGAGCACGTTTTTGTTTTTGCTTTTCGTAAATCGACAGTTTGGTCAAGCTTGGTTAGTGGTCTCCATCACAACCCTCACAACCTCACAGCTCACAGCTCACAGCTCACGACCCCACGCATGACTGTTGTTTCTTTACGTCACGTCCGATATTTGATATGATATTTGATATTTGTATGAACAATAACTGTGCATGTACAGTGTACAGCGTACAGTGCAGTGATTAGAGTAAAGGTAAAGGTATCTACGTAGTTGTGCCCGAGTTGGGCCACGGGATATAATTGGGATAATATATTCTGTCTTGTCTTGTCCTGTCTTTTTTTTTCGGTGTTTTTTTTTTAGTGGGCAGTGTCTGAACATGCAATGGTTGGGTCTTTAAAGACCATGTATGTGGTCATAGGGCAAGTCTCAGGCTGTAATGATTGATTAATTAATTACTCCCTGCAGGACATAGAGAACAATTGCGTAAAGTAATATTTTGAGCAGATGCACACTTGGTTAGTGTCATGGTTAGTGTCATAGTCACACTTGCAATAGTTGATCAATCCAGGAGCAAATTTGTTCTTCCTTCCCTTGTTGGACTCGGCTGCGATTGGTTGTAGCCACAGTGCCCTTGGGCATACCAGAAGCTTATCCTGTTTCAACCATTGCTGTGTGATGTTGATTACAGTGATTGGTTGGGTTAGTATTCCTGCAATGTAATAGAGGCCTTGGCATCAAAAACACACGTCATCACTTATTATGCGAATCACACACTATTATGGCTATGCTGCGACACACTCATAACTCGGACCCCGAGTTACTATACCACTTGGTTTGTTCCAGTGATTCGACTTCATGAGCTGAGCCATGACCCTTCATTTCTGGTAGCACCTGCGTTAGGTTGTGACGGAGTATTAACCCCGTTAATCTATCCTCATTCGTTGACTCTCGCATAATATAAGTCGTAACCGATGTTCAGCACATATATCAAAATGTTAACAGGGTTGATGTCCTTTCTGATCCTGGAGCAGACGTTGTCTTGTCAACCTCTTCTGTTTCATTCAGCAAAATGTCAAATCCATACGACTTGGACTGACTGGATTTTTTATTTTTAGGAAGAAACTAGGTCAGCTAGCATAGAAATGTAATTTCAAAAGATAGATGTTGAAAATCAAGATCATGGGTGCACAGGACAAAACACCATTCTCAACGAGTAACAGAGTAAAATCGCTGGCAGAAGTAACCCGGGTTCGATTGATAGATGGCATCAAGCACTAGGGAGTTGAAACGATCGACGTCCTATGTGAATATAAAACTCCAAGTGAAGCAGACATGGCGTTTAATCCTTCCGCAATGACAGTGACTATCTCAGGAGATGTTCTTGACGCCATGATTGATCTAGGCAATGACTTGTACATCATTTTCTTCTGGAGTTGGCGTCGTACTCACATATCTTTTAGGTTTGCAATGAAGGTCAAAAACACACAGAAACATTTACGGATTAATTTCTCAGATATCCTATAGTTGTACTTCATATCCGTCTCGACACTGTTGTTTTATGACTATTTTCTTACCCTTCGAGATGAGGTATGTATTATCCCTTCTGTGTAGGCATGCCTTCTACGGTAGTGTTAATCACATCAACAGGTTGAATATGCCTGGAAAGGCAAGAAAACGCTAGGCGAGTTGATTATCATGGATGCTCTGGCTTCTTTAAAATGACCTCGTTAACGATTCCTTGTAGTTTTCTGGCTGTTCATCTTGGTATGTGGATCAAACAAATGTCGCATTTGCAAAGGTCTCTGACCAGTTCAGAATCGATATCTTTCTCCTATCTTTGTGATCATTGCAGTGGTTTGTACGTTCCTTGATACCTGTCTCTCTCGATGGATTCTGAGAACTATTAGCATATTTTCTCCATGCGTGGACTATTGAAGTATGTTATTTCTCCAATTAGTCACGGCTGAATTTCCGGTATTAATAGCCTTTTGAATTGTCAGATGTCAGTCTCAAGTACCCTATGTATTGGTAAACCATTTTTCTGAAGGCCTAAATCAACAGCTGCTCTCGCTATGCTGCTTTTGAAATCATTGGATTATTCATCCTGACAAACATTGCCGAGATCTTTCTCACTCTACGGTAAGTACTGCCTACAACTGTGCATGCAGTCATTGATATTTACATGCATGATAGTGTTTATGCCTTGCTCGAAAAGCCAAAGATGGTTCTGTTTGGCGCTGGCTTCATGATTCTTCTGCAATCAGCGTTGATACTTTATACCATATCTCAAGCTTTTGGAGGAACAGATGACCCGGCAATTCTTTTGGCTGGGGTGACTCCAGATATACCCGTTCTTCCAGACATTGACGCGTTTCATGGTAAGGCAGTCCAACCAATTATAGCTGTTTATCTCACGACATTTAGTTTGTGTTGCTATTTCATCGGCCAAATCAAACTTGAAGTTCAAACCCTTGTTATTCAATTGTCAAAACTTTTGACTCAGTATTGTTAACAGGTTTCCCACTGGAGAAGTCTACCTATCCCTTTGTATTGCTTTTGATGGTCTTGCTTTTATTGGCATTATCTATGGTGTTGCAAAAAAGTCATGGAACTCTCAGCTGAGGATGCCTGTATTAGAGGTTATCAAGCGGGATGGAATTCTGTACTTTTTTGTCCTTTTCTCATCAAATCTTGTGTGGCTTATCCTTCTTCTGCATGCTCGTGTGAGTACCTCTGTTAAATGCCTTGCATTGCTATATCTAACAATTTGACTAGCCCTCACTAAAATTCTTCCACAATCAGTAAGCTCATTATTATTGCAGTGACTTGTCTGAACTCTAGGTTTTCTGCAGGCCAGCAACATAGTGAGTACTCTTATATCTGCATGACACTCCTTTCTCATACTGTGCTAGCATAACTGCAATTATGATCAACCGGATAACTTTGAATCTGAAGAAACAGAGTCAGAAAAATTCAATAATGACATGGAGCACAAGAACCTTTGAACATATTGCAGTCCAAGTCAGAAAAGAAGATACAAGAGAAGAATAATTTGAATATTTAGTGGAGGTTATGTGTTGCATATTCCTACATCATAATTATGTTTACCAAAGTATAAATAAGGATCTGATTTTACATGTATTGAAGCAATTTTAAATCTTATATTTCTTTTCGATGTATAAATTTAATAGTTAGTTTGAAGCACACTTGATAGACAATAGGTGACATCCATAGTCAACAACCCTACATAATCCTGAGCATGACAAACATGTCAGAAATCATGAAATTGGGAACTTTTCCATCACTTCATTGAATTCAGACAATTGAAAGAACCAATTCTATGCAATACATTTTTTTTCCCAAATTCTTATATTGGAAATTCAGGGGCAAGCAGGGCAGAGTTAAAACTGGTGGGAATCAAATACAGGGAGTGTTATGTCAAGAGGTAACCAAGAAGTAAATTGTGCATAAAAGATTATATTTTAATGTTATACACTCCTTTCCTTTCACACATAATATATTACATAACAATCAATTTCTAAAAACATCATTGATTTTCTATGTATCTCTGTTTACAATCACTATTGAATTGGATTTTCAGAGTGGATACAACCCTTAACATACAGATTTTTCATTGTGTCAATGACTCTCAAGCTTCTGCACATATAAAGCTGTGTCAATACCAGAGAGAACAGGACATTGTTCCAACCAATTACACAGGCATTCTACTTCTAAGCTCCACTATCTAATGAACTTTGAGACAATTTTGATTGGGTCTATTCCAAATCTTCTGTTTTTTTCCCTATATTTAGCAGATTTATTTCCACCACAGGGTGTTTTACTTTGTATATTCGTAGCTACCACCACGCCACTCCCACGAAGATCGATTTTACAATATACTATTTTATACATCCACGCGTCGGAGTTGAGACAAGCGTAGCCCAAAAGGGTTTCCCACCTAAGTACGGTCATTGGCCGCATGACTTAACGTTTTAATTGCCACAATTTATTAGCAAGCTACATACAACAGACACAAACAAAATGGTATAGGATATACTATTTACTTACATTCTTCCCCCGCCCATTAGCTCGATATAGTAGCTTGACGGCGGCATAAACTCAATTCTCGTTCTCTCTATCAATTTGATCCTTCTACATCCTGACAAGTCCGTCATCAACGCTTGAGCATGAAAGTTGGCAGGAAGACTTTGATCGAACAAGAAACGATGGAGGTGTACTAAAGCGAGAACGGATGGGTTTTGTCTAACAGAGTTTGTTCCGCTCCTGACTGGGTGACCTTGACCACCTTTGCAACACGGGTATTTGCCTGAAGTGCCGGCCATTCAACCCTCGCCCATACTGATTTTGGGTTAAAGTCATTGACGCCGACGTGATCTTCTAGCAGAACGTGCACCATCCCTGACGAGAGTTCTGCAAATGCCTGTGACGCGTTATCCCAGAATTTCTTAATCCCTGATTTGCCAAATGCATTGGTAGACTGTGGCATAGTCCGATCGGTCCATGCCATGTCAAGGATCTTTTCACCTGTCTTTTTCGCTCGCTGGCGTGCTGGAGTCATGAACCCAGTTGAGCCAGAATAGAATAGAGACCGGTCCGGCTCGATGTGAAGGTTTTTTTTTATGTCATCGACACTAGGGACCAGCTTGGCTTGGAATTTGGATTTTCGCTTCTTGGGTTGACTTGCAGGTTTGGAACTTGTCTGATTTAGTTGGTTTGCAGGTATGAGATTCGGTTTATTAGGTTTACTCGCGGTCCTATTGAGTGTGTTGAGAGGTGCGATCTCCGTCGAATGATCTATCAGGGGAGGATAATGTCGACTTTTGTCCCGATGCTGCGGGGCCGTAAACTCATCAAAGACGAGTGCATTAGCATGCGATGACGGGGAGGGATAATGCGCGAAGGGCAAATGATTGTGATTGTCATGAGTGTGATAGTGGCTGATCGCGTCGTCCAGCTCAAGATTACTTGTTTTACCAGCTGGAAGAGGAGCAGCCAGTGGGCGCAGCGCGATTGCAGCAGCAAGGAGCAGTGACGTGAAATGTATACCATGGTTTTACAATAGTAAGAAGTGGTTAAGCTTGGCTTGACATGCGTCATTTCAACGGACTCACGCTCAAGGACATACTTTCAATGGAAGTAACATGATTCCTGCTCGTACACAATAGACCAGCCAGATTGGAAATCTCCAGATTTGCGTCGACCTTTATAATACTCTTAGTAGCCCCATGGTTCGTACTGGTATCTGTAGAAACATTCGTGCATCGTGCTGTACATTCCTGGTATCGTAGAATGTGAAATTCCTGGTGGATATCTGGAGAAATCAGGCATTTTGGAGACATCAGCCATCCTCGAGTTCAGAGAAAGACAACTGACATGATAGCAATAATTGAGGCATGTTCTTGCAACTGCGAGCAATTTGTGGAAGACGAGTTGTATAGTAGAACGAGAGCATGAGGAAAAAGTGGTTAGAATACCTCGCTCAACGTGCGTGGGGATTCATTGGTCGAGGAAATATATTATGACATTTTGTACAGAATTGTAATTTAAAAGCTACACTTGCTGATTGACTTTAGAATGAAGAAGTTCAAGTTCTTGCAAATATGGCACTAGTCTGGTGGGAGGGAATCTAGTGGGTATTAACATTGTGTTGTTGCTTGACCGTAAACCTTCCCTCGGAGTCAGATTCAATGATGAATATTTTATCAGTTGCTTCCATCCTTTTGGTGACACATTCTTAGAACCTGACGGATATAAGTGCATTTACTCAGTTCAATGATAATTGACTGTGTAACTACTGACAGATACAGCCATGGATGATCAAACATGACATTATTTTACCATGAACACATATGATTTGGGCTACAACAAGTAGAATTCCACTAGCCGATTTCTTCCAGTTGTAGGTAGGTATTGCTCCGACCCCATCAAGCAATGATCCCCAAATGATAAACGAGGAAAAATCTGCAAACACATAATCTATAGCTATAATTCTCTGAGTCTGAATATGTAGAAACATCAAAACTTTATGAGTGGCTACCTCAGAAAGAACAAAAAAAAAACAGCAAAGTTAGACAGCACTCAAGCTGTTTCTTTCTGTGTTCTTCTCAGGTACTGTTATCCTTTTGTCATCAGAATATGATTGGAAATGATGAGTAGTTTCCAATGTAAGTTGATCTGAAGAATCTCCGGGAAGTGCACTGCACAATGCAGAAGGCAACAAATAAGTGAAATGGAGGGTATTTTTTTTTTATGTATTTACATTGGAAATATGTTATTATAAAAAAAATGAAAGTACTTGAAAGAAATATAGAGAGAAACAGCACTGCTTGCACTGAAAGATGTTTCCATTCAAAAAAAAAAGTGTAAAAGAAACATGTTAAAAGTGCCGATTTCAGATAGAAAAAGGCACTTTCCTTTGTTTAAAGACTTTTTCTGTCAGGAATTGGCACGTAGGAAATGGTATAACATGTTCTTTTTACACTTTTTCCAATGGAAACATCTTTCACTGCCTGCAGTGCAGGCACTACAGGGTATGGTAGAGATTTCTGGAGAAACATCCATTAGAAACAGATCAAGAAATTTCTAATGGGTTGGGCAAGTAGAAAGGTGTTGTTGCCCAGGGTTAATTCAGACCACAATTAGATTATTATCACTATTCCTTTCACCCTTTGCATTGTCACATCATCATCTCCTTATCTTTTTATGTCTTTCTTTCACATCTCCCTCCATTGTTCTTAAATTTTTATATTATTGTGAGCATGGCAAACAACAGCCTTGTTGTCTCACACTGTGCTCTCAGCACTTGTGTATTGATTGTGCTATGCCACACATTGAAAACCCATGCCCACAAAACACACTCTATTATTGCATATGAAATACCTCTCAAATTCTGCCCAGAGATCCCACCAGATGCTTCATCAGAGCCTCCTCTACACCTTCAGCATGTCATTACCCAGCAAAAACTTCTTTGCAGAGGAATTCAACTCACTTTAAGAATCCCATGCAGAACTCAACACCTTGATGAGGAATCCTCATAAGATTTAATTCTATTGCTGCTCCAGCCACCTCACCAGCCCCAGCACAAGCAGTGGACAACATTGTTTCCCTAATCCCAGGGGCAGGAACCAACAGTGCATCTCTACCTGCAGTTTTCTGCTCTCTCTCTTCTCCCACACTTCCTCAATGTCACTTCAGGGTGGCTAATTGTAACAGATTGTTATGGAGCTTTTCATGCACTAAACTGTAAGTCAGAACCTGTCTAATAGATCTGGCTTGTAATCAGTGGTTATGAGCTAGAACCTTCTTGTGTGGATCACACAGTGCTAAATCAGACCACTGTATTGGATTTGACTAGTACTAGAGTGAATATAAGATGTTACCTTAAATAATACTCTACTATCTGGTAATAGTGTTGATGACACTTACAACTAGTGTGACAATCCATTACATACCCCCCCAATAAGACTGAGTACTTGGTCTAAGTTGAAGGGTAAAGTCATGAAGATGCACAGGAGTGCATAATCAATAAGTGCCAACCCTACATAACCCTGAGCATGACAAACATGTCAGGAAGCATGAAATTGGGAACTTTTCCATCACTTCGTTGAATTCAGACAATTGGAAAAGAACCAATTCTATACAATATGTTTTTTTTTTCAAATTCTATTATATTGGAAAATCAGAGGCAGGCAAGGCAGAGTTAAGACTGGTGAGAATCAAATACAGAAAGCATTATGTCAAGAGATAACCAAGAAGTAAATTGTGCATAAAAAATCATATTTTAAAGTCATACCCTCCTTTCCTTTCTAGTGTAATATATTACATAACAATCAATTTCTAAATTGATTTCTTATATATCTCTGTTTACAACCATGGCACATCCACTATTGCAATTGGATCCAAAGAGTAGATACAACCTTCAAAAGTAATTAACTTACAGATTTTTCCCTTTCTACTTCTAAGTGTTAGAATCCAAGAGGTAAACCTGTAATAATACAGACTACATTTAGTCTAATCTAAGGTACAATAAGTAAGATGTCCATGCTATATCTATATGGATAGCTCACCCTCAGTCTGTGATAGAAATGACTGAGGATGCAACTACATAAGTGGATTATATATGTATCTATAAGTTGCTTTGTTTAGTGGTGACAATGGATGTGTGATATGTGTGAAATTATAAAAGTGATTGGCACATTTATGGTGCCTTGCATGTCAGGATTGCAATACTAAGCTCCACTACCAAATGAACTTTGAGACAGCTTTGATTGGGTCTATTTCAAATCATCTGTTTTTTTTGCCTACAGTAGCTCAAAAAAGTGTCTCAATGTTTTATAGTTTTTGAAAGATAGGATTGGCATGTAAGATTGGAAGTATGAATAAATCATGTAAAATACTATAACATTGTAGCTACAGATCACATTTAGAATTATATAATTTAAATCAAAACTGATGGAGTAATGGCTATTTTAAAATATTCACTTATTGGGACACTTTTTTGAGTATTTTTAATTTTGGTATCTAGTACTTTGTATGTCCTTGATTTGCTTTGATAACTGCTTGAATCCTTCTAGACATGCTTTTTATCAGTCTTTGGCATACTTCTGGTGATATTTCATCTTACTCCTTTGCAATCCTCTCAGGACTCCTCATTTCTTCTCTTGTTCACTCCTTATTCCTTTATTTTCCCTTTATTCACTTCATTTCTGCTGTTGTTCTTTCACCTCACTGCTTCTATTCTTTTAGCACTATCTATTAGTACTACTTTTAGCCTTTAAGGCGCTCTAGTTCTTTAGTTATCATTTAGATAAAGTGTGACCTCAACACCACATACAGGCTGCTTACATAAGCCAGAGTTTGCTAGAGTTTGCTCTTTGTTTGTGCAATTGTTGGTTTAGTCAATTTTCAAGTTTGTTAAGGTTTTGTGATCCTGTATAGTTGTTTCCCATGCTTCAGAGGCCTCATCAGCATCAATCCTGGCATAGAGAATCTCTAGACTTGTTCTCTTTGGATCTCCCTCTGCCAGGTGAGTAGTTATTGTGATATTGTTAGTATATACTCTAATATATTTTGTACTGGCCATCAGCTAGCATCTATCAGCAGCTGTTGGGACACACTAGCATCTATCAGCAGCTGTTGGGACACACTAGCATCTATCAGCATCCATTGGACATCTGCTGGCATCTGTTGGCAACTCCCAGCAACTCTCAGCATCACCCAGCATCTGCTGGCATCAGGAGAGAAAAGAGAAAAAGGAGGTGTGTGGGTGTCCACTGCATAGATTGATGTCTGGGAGAGTGTGGAAAGTAGCAGAAAGGGGATGGAGGTGGGGAAAAAGAGGGAGAAGAGGGGAAGGGGAGAGGCATAGATGTCCACTGTCTGCTGGCACACCAGCAGATGGTAGCAGATGTCAGATTAGGGGGAGAAGAAGGGAAGCAGGGTGCATGGATGTCTGCCACATGAGGTGATATGTGGAGTTGTATGGGGAGTGGAGATGAGAGATGGCACTGGGGAGAAAGAAGAAGGGCAGAAGAGGGGTATGTGGGTGGCTGCTGTCTTCTAGCATGCCAGTAGACAGTAGCAGATATCATCAGATGGTAGCTGACATCCAAAGAAATCTCCCTGTGTAAAAATGACAAATATTTGAGTAGAAACAGTACTGGGTTGAAAAAGGGAGAAATGAGTCTGGTGGACCTGTGTCCTGAGATGAATAGATTAAATGAATTTACTGATCTAATAATATATGATGGTATCTTTTAATCAATCTATTTGTACATCATACCAAGTTGTAGTAAGTCCTTGTGGTTTAGTAGAATATTTATCAATTGATATTTTATATTGTGCATAGCAGCAGATTTGACTCCTCTGCAGTGCATCATAATATACAAGTGCATTTTTAAGCTACCTGTACATTGTACTAACTTGTAGTAAGTCTCTGTGGTCTAGTGAAATATTTATCAATTGATATTATGCAGCAATGTGTTTGACTCCTCCACAGTGCATCATAATAAATGAGTGCATTTTTGCACTATCTGTACATCGTACTGACATATAGAAACATCACAATAGTACATATTATACATTGTAGAGGAGCTCATTTTGTGCCATATGATACATGTCCAGCAGAGTCCACTGCACTGTAGCAGAGCAGTCTCCAGTGTGCCATAGAATCTATAGCTGCAGATGTGTCACAATGTGCTATATGACATGGTCTAGTAGATTCATATAAGGTGGACACACACAGGCCCAGCAGATACCAGCAGACATTACCAGGTATCAGTGGCCACTAGCAGGCATCAGCCCATGAGTGAAAACCTCCTCTGTTACTGGATGTCAGAGCATGAGTAAACTCTCTTCAAAGTTTTCCACTTCTCTCCTCTTTCTCTTCCTCACTGCATCCACTCAAAACTGCATGCCTCTCCCTCCCTTCCCTTCTTTTTCTATCTCCAACACCAGTAGATGTCCATGAAAGGGCCCTGCAGACTTATGCAGGCCTATGCATGCTACCAGTAGACATTCATGCAGATCTACATCAGCTCACTCAAATCTATGAAGGCTAGTTGGACCAAAAAAAAAGGACCCTACATCTTGTCCTTCATATTCTGTGGAGGAGAATTGAACTCTTGGCCTTGGAAAAGTCTTTAGCAATGGAACACATTGACAATTTATCACCACAGGTTCATTACTAGTGGATCAAATCAAAGGTCAGATAACACAATAAACAGTGGCTCTCCAACATTTCTGCAGGTCGCTGCATAGATAATTAGAGGTGGAAGAGGAGCAGCACACCTCTCAGAAGAGTTTTTGTGGCTTGAAAAGAGGCATTGGCATCAGTTGTCATGACCCCTCCCACCTGGAACC
This sequence comes from Macrolepiota albuminosa, assembly GCA_027475525.1. Taxonomy (NCBI): domain Eukaryota; kingdom Fungi; phylum Basidiomycota; class Agaricomycetes; order Agaricales; family Agaricaceae; genus Macrolepiota; species Macrolepiota albuminosa. The sequence goes on from JAMWFC010000109.1 coordinate 294,133, forward strand.
ACTCTGGAACACCCCCAGAACCCCATCCAGGACTCCACCACCAACTCCATGACACAACCCCCACCATCACAACCACTGATGCCACTCTCACATGCATCAGGCCCCGCCATCACACTGCACCCCCTGACAGCCCTTGCAGCATGGACCCCAGAACTGTCCACTGGCACATTCGCTGATTATCAAATCACGTAAATTACCCTGGCTATCATGCATCACATATTAGGACACCCTTCTGTGCCAATTAATTGTGCACCCTGCATGTGTGATTCCTAGTATACAGTTCCCCCCTCCTTCTGCCACTGCCCATTAACTTCCAGAACTGCCCCAGACATCTCAAAACCCTTCAGGAACTCAGAGCAGCCTCCACCAGTACTTAAAGAGTAGCTACCCACTTGTCGTACTTTAGTCTTAATATTACATTAATTGTTTGCATGCCCTTTTGATTTGACTGGTACATACTGACTAGCATGCTCAACTTCTTTGCATGCTCTTGAGATTGGTACGCACTTTGCAACTTAAAGTTTATTAATCTTGGTCTTGTCTTAGAGCCCCCAATTCTTGACTCGACTCTACTCCCCTAATTTTTTCGACTTCGCCTGATCCCCAGACTAAGTCCCTTATCCCAGGAGTCTCCTGTTTGTGTCTTGAACTCTGGAGCACAGCCTGGAGTTCCAGACACCTGAGTACATGTAGATTAAGTCCGCCTTGTAAGAGCATTGTTTTTCTAGAAAGCCTCTGACTCAGCAGAACCTGACATAATATCAAGACTCTCTCTTTACATCATTTTTGATGGCTACGTATACTCATACCTACTACCCTGGGCTACCAGACCAATCCTTACAGATGCCCGGTCCCCAACCACTACTCTGCACAGACCTCCCACCCTGTCTACCCACCCCTCCCATACGAACACCAACACCTCCACCATCACTAGGCCCCTGATTCATCTTTCTACGACCTGGGACTCTCAGCCAGCTGGGCCCCTCCACCCAACTTAGCCATGGCTCAACCTGTGAAGGTTCCCTCATACCGGAGCATCTCTGAGGGTCTTTTGAAGACCCCACCCATCCCCAATGGGCCTTGCCCAATTCTCCCCAGCAAAGGTCCCTTCGCCCCCACCCCATACTATGGTTACCAATGCCCTGCCCCCTAACCCTGCAAACCTCCCAACTATAACTACCTGCCTTGACACTACCTGGCCACCACCCCATCTGCACAGACCCCTCCATCACCAATGGGATGACGACATTTTGAGGAGTATGAACGTCAATGTGACAAGGTGCTTTGCTCGCTCAGGATTTTGTCAGAGAACTTTGCACAGTGGACAAGGATGTTACTCACAGAATTTGGACATGATGACTTCAAAGGCACTCCAGAGGACTGGGCACATTGCTTGGTTGAATTCAGGGAACGACTTGCCCAAGGAAAACTTCTGAAACAGGCCATGGTAAAGTACAGGCATAACACAATTCTCTGCAAAGAATTGCAGCAATTGCTTGACAAAGTTTATGCGTCCCCCTCCCCCCGACTCCTCAACAACTTCACAGGCCCTGGCCACTCGATCCACCTCCAACAGGAACCCCCAGAACCAACCCTGACACCTTTCGCGGTACTGACTCCAGAGCAACAGCAATGGAAAGAATGGCAAAATGCCTTGGTGATACTACGGTCTCTCAACCCAATGGGCAGACTATTCGATCAGCCCACTGTCTGCACAGTAGATTTGTCAACTTGCCGTAGGGCTAATTCTATCCTTAGCACCTTTGAGACCTGGAGACAGCCCTGGATATCCCTGGAACTGCTCCTGCAGACAGATAATGCCCAACCCCTGCCACTAGCAACCTCCAGGAGACTCCAGGCCAACACTCTCAGTACAGATGACACGCTGTGCTACATTGACAAGCTTACTTTACTCAAGGTGACAATGAACAATGCCCTGTGCCCATAATGACTCCAGCACTGCCACCTGCAACTGCCCCAGCCCCTCCTGAGCCAATCTTCCACCCTACTTCGATCTGCAGAACCCCTCACAGCCTCTGGTGCAAGCTCGACCCTTTCAAGTTGAATGTTCTCCACACAACCTGGCACTCAACCCAGCACCCAATCCAACATCACAAATCAACCCAGCATTACAGAACCCTCTCTGACCACCTCTGCCACCCCCAGTTGACCCCTGAGAATGGCCCACTGGCCTGCCACTCCTGCCATCCCCTGCATGGAGACCTGGGCCTCCTCCCAACAGAAATGACCCCTCTTGGAATGACAGACTCCCAGGCCGAGGGCCCCCAGGTGAGCCACCTGAAGGAGGCCTCACTCTTGGTGCCTTTCCTTCTCATAAAGGGGGGGGTAACTATTATTACAATGCAGGACCCCCTCCCCATAATGCAGCCAGACCAGATGATGCCCATGATGCCCTTGCCTACAAGGGGCACTTGGATATCCAGAAACCTGACGTGTTTATGAGCTGGAACCCCTGGAAATAATGTATATTCCTAACTCAATGTCTTAATACGTTTCAGGCCAAGCTGCTCACATTCCAGGTTGACAGCTCCCGAGTTGCCTTCACTGCCTCGTACCTTTAGGAGATTGCCTTCGACCACTACATGGCCCTCATCCAGTTTGACCCCAACAACCCAGCACTCTCCTGCTGGCAAGCCTTTGTTGACAAGTTCTCTGGAAAGTTTGGAATCTATGACACCGTGGCCAAAGCTAAGAACAATCTCTTCAACTTCTGGATGTGTTTTGAAGAACGCTTTACTACTTTTATCATACATTTTGAGAAGGAAGCTTATGAGACAGATTGGAATTATAGTGTGCTCTAGTATGCTCTCCGCTGTGCATTGCCACAATGCATCAAGGATGTTCTCTGGCTCGCCCTGAAACAACCTCCCTCATTATGCAGATTGACCAGCGCTACTGGAAAGACCGCAGCAAGTACTCAAACTCCTGGGACCCCTGGAATCTATGAGGAGGCCCACCCTGGTCCTCTGGTGACCCCCTCAACCCTGGCCCACCCCTTTCCCTGGCAGCCACCCTATGGTAAGTCGTGGTCCACCAATGCTAAATCCAATAGCAGTGCCTGTCCCCAGGCCCAGCTCAACACCACTGTGGCCATCAATGACCCTGGCAATGCTCTGAGCCTTGACAAGCTCCTGGGAGACCTGGATGACTCCAAATTCCCTGACAAACAGGACAAAGAGGCTCTCCAGGCTAACTGGCTCCAAAAGAAGGGATGACCTTGAATCGAGGTTCCAAAAGATGTGCAGGAGTGACAGAGAAGGGAGGGTGCCTGTATACTCTGCGGTAAGAAAGACCACTTCATCTCTGAGTGCCCTCAATGACAGACCATGTGATGGGCCACCTGGACCTTTGAAGGAGAAGATGCCACCTATGAATACTCAGAAAACAACCCAGCAATTTAGACCTGGAAGACACACTAAATTGTGAAATCAACTCCAACATTTTCTCCACCCATGGTCTCTCACCTATGCTCAACAACACTCATACAGGACACTCTCACAGCTTATCTACCCTCCCACTCCTCACACTCCCTCCTCCTAAAAACCTGCATCACCTCCTCCAGAGACCCCCTCAACATCCTCATTAATAGTGGTGCCATGGACAACTTCATTGACAAGGTCTGGTCCTCCTCTGCCTTGGAGCCTGCCCAACAACTCCCAGTCCCCATCCAACTTTGCCTCTTTGATGGAGATGCCTCCACAGCTGGGGATATCACTTATTTTGTGTATATGCCTGTTACCTTTGCTAACAAACAAACTCACACTCTCTGGATGCTGGTAACCAAACTCCACCCCTCCGCACCCCTGGCTCTGGGACACCAACCGCTGCATCAACTGGCGACATCTCACCCTCTGCCTGAATTGGGAACCAACAACCAATGACCAGCAGCTCTCCTTCGACATCTCTGATTCCTCAAACCCCAATCCAACCTCGAAGAACCCCCCAGATGGAACCACATCATTCCCCAGGCTCAGTCTTGCTCATCAAGATCCTTTATCATCAATGCCAGGTTGGATGGTGCCCCGGAACTGCTATCGGCCCTCATCAACAGTGGAGCCACCGGAGTCTTTGTCAGCAATGCCCTTGACCTCCCTCACAATCCCCTCAAACAACCCCTCAACCTGCAATGGCTCAACAGCACCCCCTACTCCTCCGGCCCCATCAGGAGGTCCTACCTGGAGCATGTGACCCTGGACAATGGTTTTGAATTCATGTCAGACTTCCTGGTCATGTGGCTTCATGATTTGACCCTACTTGTACTAGGACTCCCCTGGCTATGAGACTCAAACCCCAACATTGACTGGAGGATGCTCATCATGATGTTCCTGAGACCTGAGGACCACTCAACAACTGCCATACACCTCCAGGCTCCGCCTGAAACTCTGAGCCCTGAAACCAGTCCCAAGCTTCCCAGGCCAACATCCTTGACCACACTCCTGATGCCTGCCTGAGTCCACAAGGCCCCCGACTGACCTCCCAACATCCCCTGGAACAAGTACAAGGGACTGAGCTACCTGACCCGGTCTCAGACATACACCCCTCCTGTTCTGACTTGCAGCCCAACATCTCTGATCGACCTGGAGGTGCTTGACATTAAGATCATTGGAGCCGCCCCCTTTGCACGTCTCATGCAGGAAGGAACCCCCATGTTTCAGCTGCACACTTTGCCCTCCCTTCTGGAAGAACACCTACAAGCAGATGCTACCCCCTCAGAGGAAAAGACTGAGGAGCAGATCTTACAAGAAGTAGTTCCCCCAGAATACCATGAATTTGCTGACATGTTTTCCAAAGGAGATGCCAAGGAGATCTCTCCTCACCATCTCTACAACCATACAATTGACCTCAAGGAAGGGGCCTCCCCATCCTTTGGCAAGGTATACAACATGTCAGAAATCAAGCTATGTGCCCTTAAGGACTACTTCAACAAAATGCTCAGATTCATTTTGCTCCTTGGCCTCCATTGCTGGAGCTCTGGTTCTATTCACCAAGAAGAAGGACAGCTTGCTCCAACTTTGTGTCAACTACTGGGGACTCAATAAGATCGCCAAGAAGAACCACTACTCACTCCCACTCATCAGCAATCTGGTTGATCGACTTCACAGTGCCAAGGTTTACACAAAAATTGACCTCTGTTCCAGCTACAATAACATCTGCATTGCCCCAGGACATGAGTAGAAAACCATGTTCTGCATGTGGTATGGTCTGTTTGAGTACCTCATAATGCCTTTCGGAATGACTAACTCCCCTGCCACATTCCAATACTTCACCAATGACATCCTCCACAACATGAGCAACGTCTTTGTCATTGTTTACCTGGATGACATCCTCATTTACTCTGACTTGAAGGAGGATCATCAGAAACATGTCCAGCAAGTTCTTGAACACCTCCAGGAGCACAACCTCCATGCTTAGCCCAAGAAGTGCTCATTCCACACCAAAGAGGTTGAATACCTTAGCATCATAGTGTCCCCGAATGGTATTTGCATGGACCCCTACAAGGTCAAGGCCATTGTCAACTGGCCACAGCCCCAGAATGTCAAGGAAGTACAGTCTTTCCTGGGTTTTGCTAACTTCTACTGGAGGTTTATAGACAACTACTTCAGTATCATGAAACCCCTCAACCGGCTCATGCACAAGGACGTTGCATAGAACTATGACAGTAAGTGCCAGAGCGTCTTTAATTTGCTCAATCCAAGTCAGAAAAGAAGATACAAGAGAAGAATAATTTGAATATTTAGTGGAGGTTATGGGTTGCATATTCCTACATCATAAGTATGTTTACCAAAGTATAAAGTGTGTATATAAGTAAATATGTCTTAACGCGTAATTATGAAGAAAAAGGAAAACATACGTGAATGTGATATAAAGGTGATGTCATAGATTGATGACCGAAGTTACGCGTCATATTCCTCAACAATCCATCGAAGCAATGCATATTTTATGCCGCTGTTTAACCAATTCATTATAGGAGTAAATCCTTGACATGCATTTCAGGTCACTCCTCCTAGACGCCTGCGTCACGCTGCGCCTCTTCCAGTTGCTACAACAGATCTGGAATTGGACGATGCAGTCGGCCACCCTCACACTTAGGGCAATCATTATATTTTGCCCTCCTTGCCTCATCTCTATACATCACCGCATGCCAATGCTCTTATCTTTGATGAGCTCTCGGCCCCACAGCATTGGGATGAAGGCCGACGTTATCCTCCCTAATAGATCATTTGACGGAGATGTCACCTCGCAGCACACTGAACACTGAACAAACCCGAAAGTAGCACCGCAAGTCGACCCAATAAGCCGAATTCCAAACCCGCAAATGGTGCCGCAAGTAAACCCAATAAGCCGAATCCTAAACCCGCTGGTCAACCCAAGAAGCCAAAATCCAAAACCCAAGCCAAGCTGGTCCCTAGTGTCGATGACATAAAAAACCTTCGTCTGTTCTATTCTGGTTCACTAGATCATTCATGACTCCAGCAGGCCGAGCGACATAGAAGAATGAGAAGATCCTTGACATGGCATGGACCGACCGGACCATGCCACAGTCTACCAAGGCATTCGGCAAAGCAGGTATTAGAAAGTTCTGGATAAGATCACGTTTGGCGTCGATGACTTTGACCCGAAATCAGTATGGGCAAGGGTGGAATTGAATGGCCAGCGCTTCAGGCTAATCCCCATGTTACAAAGGTGGTCAAGGTCACCCAGGCACAGGAGCAGAACAAATTCTGTTAGACAAAACTCGTCCGTCTGCGCCTTAGTACACTATGTCAATACTTTTTCATTAGAGTATCAGCGAGTCCTTCAAGTGCATTCATGTGAAGAAGTGGCCCAGGCTATAGTGATGAAAATTCCCGTTATGAATGTGCGCAAGTATCCACCGTGAAAGGCTAACACTCACCTAGGATGGTGGACTACCGCTCATTATCCTGAACATCGCGTCTGTATTTCAGGCAACGACTACCGCAGAAAGTGACCGGTGATGATGTGACTAGATGGTCCATAGTTTCTCATTTGCAGGGGTGACCGCAGTGACAGTTTGATCAAAATCCTCCAAGGGATATACCAAGTTTCATGTTCAAGTGTTCAAACGTTCACGGCAGATTGAACAGTGCCCGGTGTTGCCTGAATATACTTCCGTCCACCAAAAGTACGTCAGTCATGTAGAAACTTTCTAATAAAACGGCGATATATAACATCGAAACATAACTTCTTAAAAACCGTTCGATTACGCGACTGATGACTCTAAAACATCCACAACCATCGCGTGGTTTTCTTCCTTTGCAAGCTCGAGTGCCGTCTTTCCGACAAGATTCTTCAGCCTCGGATCTGCACCTTTTGCCAGGAGAAGCTGTACGGCATTGAGCTGGCCGGCCACTGCTGCCTGATGCAGAGCTGTTCCCATCCCGGTGTCATGATACATGAGGTTGTCTGCGTACTCCGGGCACAGCAACCCATCGATTTCGGCTCCTTTCGCAAGCAACAGCTCAATCATATCCGTGCGCCCATAGCGCGCAGCATACTTGAGAGCATTGGTGTTGTTTATCCGTGCCCCGCCCATAACAATGAGTATCTCAACGCTTTCGAGGGACTCATTGATCACAGCGGTCTCGAGAGCGGACTGAAATGCATTGTTGCAGTTTAGATTCGGGTGCGCACCGCGTTCAATAGCCCATTTAAGCACGGAGGGTGAGTCGAGGCAAAGGGCTAGAAGATCGCCTAAGTACCCTAGGTAAGTATTTATGTCCTAGCCGGAGTCGAGGAAAGCTTGGAGAACATCGAGGTGATATCCAGGTTCACAGGCTACAATGAGACCATCGGCATAAAATGTCGAATCGAGGCCTCGAGAAAGAAGGAGACGATGGATGCGGAGCCGGTACGGCTGGCAAGTTCAAGCAAGTCGATACTAGGGGGAGTGGAGAATTGACTGGCCCACTCGTCGAGGAGGAGAGTTGTTCGTTCAAGATCGCCATTGGTAATGGCATTATCAATGTCATCAGCGACTTGTGCTTATACCATTGACGTCAGAGTTGGAGGACATTTCAGCTGCAGAGAATAGAGCTAACCTTTCCTGGTTAATTGAGAGTGAATATGATTCGTAACCAAGGACTTGGAGAAATGACCCTGTTTTGTATCTAGATGCAACAGAGCGTCGTTATTACATTGTCAGGAATGATGGACAGGAGATCCATCATTTGTGTCACAAACGAGCCCAAACTTATCATTGCGCAGTATAAGTCAAAAAATGTCACTGACCGGACCACAATCCTGATACCAATATTGCTATGAGATTGGGTCTTGTATGGTATGAGCGCTGTTTAACTGCTTTAATTTGAATGAAATCCACGTTCCGTTGTTATAGGGATTGTCCGATATGGAACAACAGGACTAGACTGAATGGGTTTCAAAGGATTTTGAGATTCCCTTTCCTACAAAACTGCAGGAGAAGGGGGGGCGAGCGTACAAGTTTGAGGGTCTGGATGTGACAGAGCAGCGGGTGTTGCCGACGTCGGAGTGACTCAGGACTTGACCCACACTTGTTACGTATATACCTTTCAAGGAGAAAACCTGCACGGTCGTTGCAGGATGATGGGCGCTAGACAAAGCCAAACCAGTAGGCCGCCGCCACACTCGATGATGTTGATATATTTTTGACTCTCCGGCAACATAAACAAGTCAACATCCCGACATGCTGTGTTTTTACCCCTTTCGAACGACACAGAGTTCTATCACACAGCACCACAGCACTTTGTTAATAACATCGGTTCGTTCCGGAGGGCCTCTGGTCTACTTACAAGGTGAAACCCACTTCAACCTTCCTCGTTACCTCTGATTGGTCGCTCCCCGCCATAATGTCGAACAGGAAACCCTCTTAGCGTTTTTTCCTGTTCCTTCAACTCTTTGTCTTCTTGCTCTGTGACATCACGAAATGCTACATGGGATCGATTGGGCCCTCAAAATTTGGAATGCCTTCTGCTCTTGAACGCCGAATGACCTGTGCGATGGCTCACGGATATTCAAGACATATATTTCATTTCTGGAGTCTGACAACCAGTCTGTCGTTGTGTGATTCATTATGTCTCTCTACTTTGCTCTCTATATTGGCGAATGTACTCGCGTCTCATCATTGTCATCAATGCCTGGCTCGACCTCACCGACGACGACGCGGGAAAATCATCACTCATCACGTGGAAGCTGCGGTCAGTTATGCGTGCGCACTTATTATCTCGTCGCTGGTACAACGCCATTCCTTTCTGGACAAACGTCTCACTGAAGTCATCCAACATTTTTGCGATGCCTTTCCTATCGATGCGCGATAAATCTAGCTCTGAGGGGACTGGAAATTCAAGAGGGGAGGTAGAAAGTACGTATCTGCTACTGCTCTTCAGATCATGCCACAGAGCCTGAGCTTGTGTTAGAGAGCACGAATCAACATACAACGTAAGCTTTCATGGGCGCTTCTCTCATGCGTCGTCAACGATAGAAACTTTCAGCCGCAAAAGGATCATCGCCTGGTTTAGGAAGCTGAAGGAGGCACTTAGTATCGGGAGGAGGCCAACATCAGATACAGTTCAGGCTCGTTTTGGGTTTCGTTGACCTGACTTTGTTCGAGTCTGATATCTGGTCTTTGGTTTAGGGAGGGTGGTATACCACGTTATATGGAGCTCGCGTTGACCCCAGGACTTTCTATCAGTATAGAGGTGCCAATGATCTTTTCTGAGGAAATCACGAATGGACCTATCTTGATTATGCTCGTCGTGTCCACATGCTGTCTATCTTATGCTCTGTATTTGTTGTTTATTTATCTAATTGTAATTAGCTCTCTGTCGTGGACATATAGTACGAACTTGTCACCTCAGATGGCCGTTGATTCCTCAGGTCTAACCAAGTCATATGCCGACCTAGCCTTTAGATGTAGTTTGGATTTCCCGTTTGATTCAAGATCGAGTTTGAGTTGGTGGAGAGTAACTGTGCAATGACGATCGTGCTGAGCTTTGCCCTGCTGGTCAGGACCTGACGAGTGGAATCAACCCCACTTGTTGGAACTCGAGTGACTGGTTGCCAAGATAAATGAACATTGCTCCGTCCACGGGCACGCCCAAAAATCCCCGGCGCGAGTCTGAAGACTGACTGATTTCGACACCATCACAGAGCGGCAGTGATAAAGGCCTTTTGACTTGGCTCAAATTCAACGGATCTATTTTACGAGGAAAAACTACGAACCAGGCGTTTATTCAATTTAGATCATAGACTCGTTATATAGCATTGTCTAGCTTTAATATCCAATATTCGACGCTTCTGCACCTTTCTCCGGCGTCATGCCAGCAGATGTTTCTTGTGATAGCGATGTTTAGATAACCAAGAACTGGTCACAGACCACATAGATGGATATAATACACGAATAAGATGAAATCCTTAGGGGAGTGGAACTTGATGCGACTCCCGACATCTGGTCAGCGACGCTGGCGGGACCAGAAATCTCGACTGCGAATTCCCCGTAAGAAGACAAAGCATCCGCCATGGTGCGTTTCAACTTGCCCGACCTATCGAATTGTATAGCTGTCGTCGGATAATGTTGATTCAGACAACAAAATACAGAACGCACCTCGACACCTCTGGCAGATGGTCCCTTCTTACGTCGTGTGAACCATCCGACGATCCCTCCATGTCTAAAAGAACTCAAATCGTTGAGCATGTGTATTACGAAAAACACGTACCTCGTGTCATTGTAGGGCTCGGTGGTTGCATGCTCTCTGTTAGGGCCGGGATCTTTCAGAGCTAGGGTTATGAAATAACGACGGTATATGATACAAATCACACGCTTTAGAAGCAGTGAAAACGTACCTCCTGCGAGAACCATTGGATTGCAGATTGCTTGAGAGCTAGGATAACGAAGTCACTGTAGCACGATTAATGACTTTAGTGATAGAAAGATTCCTTCAGCGAATGACGGTCGTTCCAAAAGGCCGAGGCACACGACATGGCCGGCAAGCGTCTTATTTAATTCTCCGCCCTTGTCGGCGAGGTCGAAGAAACGTTGAAGGTGGCGACAAGAAATGCACAATTCGACAGAAAATACATGGAAAATGCGAGAAAGGCATTGGATATTACAAAATAAAAGATCCAGCGATCAGAAACCAGAATTGAATTATATATCTTCAGTAAGCCACACAGGTCATTTGGGCGCATTCGAGACTACGACGAGCAACCGCCCACAACTTGAAGCGTGCTGAAATTCGAGCCGGTGGTGAGTCGATTTCAGCGTGCTACGAGACCAGGAGACTGAACAGGAGAGAAAAATTATTAGGAGGCTTTATATGAGCATTTTGGTCAGAATTAGGACCAATAACGATGAACGGGGTACAAAGGAAGCAGACAAGACTCAAACACACATTGCAAGCTTAACATTAGAGAAGAATCCGTGGGAATATATCGATTTTGAACTGTAGGCTGTGCAAGGCTGTGTATTATTGCAAGGCTGTGTACTATTTTTGGATCTAGTGATCTGCCGCGTCGAAAGAGGGGTTGCGGCATCGCGACTTACTTAGTGTACCGATAGTAGTATTTCTTAGTCGTTTACGCGATAAATTCCTGTTTACACAAGCGATGAACAAGGGTACGAAATGTAAGTCCGCAGAGGAAAACCGAACGTGTTTTCAACGTGTTTTGATATATCCGAGTATCGCGATCACATGCTGCTCACTTGTTGAGCCAGTACCACCACGGGTACCAAGACTTGTTTTCGCGTCCTTCCCTTCCACTCCCTTATATTTTGCTAAATTCTATGATTCGGTATCCTGTGCCTGCGTCATCTGTTCCGGGTTTCCATTTGGTGACAGGGTGACATGCTCTTTTGAGCGTCCATTCTCTTTGGCTACCTATTATTCCTCTTGGAAAAACAGTGGAACGTCCCACGTTGTCTGCCCAACGGTCCAAACCTCAATTGGAGCTTTATGGCATGTGACGAAGTTATAATCAACCTTAGACACGCCCCAATATCCCAGTCCCAGTTCGAGAGCAATAACTTGTTTGAACCTGAAGGCAAATCGGTTACATCTGTCTTCTCTCGAGCTATTCAATATGATGCAATACCTCCTTCCGCTATCATCCTGACAAATTTTGGAGACATCGCCGTGTTCTTTGCTCCATAATTTCACAATCTACGAGCCATCTTCGAAAGGGTATCTATCAACGCAGGTCTCTCTGGCTCTGCAAGTCATTTCAAGCGGAGGATGATATGGCTTTGGGGAGACCTGACGCAGCGCAGTCATAATAATATATTTTCTGTATAATGAACAATTTGAAGTTCGAAATGTAAAGACGATTTGTTAATTTCATAAACATATAACAAAGTAATAAGTTCGCACCTGAAGTTCGAAATATAAAGACAATTCGAACTTCAGGGCATTGAAGACTTTAAATAAGCTTTGGAATGCTCTTCGTACAAGTGGATGCACCCGATTCATCTTCTTGGTATCCATCCAGGCGTGAAAGATCGGCCTCTGACTCGTGGTCAGATTAGAATCCGAAAGACAAGACTGAGCGAGAGTACTTACAAAACAACATATCCAGCTATTTCCCCTTTGTGGAGAGTACGCAAGGCCTGGGGTTCTTGAGATATGAGAGCTCTGTAGACGAGATCTTGGAGTGGACCGTTGAGCTGTGTTCTGATAGTTGAACTGAAGGCGACTTTGGCGCTACTGAACATGGTGTGGCATGTAGATCTGCAATTTGCATGTCCTTTAAAGGGAGCGTAGAAGATTGTACCAACCATATGCACGTTCATGCTTGATGGTCTGATTTACGGATCTAAACCATCTTTATCAGGCTTAGAAGGAAGAAAAGACGATCAATGCGTTCTGGATATGGCAGGAGACGTGCGAGGATGGTTAGAACAAATGGCGCGCGCCAAGTGAAAATTGACAACTTGAAGGGAAAGGCAGATGTTGGTATAGTGATAGACAGGCGTATGAAGACAAGAGTTCTCGGCAACGTACACGAGACATTCGACAATCACAGAGTGCAATCCCTATGTCTGTCCTGTGGTTCGAAAGTAGTGGATGTGCCTGTCGACACACCGTGCCCTCTTCCGCTCCACAGCTGGCTTGGCTGCCATTGAAATCCTCGGTCAAACGCCGTCAACCAAAAGATTCACGTTTTGTGTATATTTCTTACAAGTTTGGGGAGGGACAACGTGTGTTGTCCCCGATGCGTTGTCTATGAATCCCAGAGATCCGAAGAAGCCAGATGGAGAGATATAATGATTCGAACATAAGGATGCGATGATGTACACGGGCGCTTGGGACCAAGGAATGAGAGCTATATTGGTTGATTTTCTCTCACTCCGATCTCGGTTTGAGTTCAGTGTGTGTGCGTCATCGTTAGGGTATAGGTGACATCATCACATGTCACCTCACAGATGCAAAGGCTGAATTTCTTCGGGGTCCTGAAAGGTCGGCAGTCGAAGGTCGTCTTGGCCTTGCCGTTGTAACAAGAAATGCTTGTTGTGAAGGTCCCAGTGGATATACCACAGTTTGTCAAGGTCGATGGAGTCTGTGTGACCCTCGTACCATACCTTCGGCGAAATCTTCTTCTTTTCTTCGGCGATAGATCTGGTGATATCCTCTTGTTGCACAAAATTGAGAATCAGGTAATCAGTGATAGACATGTCCTTGTATCGTCCGGTTCCTTCAAATCTGGATTCATGTTCCGCCAACTTGTCACCATTTCGGAGTAGCTCAACTCCGAAATTCTGTCATTGCAACCAAAAGTCGATTGTGCCAGGCGAACCGAAATGACGAAACGACCAACTTCGGGGTCGCATTGCCGACCAGGAGCAAGAAATCTTTTTGTAGAAGAATGGAATTCGTGTTGCAGAGCCGCTTCATACACCATCATATCTTGTCCAAAACTAATCGATTGCTGAAGAAGTTCAAGCTTCATATTCTGGAGTATCCACAGAAGCATATCATGCAGGGGCAAGGGACTGAGCTGTCCGGGGGTGTCAGTTTTCCAGTGTCCAGCAATTGGTAATGAATGAATTTCGAGACGAAGAACCATCCAGAGATTGTTGGCGTGACAAACTAATTATAGATCAGCTCGTGGAGACCAAGCAAATTACTTTCTGTCTGCATTCCCCTTGGGAACGAACCCTCCGAGCTGAACAGCATAGTTTGCAGGATCTTGCGTGCTTCAGCTTGATATTTGAAATGTGTCAAGGAGCCCAAGCTTGCAAACGTTCGGAATGAACGTATTGCAGAAATGCTACGTCTTGCGATGAAGAGACAAGCATTGCACTTTGCGATCGGATTTGAGAGGTATGGTTCAGCATTGAGGTTGACCTCGGGGTTTGATGCATTAAAATATTGCAGGAAAGCGACTGTAAGTCCCACGTGGCCACCAAGAAAGGCATTGATGTATTGAGAGGCATACTGATCGATCGGCAAGCCTTTTCTTCTCAGGTTGTAGGTCTCGTACATGGCCTTCAGCTCGTTAGAATCCAGTAATAACGTTTGAAAGTCAACTGGTTGTATTTCGACTAGTGTTTGTCCCAGGTTCGAATAAAAGAAGATGGACCTTCGCCGCAGACGCCACAGATGATTACATAAACCGGCAAAATTTTTGACTGTATGACCTTGAGTGTGGCCCAGAAGGGGTGGAACCGACCCAACTCGTTCATTTGCTGCACCTCATCGATGACAAGAAGGCGAGGGCTTGCTTCCCGATCTGTGTTCTCCAGATTGAGTAGCCGACGCCATCCGTCGCATACCAGTGCTGTTGCTTGCTGATTGACTCCTTGTAGTCCAGCCTGCTGAGTGGTCATGTGCATCCTCCACATCCCCAGAGGAGAGACAATAGTATTGGCTATCAGCAAAGAGATACTTGTATCGCATGGCAAGTTGTGCAGCGATGACCGTCTTGCCGGTGCCGGGCAGGGCTCGTATGTGAAGTACGTGGTGAATAAAAATGTCTTGAAGAATAGAATGATGAGCTTAACTGCGGAAGATCTCGGGGCAAACGTCTTCTTTGAAGACGAGGTGAAGTTGTGTCACAGATGATACTGTACACGTGTCCTGGAGGCTGTCACTCATTGTGACGGGCGTGCCTTCTGTCCACCTCGCTTTGTCTGACAGTAAAGAGTCAGGTCCGTGTATTCCCTACCAATGTATTCCCTACCAAGGTATTCGTATAGTTTGGCTGCTTTTGTATTAGCCGCGAACGAAAGATCGAGCTTATGATTGAGGCCCACTATGGCCTGATGCGAAATGACGACATGGATCGAAATAGCCAGTTCGAATCCTGGAGCGGATTGCAAGAATGAGATGAGGAGGCTTAAGAAGATCGAATGTGACTATTACCCTCAGTCAAATCTTTCACCTCTGGCACCGCCACCATGAAGTGGAGTCGCCTTGCGCTGACTGGAGACCTGCTCCAGCAGTCAGAAAGTGGTCAGGTTCCATCAAGTGGATATGCCTTTTTCGTACTCTGCGGTATCTTTCAGATCCTGAAAGTGATTGAAGGATTAGCAACCCGGGCTCTGACATCGGAAAATGGTGGGTCCTACCCTGATTGCGCTTATCTCAGTGTCTGGTATACCTTCCTCCTTCTCTTCATTGCGATCTAGACCTTCTTCTCGAACCCTTAGCACATGTTTTCAACCAGTTAAGTCATCCGAGAGTAGGCACTCTAAAATACAGCGCTTTCAAACTGGACGAAAGTGAGTCGGTGTTGCATGGATTCTTATTCCCAATTAAACTTGTCCAGACATCTATGGAGCAGTCTTTTCATCAGAATACCTTGTCTTGCGTGAAATTAGGTCTATCATGGTCTTAGCATTGGTACTGCGCCTCTTTGATTCAAGGAGATCACTGATGTTATGTTCCAACAGCCCAACAATTTGTTTGAACCTGAAGGCGATGTTTCGTCATCTGTTACATCTGTGCTCTCTCGAGCTGTTCAGCATGATGCAATACCTCCTTCCGCTATCATCGTGACAAATTTTGGAGACATGGCCGTGCCTTTTCCTCCTTCATTTCACAATCCACGAGCTGTCTTCGAAAGGGTTTCATCGCCGCAGGTCTCTTTGGCTCTGCAAGTCATTTCAGCGGCATTCATACATGGACTGCTTCTGGGGCCATTTTGGATTGATTATCCGGATCCTGGATATGAATTTTATCTTTCTGAAGGCCCAGCACAAAATCCCGATGGGCTTATGTTAAGTGACAATGACGTCCTTGCGACCCATCACCGCCATTCTGACTTCGATATCCCAACTTTGCTCCGAGATAGGCCAAGAGCGCTCCAATTCCTCCGTTGGCATAACAATATTCGGCGCAGATACTCGAAGCTTGTTGCTCAGCCTAATGACGTACTTAAAGTTCTTCCACTGAACACGCTCGATTTCAATTCACGTCGCCCTCTTTATCCGTTCGACATTCTTGAACTCCCACCAGACACAATCAAGCATATCGAGGAGACACAACGTCCGTCACCTTTGCAAGCCGCTGGGATTCTGGAACGTCTCATGTATCATGATTCATTTGTCGTTGAGATCCAAGACATCATTTCGACGGGGTCCGACCGTGGTATATGCACTCTGTATCGCTGTAAAATTACATCGATTGACGACCAACACGTGACTTCATCTCCAAATCTCTGCCTGAAGCTCTTTGATGACCGGTTCCAAGTGTTTGACGAAATCACTGAAGAGGAAGTTAACAAGGTTCAGGAAGAACGTATATCTTGGTGACTCGATCCACTTGTCACGACGGAAACGTTAATAACCAACGAAATTCTTGCATTCAACAAACTTCAACCAGTCCAAGGATCGATTATTCCTTGGTTCTATGGTGCCCACAAGGTATGGGATTGCTTCGTTTCTTGCCCCTTGGGAAAAACATCCACGTACCCCCTTTTTTCTACTGTATAGTTCATATTACCCGATGGAACAGTTCTATATGGGCTTCTCATGGAGTACATTGAAGGGCAGTGGGTTAATGCCAACATCGAACCGCCATTAAGTCACGAGAGGCAGATCAAAATGGTGTGGATACTACCCCTCATCGTGGTCTTTGAACTGATTTGTTCATCAATTCAAGATTGAAAGTTGTCGTCATGCAGCCCGCATCCTTGATGTTGGCGACGTCAGTCAGCACGATTGGCATGGCGGACAAATGCTTCTCCATACTAATCCCATGACTCAAGTTGACCATGCTGTTCTAGTAAATTTTGGTCTAACAACTCAGACATATGACGAGGAGAACTTAAATCATATCGAAAATTATGGTGGCATGCTCCGAGTTCTCCTCCATAGTAATTTCACACTTGATCTTGATTTAGTCTGGAAACATTTTGGAGAGCCTGATGACTGGGATCCTATCCTTTATGTGCAAGGCGATAAAGTTATAAAGGCTCGAGATATGTTTTCATTCATTTCTGTCAGCTGATTTTCGCGTAACGGCTGATACGGCTAAAATAGTAGACCTACTTAGTACTTGTATTCGTCAACTTTGTGGCTCTCAAATTTTCCTGTACTTTCACTTCAGTACAACTACCAAAACACGGTTCAACCGTCGACTCAGACCTCGTCTTCTAAGCCCTCATAGATCAAGACCCCAGGTCTTGCGTACTCTCAACAAAGGCTCACTCATAGTCTTGTCTTTATGATTTTAGTCTGGAATGATTCTCTCCTAGTGTGGACCCCAACGAATCAAAGTCAGATATTCTAGATCTGCGCCATTGACGGCATTGGAAGATCCGTGTACAAAAGCAACAGAAATGACTATTTTGCCTTCATCTTGAGTTCAAAGTTCTAATTCATTTTCGATTTAGCATTTTGAAAAGAAATTGAATTTCCCTCAACAGGAGGCAGCTAATTGTGACCAACATATATATTCACGAAAAGCAGCAATCAGCAGAACGCACTAGCCGGGTTGGAATCATGCAGAAACTTCCATGCGACGAAGACAGTTAGACCGAATTTATATTCGGAACAGACGTGAAGAATATATACTCATCTACGCGAATGGTTTTTGATCCTGGATATCGCGTCTTTCCGGAAAGTTATAGCACATCCATATTCGTGGATGTGAAGTCGAAGCTTTGTCCGTCTGTCTTCTTTTCTTTTGCCTCGTCCTCATTTCCTTTTGTGATTTCACTTTGATCTTCCCCTCTCTGATTTGACCTTACCAGGACTTAAGCGAAGGGTTTAGAGCCGTTGTCAACATCCTAGCCAAAGATGAAGAAGGATTGCATGAAAAATTCCAGCTTGTAACTAAGAAGGTCATTGTCGGTCATGGCTGACTTGCGGGAAGTCATCTTACCCTGTTGAATTTGAGCAGCGACAATGCGAAAGATCTCGCCTGTCCACATTAACTGCTCGTAGTGACACTGAATACAAGTTAGTACACCTATATTTCGGATACTGAACAGTTCAGAGATTGGTTTCAGAATGGTTCAGGCTAAAGTGGGGGCTCAAATTCGATGCTTCAGAGTGCCTTACTTTTATGTATCAGCGATCTGTAGTATGTTTATTACATTGCTCAACTATCAGTCGGCAATTTCTATCTATCGCTTGCCTACGTTACAGGGAGCGTTTACCAAAAGAATTTACAATCTTATTGTCATGAAATTTCTTCGTTTTTGGTATGTCTCGTGCAAAAAAGTAGACGCCCAAGGTTGTCAGGGAAACGCAGATTAGGCACACAGCCTTGGAAATGCAAGGGGGCTTTCTGTTCCTCACCCGCAGTGTTGCGAGGACAATAACGTCGAGGTAAAGAGTACTCTTGTTCTTGAAAGAGCAAAGTTGGTCATCCAGATTGAACAGAAAAAGCTGTGTATGAATGGATTCCTAACGTCTTCACCTCTCTAACATCTCGTCTCTTCCTCACTCAGGTTGAGGGCCCTGATAACCATTGGTGCGATGCGCCCATGTATCACCACCCACCACTACGCAGACTTATAACCAGTGGTAGACATAACCTGCTCCGTCACTAATCCTTAACATGACGAAGTGTGAAGCCGCGCTATAAGGAGATTACAGAAAACCTGCCAGGCGAGTATTATTATCAAGGAGAAAATGTCGTTGACACTATGTGTCCAATGATTCCAAAGACTTTCAGTAGACAATCTGTCGAAAGGCTGAACATACAACGGGAGAGTATTTGCGGAGTAGATGCTGAATGCATGATTCAGCATGAGAGAGAGCCACGCAGCCGAATGTCTGTATAAACTAACGAAAGCAAGAAGCATAACTATAGCACGTTACAATATACAAAATCAGGAAACGAATGGGAAAAGCATGAGAGACTCGACTTCAGAAACTTCCATCACTAGAGCTTGTCCTTGTAGTCATAGAACGTGTCAACGTTGACACGACCTCCGTACAAGAATACATACATCCCTCTGCGACGTGGCTTGACGTTTTTAACCTGTACGAGTTAATGGTTTGGACTACTAATCTATATAGACTGATAGACTGCAGAACAAACCTTCTTAGTGTGTGAAACATGTTTCTTCTTCTTAAGGATTCCTATAGCCCTCTTCAAGCGGTACAACCATCTGACAAGTCCCTGGAAGAGCGCGGCTCTACATAAAGATCAATCTCAATCAAACAGAAGAAAGAGGAATGTGCAAAGATACACACTCGTTGCCCTGCGAAGCGCCCTGATCAACAGCCTCCTGCATCTGGTAATGACAATTCGTAGCCTTGAGGTCTAGAAGAGCATCAAGGTCAACCACAGACAATGTAGTCAATTGAAAAAAGCATACTGTTCAAGTCATCTGGCAACTCAATGCGGTCCTTGATCTCAGGCGCTACGACTTCGAATTCACCAGTTTCTCCGGCATGCAAAGTCGATGGACAGACAGGGACAGACTTGTTTACATTTGAAATGTCGATAAGCATTTGGAGGTGGATATTGTTGGTTTATGTTGCACAGCCGACACTGAGGTTGGCGGAGACACTACGAAGACGGCAGGCGGTCCTAGTGTGCCGAAGTACACGTGATAAGAGTGCGACAAAAGTGTGGAGGTCGACATCGACGGCGACGATGAAAGGACAGATGCTCGCTAGAAAATGGTTTTTTTAATGATGGATAACGAGTGATGGTGAATGGTATGAAAATATGATTGCAAGGGTTCATGATGGCAATACAGACCTCATAAAAGTGTGCAGGGTTCAGTCATTGGAGACTATCAGAGACGATGGGGACAATGTCGAAGTTAATTGTGACAGTGGAGTGTCAACAACCACAGCCATTTGTCATGAGCAAATTAGAGGTATAGTAGAGCGCTGACATTTAGCGCGGTGGAGCAGAGTGCAGCTGGACATCCTGGCAGACGGCAGAGAAGAGTGGAATGGAGGAAAGAAGAGTAAGTTAGGTGAAGAGCTCGAGTTTAACAGTAACTCGTGGGAAGTTGTCTGAGTCCCTGCCCTGTGTTTGTACTCTTAAACAATTTGGTCATTGATTTATGGTTGCTGATACGTACAATCAATCATTAGCGGCTCTGGCAACCGACGTTGGGAGCGGCAATTGAGTATACCAATATATGGTCTCCGTTTGTACTTGTAAAGCAGAGCTTATAGTTTGTGGGGAGGTCAGCCCATCCACGTTCCCTTTGTTGCACCCCCAGAATTGTCAGGAGTCATCAGATATCTCTGTTGTGCACGTCAAATGTGCAGCTTCTTGAGTTCTGTTTGGCGCCGGATATAAAAGTCAAGAAGCCGTTGTAAATGATTTCATCTCTTTATTCTTATTGGACGCCATCTTCCCCGCGGGTTACCGGTTAGGGTTAGGGGTGACCAAAACTCGAGCGCCAGGGTAAAAGTCAAGAAGCCGTTGTAAAAGATTTTATTTATCTCTATTTTGTTGGAGTAATTTTGTCTATTACGGGCAGCCCTGACCGTCGCCGTGGAATTTCCGGGAGGAAATACATTTATTTGGCCTAGCCGTTGTGTGTGAGATCTTCATGCATCCATGGGGAACCTAACTTCTCCCCCAAATACTTGTTCCGTATATTCCAGCCCAGCCTGTCTTGCTGCTTCTTGCACTCTGTAGCCTCTGCCTTCTTCAAGTTCCTCTGATTCGTTTGTCAAAGTCCGAGGTTGCTGACAACTCCTTTGACAAGCTCTGATTATAACGGCCTCCAACGTGACAGTTATCCAGGTTTCATTCTATGCTTTCTATGACTGTGTACGATAATATGCTATTCGATTCTTGCTTTGTTTCCCAATTGAGGGAAACTGAAGAAGCAAAGTTGAAGCTCCGATATGGATATCATGTTCTAAGGCTGTGTAGGCGGCTTTGAGTGCAGCTGGTACCGGGGAAGATGAAGCTCAAAGAATCGAGGGGAGGTGTGGAACTGGATCAGTTCCACAATTAACAGATCCGGGTTCCTAATATGTGCGCAAGTTGTTAGACCTTGATCTGTTTATCGCATTGAGCTTTCGAGCTTTGTCAACCGGATAAGGCAAATCTGTCCCCGCCATTCACAAAATCAATCGATAGTTGCTATAAATACGGATCGAGCTCTGGTTGCACCCACGACAATCACACACTATTACTGGTTAGAACCGACGGTGAGAACTGTTGGACTTGACTGGTCCTTAATTGGGTCTCCGCATCCGATCAATCACGTGATCATTTGCTACTTCGCTCATTTGGCCATGTTTTACAGCCTCAGTTGTCTCTCACTAATTAACGCGACACTGAGGCTGTAAGTCATTACTCTCTGTGTGTCAAATGCATATACTTATAAACCATAACATTACACAGTTTTCTCTTTGATTGTGTCTATATAGGTGCAATAAAACTTAGTTGTCTCTTACTAATTAACGCAACACTGAGGCTTTTTCTCTTTGATTGTGTCTATATAGATAGATCTGGGACTACAGGTTATGGGCCTTTTCTAAGCCCAGTGTGTTGGGAAAACTCATTGCCTTGGTATCTTATCGGATGCCCGTGGCTGCCTCTACATGGTGTTGACAAACTTCTTTTTATCAATTTAGCCATGCCTCCTCACAGTGTAGATGAGTGGGTTATTTCAAATCACTCTTGAGAAAATGACAAAGCGACAACATCCCTCATGCCAGGACCTCTAGCTAATCCACGAATAAATGGCTTGCCGATCTAGAGACCACATAATCCACAATGACCACATTCTTCTTTTCCTCATTTGAATTCTTACAATACACCGCCTACCTTCCAAAACAATAGGACTTATAATTTACCGCATAGAACTGTTATACCATTGTCACCTTCCTCGCATATATCTACATCTGTTCTTGCTTCAGCCCCTCATCGACCTCCTGTTCCACCACCCTCAGTCCATACCTATTATTCTGATTCAGATCATGTTTCTTGATCAAATTCTGTTTATTTACAACCTTCTGGCCCTCTTTCTAATTCACATTTTCCTGCTTATTCTCATTTGCCTTCTGTTCAGGCCTTTAGGGCAAACTCTGTTCATCCTGAAGACCTTCGTCCCAATACTGTTCGTGCTCCTTCAATTCAATCCTCTCAAATTCCTCTTCCGCTTTTGTGTACTGCTTCTTCTATCAATGTTCCATCTTTTTTGGACAATCACCTTCCACAACAACCTGCTGTTTTTAATCAATTCAATGCTTTTCCAGCTTTTCATAATGATCATTCTGATAGTTCATCTTCGTTGCCTTCTCCTTATCCGGCTGTTGGAAGGCAGGCTCATTTTCCACCCCCAAATATTGGCCAAGCCCTCCTTCCATTTTATCATTCTCCAATTGCTCCACCATTAAACAATGTTAACAATGTTAATTTTTGTCAAAATGATCCACTGCCTCCTGCTCTTTGTCGTAATTTTTCCCCTCAATTTTTTGCAAATCAGAATCCTCAACCTAACCCTTTACCATTTCCATTTCTTCCTCCCCCATGCCAATTGCATTCACAAATGTCACATATTACTGGAACGGCTTCTCATGACGTGAAATTACCATTATTGGTCACAGTTCTCTTACTTCACTCATCCATAGAGTGGGTTTCTTGGGAATCGGCAGTCACTCAGATTATTACCAGCATTGGGTTACAACATAACACCCATGTTGTGGCATGCTCATTTTGGTCATCCTAGTCAGGATGTTACAAAGGCAATACTAACAAAGAACTATGTGTCTGGGGTTGAATATGATGGTTCTTTTGATGAGAATTTATGCATTCCATGTATTCTGGGCAGACAACCAGCTCAGCCTTTTACACACTTACAACACCATGCATCTGCAGTGTGTGAACTTCTGCACATGGATTCATGTAGTTTATTCCCCATCTCTTTCTCTAATGGTTGTACTAATCATTTTCATTCCATTCTTGACAACCATTCAAATTATGGCAGTACAGTGTTGTTATCATCCTGTACTCAGACATTCACACACTTCAAGACTGTGGAGGCTTCCTGGGAGTTGAAGTCCAGAAATCAAATTTGTGCAGTATGTTCCAATAATGCAAAGGAGTTTGTATCAGGTGAACTATATAATTACTTCATTTTGCGGGGAATTACTCATCAAGTGACTGCACCATATGCACATCAGCAAAATGGCAAGGCTGAGTGCTACATAAGGACAATAGAAGATTCTGCCCAGGCTATGATGGCTTGGTCTGGTCTATCAATGTCATTCCTAGGTAATGCAATCCTTACGGCTCAATACCTGCATAATTGTTTTTCTACTTCTACGTTGCCTTCCTTGATCATACCATATGAGGTCATAAACAATCATAAGCCAGATTTATCACATCTTTGTATATGGGGTTGCCGCTGTTTTGTTCTATACCTGAATGAGGTTAGGGCTAAGGATTCCAGTTGGCGTTTTGAAGCCATATTTGTGGGATATGAAGAGGATCGTTTGAGATGGAGAGTGCATGATTTGAATAGCAAGTATTTCTTCTTGTAGCGTAGTCCGCTATGTGGCGTTGGCCACATAGCTTTACTTACTGTAGTAGATATTATATTATAATTATTATAATATAATATTAATATATTAATTACCTTACTATATATATACTTACATGTGCTGCTTATTAAGCAGCTTATTTATTATAATATAATATTAATATATTAATTATCTTACTATATATATACTTACATGTGCTGCTTATTAAGCAGCTTATTTTTTGTTCTGTACTACATAGTCAATAGACCGGACTGGTCTGATTCTGTGCAGTGTGAACATTAAGCTCACAATTCCTGTAACTTCTGTACTACATAGTCAATAGACCGGACTGGTCTGATTCTGTGCAGTGTGAACATTAAGCTCACAATTCCTGTAACTTTGTTATATTTTTTTGAATCCGCCAGCTAGGATCTATTGCCTAGTACCCGACGTCAGTTGCTGAGTTCGTTGACAGAACTCTATCAGCTTCTCGAGCTTCTTGCACAGCCACACCATGCAAATTTCAAACAGGGAATCGATGAGTAATCCCATACCTGCAGTTTCCACTGACGGCGGGCAGAATGCGCACGACCTATGGAGAGACTCAGCAGACATTCAGGACGCATCAGCATCCAATGCGGGTCAGGCAAGACCCAAGGCTCGAGACTGAGGTCAGAGCACCGACCTGGCCAGGAATGAAAGCAAGGCCCGGAGAGCTGAAAGCTCACAGCAGGACGGTCAGCAACGTCTCCAGGACAAGATGCCAGGGGGATTAACTCCCCCAGTTACGCAGTTGCCAGGAGGACTGCGACGGTCTAGCCAATTAGCCTCAAAAGGGCCCCCTGAGGATGGCCAACAGTCAACAGGCACCTATGGCACCCCAGGAGACACCGAGTTGTCAGTACGAACTGGGAGAGCTCTCCCTCCGAGCCAGAGTAGTGGGACCAGGTGGCCCACAGCGGGCTCAATGCCTTCTAAGATAGCGGAAGCCCGCATAGAAGAGGTACCAGAGGAGGCTGCAAGGCCTGAAGTATTCCGTGCGGAAAACCGATTCCCGTGCACACCAGCAGTGGAGGAAGCTCCGGAGGTTGTAGAGCTTCCAGAGGAGATGATTGAGTTGTCAAGTGACGATGATGCCGGAGCAGAGGAGCAGCGGCTAAAAACCGCATACACCGTGCGCTTGCGGGTGTTCTGGGATTTGCACCCAGAGGTGATGAAATACACCACTCAAGCGCGACTCAAGCGCTACGCGTCAGCACATATAGTAGCACTTAGGCGACAAGGGCACGAAGTGCCCAATGTATTCAGTACAAAATATACTGATTTGATGGTGAGAGTGCTCACTATGGAGCTGCAAATGTATGTGCAGCAGAAGGCCACATGGCAATCGGGGGCCTCAACCCCCTGGAGCCACACGTCCGAGGAATGCTCGGCACGGCGCAATCAAGACGTCAGAATCGAGCTAGTGGAGGCACTAGCATGGGCACAGGAAGTGCCCGAAGCAAGACCGGTGAGTACTTTCTATACTCCAGCAGGACAAGGGTGGCGTGAGGAGCCCCCACACATGCGTAACCAAGACCTTAGGACAGATATGTCAGGTCCAAATGGGCACAATAGTACCATGCTCAAGGTGGAGAGCAAGGCATTGTAGTACTTGGTGTAAGTATTACTGATAGTTCTGGGGCTTTCTTGAAGTCTTAGAAAGTGACCTCTAATCCACACTGGTGCTTGATGATAAAAACTTGATGTATTGGGTGCTTCACAGAATATCAAATATCCTGATGGGCAGAAGAAGGTTCTCAATAAACTCCAGCCTAAGCAGTTCACTTCCTGGGAACCACCAAGCCTTTGTTTACCAATAGACTTCCAATGAGAGGTGTTCAATAAACTCTAGCCTAAGTGATTCACTCCCTGGGAACCACCGAGCCTTTGCCTATCAATTGCCTTCCAATAAGAGGTGTTCAATAAACTCTAGTCTAGGTGATTCACTCCCTGGGAACCACTGAGCCTTTGCCTATCAAATGCCTGTCTATTCTCTACTAAACTTGGGCTATTTATACTGTTTTTCTGGTGCACAGACCACTATCTACACATGACTCTTTTGTTGTCAACTCCCCAGCCTCCAGAACATATTTGATAGTCCAATTTCCCTTTTGGGAGGCATGTTTCGGTGCCACCAGTTCCACCATTCAACTTCTTGTTCCACCATTCCTCCGGATGTCTCTGATTGCCACTTCCCCATTTGCTTCAGCTCCATTTAGCACAATCCCATTCATAGATCCTTCTTTCCCCTTTTAGCACTTCCCTGCATTCCATGCTTCTTTTGACATCCCTCCATGCTTCTTTTCCTTTCCCCTTTCAGTCATGTCAAATCGGGCATTGTCAGATCTGATCTTGATCTAGATCATCACAAATTGATCCCATTTCGTCACTTCTGCCAGCTCCCATGCTTCCCCTCCCCATTACAGTGGTTGGACTATTGTTGAGTGGATAGCTTGAGCTGGTCCCTGCCCTTTGTTCTGTACTGTCTGTGTATTTATTGGGGTGTTTTTGGAGATATAATTTGTTGAGACTGCTACCAGGAGGCTTACAGTTTTCAGCCTTATGATTAAATGTTTATTTTGACTCCTGGTGCATGTTGTGTCCCTGACTGCTGGTACAGCATTGTATCAGCATCTATGATGCCACACATGCCCATGGTGGAAACGTTGAGCGACAGAGTCACGTATCAACGTATGCGCAATGGCAACCTCAGGACTAAGGGACAGTCCCTTATTGACGATCAGGGCATCGTATTCGAGGGCACTAAGCCCATTGATGAGATGCGTCGTCAATTCATCATGCAGGGTCAGGAGAATCAAGCTTCTCCAGTTCCAGGGCGGCGCAACGATCATGATCAAGGAGACTTCCTCGATTGAGATGGTGCCACAAGACGTGATGCCCCTGGTAACAGCCGGGATAACGGCCCTAGGTCGACTCCTCGAGACGAGGGCAATTATGCCCACAGTCAAGGAGGCTCAGGACATCCTCTGCAGGGTGGACGAGGGAAGTCACTTCTCCATGCCGCTGATTTGGTGACTAGATCTCCGGGTCAGCAGAAGGCCATTCAAATGCATCATGAAGCCATGCACGATTGCCTGCATCAAGTAGTCGATGATGCTCTGGGTGTAACCTTATGGTTACCAGACGGGGTGAAGCTGCGTAAAGCAGACAGTAGGCATATTCGTGCCTATACAGGCACGTCCAAGTTCAGTGACTTGGAAGATTGGGCGATGGATGTATGCACCCATCTTGCCATGTGCTTATATGGAGGCGACCGTATGGAACGAGAACAAATCTTTGTTCTTCCTGAGTTCTTGGCCGGAGAGGCCATGGAGTGGTTTCGACGGGCAGTACTGCACGTCAACCGTGTCCAGTATGACTGGACGTTCAAAGGAGTCCTTACAGGACTGTACGATCAATTTGTGCACCCCTCAACGCTCCAGGACGCAAGGCAGGATTTCCAGTCCGCCAAGTACACCGAGAAGTTGGGAGTGCAAGGGTTCTATGATACCCTTAATGACCATGCCCAGAATATGGCAGTATATCCGGATGGATATACCATGCTCAAAACATTCTTGGATGGCATTCCAGCAGACATGCACCACTATCTGATATGTGAGGATGGACTGTCCCCAGAAGTCAATGATGTGGAAGAGTTTGTGGCATATGCCATCAGGTATGAGCAGTCCCTGAAGACTGCTAACCACTACAAACATCGGAGTGGACACAAAGGGGGAACCAGGCGACTACCGCCTGCTGGGACACCCTCACGGGGTCAGCATGTGGGGACCTTCTTGGCCAAAAAGGCCGATTTGGATTGTGACCGCAACATGCGGTTTGTGGTACGCAGAACCCCTGCTGCGAACCAAGGGCGGAGCTGCCCATGCCCAGAGCGGGCGCCGGTGATGACGCCAACTGTGGTTGGGTGCGCTGGACGTATACGCAGTACAACGCCGTCTCCAGCGCCTGGCATACGGGTTTGTGAGGAGTCCCAGCAGGGTCCCGGTGTGCTTGAGCAGAGGTAATAGGGCGATGTGCTAGACGATAGCGCCTCGGGTGCTACCTAGCAAGTGGTAAGCGTTGTAGTTGTGGAGAGGTTATAGAGAAATAAACGAATAGCGCAGCGTAGCGTGCCCGTAGGTGGCACCGTAAACAACAAAGACAAGATAGACAAAGCTAGCGCCAAACTTGGTGACAAAGTCAGGCAGTGCTAGCGCGATTTGAACGCTAAGTGTAACTGGGTGTTCAAGAGGTTACGATTCGTTGTTATATACATGGCAAGTAGCTAGTTTTTATACTATGCGCTACGGTATTCCCAAAATAAGTCCATTGACGGTGCTACCAATTAGCGCCTCTCTTTGTGACTGTAGCTAACGGCCACCTGTCAACGGCGACCTGCAGCACATGAGTGACAGCGACCAACGGCGACTCTAGAACTACTTAGAAGTGGTACGAGTTTGCTCACTTTTTGATGTAATTTAATTGGCCATGCCATCCCGGGGTATGATCGGGGAATCCTCGACAGACGCTGTGAGCGCTAATTCCGGCGCTAAACATTGTACCATCTTTTGATAGATTTAAATGTCGGGTCTGCGTGTATCCTGTCTCGTCGTCATTGATTCCTTTAGACTTCTGATTGAGGTGCCTCGGTGATTGACAGTGCCAGTTGCTAACTCCTTTCAGTACTGATCGGGGTTTGGTCAGAGTCACCTCCCACCGTTGTGCTAGCGCTATGAGTTCTGGGCCTTCTTTGGTCTTCAAAGTAACTGAGTGGAGGGCGCTGAGGGGCTGATACTGGGGATTGAGATGAATGGATAAGTCTTGCCATAGAGCGCCCGCGCTAGGGCTGCTCTGTACCCAAGGCTGGTCGCTAGAGTCTCTAGTGTGTCAAGTGTTGGTCGGCCTATAATGTCCCTTGATGCGCTCAGTCCGAGTAGAAGCCTATCATCTCCCCCCAACTGAAAAATTGACTGTCCTCAGTCAAACGCCGTCATTAATTTGACTGCGCTACGGTCCGTATAATGCCGCCGGCACGTTATAAAAGTCGTTTTCAGCACTTCACCTTCCTGTGTTTTCCTTCCCATCTTTTCAGCATGTCCACTCCTTTCGATGCCTCTGCTCTCCGCAATTTCCTGGCTAAGGCCTCCTATTTATTTGATCACGCCAAGTCTGTCGGTCCCGCCGATGCGCCACAAACCGTCCCTGGCATTATGCAACTCTATTGGCGCTGGCTCGTGGTCTGCGGCTCCGACAGTTCCTGGGAGCAGGGTGACGAGGTTCGCGAGTGGTGCGTGGCCCGGTACCGCGAGTACGAAGGTGCTGATTGGTTGCGCCCCTTTGCAGACCTTTTCGTAAGTTTCTAAGTTTGATTTTGGCTTTGTGGCGCTAAGGTTCAGCGCCCATACTAGGCTCCCTCCTTATCCGACAAGATCGACGCGTTGTTGGCTAGTACCTTTGTGGCGCTAAGGTTCAGCGCCCATACTAGGCTCCCTCCTTATCCGACAAGATCGACGCGTTGTTGGCTAGTACCGAGGTCAGCGAGGTAAGTCCTTCCTTTTCTTCCCCCTTTTTCCACTGTTAATCCTTGAGCAGTCGGTTGCCACGTCTCCCACCGTCACTAGTCTTCCTACTGCCCCCTCGGCCTCTACTGTCCCTTCTGTCCCTACCGCCCCTCCTTCTTTGACTTCTGTTTCGCCTCCTTCCGTTCTTGGCAGCCCTTTTCGTGGTGCTGTTTCTTCCACTCTCCCTGCCCCAAGCGCTGCTTCTCCCGTTCGCACTGCCCCTCCCCATTCAGCCATCAAACGTATTGCCGTTTCTTGTAGCGAGCCACGACCCGGCCCGACGCGCCCAACTTCCCATGGTCCTCCACGTAATTTTGCCATTGTTATTGAACGAGCGCCCCCTGCTTGTGCTAGTTCTCCCAAACGTATCGTGCGTTCCTTCCCTATCTTCCTTAATCCATTTTTCTGACTTCTCCCCTTCCAGATCAATCTCCCTGCTCGTGTTCCCCCTTTGTATGTCGTAAGTGCTTTGCTTGTTGTCGCTAGACTTTAGCGCCTAAGTGTTAATGTCGATAGGCGCCTAACCAGACCATGTTCACCGACGTGGAGCTTCGCGACCTTTTGCGTCTTCGCTGTGATACTACCGTCATTGATACCGGCATCCTGGCTGGTGTCCAAGTACTGGGCGGCAAGAAGAAGGTTACCGTTGCGCCCTTGGAGCGTCGCGCATTTAGGGCAAAGATTGGCGCAGTAAGCACTGGTTCGCCCATTGGTAGGTTCATGCTGTCGCTGACTTCTTTCTTAGTGTGACAAGTGTTGGTCTGAGAACAATCCTGAGGGCTGCTAGTTTCCTACCGCCTCTCTGCCTTGCTATCGGTGTGATGCGTTGAAACGAGGTTGCGCCTTCAACGGGATTCGTACTCGTGAACGTGGTAGGGACGCCATTATGCAAAGGAACTATGAGCGCGCAGTGTTGGTTCGTAACGCCCGGGACTTCGTGCTGCAGCAACGTGATTTGGCGGCTACTCACCAACCCACGGTAATCAGCGCAGCCAGCCTGGCGCTGCCGACTACCCAGGATGGTACTACCGTGGCGGCACCTTTTGCTCGCTCTCCTCGTCGTCCCGTTCTTTCGAAACGTAAGCCTGTTGTTGCGTCTCCTGGCAAGAGCCCTGGTAAGCGCCGCGAGCTAGCGCCTGCTATGCCTGTGGTTTTGTCTTCGACCGAGTCTTCTACGGATGAGGGGGAGGGCACTGAGAGGGATGCCGAGGGAGAGGATGATGATGAAGCTGAGCCCGTTGTTGATGCCGATGCGCTGTTGGCGGTACACGCTCTTCTGCTTCGCCTTACTCCCCCTATCACCGCTAACCCTCGTCAGAGTGGCCCCAGTGGTAACCAGTACGCATTTTCCTAACTTCTTTTTCTTTGCGTGCTAACTTCTTGACTGATAGGTCCCCCACTCCTGTTTCCGCCGTAGTGGCTATCCCTGCTGCCGAAGATGTTGTTATGTCTGATGCTGGCGCTACCCCTGCCCCTGAGTCAGTTGCAGCTAGCGACACTCCAGTTGCTCTCCCTATTACTCCATCCCTTACTCCTCCCCACAGCTCCTCTTCTTTTCCTAGTAGCCGTGAGACTTCTGCGGCGCCGGAGTCCAAAGGAACCCTGGTGCTGGAAGGTGAGCGTCGTCGCCGCTGGAGATACTTGCCTCTCTACGGCATCCATCTTTCTTCTGCTAGAGCTATGTCCCCCGGCGACGAGCGCCATGAGTGGACACCCCGTGCGCCTGTAACTGTCTGAGTACGTCTGTCTTTGTTTGTGCCCCTTTTCTCCCCTTTTTCTAATCTCCCAATAAGTTCGATCCCTTTTGGACGCCTCCTCCTGCCATGCGAGTTTCTGGCGACGCCTTCCCTTGGCTCGGGGACGAGTTCTCCTATCCCGTTACTCCTCTCTGCCCCTCTGCCGACCTTCGCCAGCAACTTTGCCATATCGAGGATGCAACCGAAGTCGTTGGTCGCAAACTTGCTAACCTGCGTCCTCGCGTTTCCACCTTAGCTTGCCACGAGCGTCTCCTGCTCGAGCTCCATGACAATATTACGGCTGCGCTTGAGTGGCAAGCGAGTAACTCGATCCAGGATGGGGACTTGCTTCCTTTGGGCGATCCCGCCCTTCCCGAGTATGATCCGTAGTTGCCGACCCTTAGCGCTTTAAACTTTTTGTGGACTCTATCATTTGATACGTACTTTGTAGTGTGTGATGCTAAAATAAACGCCCCCCTCTGCTTCAAATCGTCAGTTTGTAAGTAATCAAAAGAAAAATAAGTAAAAGGGGAAACGCTCAGTAGATCATCACAGCGCAAAAACCCCTTTGCCGACGCGGTCCAATAGCCATTACCGCGCCTGCCTAAGTAGAAAATAGGGACTGTCTGGAAATAATTAAGCGGATCCATGTAAGAAGTAGCGCGTATAAAGAAATAGAAAACCAGTGATCGCTTATGCCCATTTAGTGCGGTTGTGAGTAAGTGCTGAACATCGAATGTCGATTCCCTTTTTGGAGGGTCCCAGAATAAGTTAAATGCTTCTGATTGGCTAGCGCTCCTGTTAGGGTCCTGGCTTCTTGAGAAAAGTCCTTCCACGCTGTCGCTAATTGAAACACTTCCCGTGTCCTATAAATTACTTATGCATCAACTCGATTCCATCAGTCTTTGCGATGGCCACCCCGTCTGGTTGCGTGTGGACTCAAAGCTGTGATCGCGCCTATGTTACCATGGACCCTCCCACCTTTCTGGACCGGGCCACCTCGTTCTTTCATCATTACCCTCCCGAGGGTATTCCTAAGTTGGCCGACGAAGTAGTCGAGTTGGGTCGTCGCTGTCGGCTTCTGCGGGCTGCTTGTGAAATTTGGGGAGACGTGTCCCCGTTAACGCGTTTTGGTACAGAGGCCACTTGGAGTCAGGCTTTCCATGTGCGTGTCTTGCTATTCTTAGCGCACTACAGTGCCCTTCTGATGGTTGCCCAAATCCAGGAAATCGCCACTGAAGACACGGCGGATCGTCTTCAACTTTTGATGGAGGAAAGCTATTACCTGGTTAGTGACTGAGCCATCACCTCGCCTTCTTCCGTGTCTAACGGCCCTTTTCTCCTAGTCCCCTCGCAAGTATACCGGCGCTTGTCTCTTTTGTGGTCCCCTCGAGGGGCCGACGGTTGTTAGCAAGCGTATTTCTTGGTTCGGCCCTTCTTGACCTTTCGTGTGTTGTTTTCCTTCCCCCCCCCTGTTGTTTGAGTGAGGCGATCCCATCTTCTTCGCAGCGCCACCGGCCTAACATATTCCCAGCTTTTTGCTTCTCCTGCCGTAGATATATGAAATACATCGTTGTTGTCGCGTCCTCGTGATGGTGCCGCATAAGTTCTGTTTCCTAAGTCCCTTCAACCCTGCATAATGTCGCTAGGTATATATCTGAGATTTCTGGGCCTAGCGTTGTAGTTCTGTTTCCTAAGTCCCTTCAACCCTGCATAATGTCGCTAGGTATATATCTGAGATTTCTGGGCCTAGCGTTGTTAAGTTCTTCGAAATGCCTACTCCCTTTTTCCTTCTCAAAGACATCACCTCTGTCTCTCGTCCCAAGGTTTTAGATCGCCTCGAGATGTTCTTTGCTCGACTGCCCCCAGGCGGTATTCGACACCAGAACGGCAACATCCTCACCCTGATCTGTCGTTACAGGTTACTCCTGGCTATGACCCAGGAGTGGCTCGTGGAGTCCGAACGTCACCCCAACACGGTAAGTTTCTACAGGCGGCGTGATTCAGTACCTTCTTACGCGTCCCTTCAGCCTCCTATTTTGGGTAGCCAAAAGTGCTTGGAGTTCCTACTCCTTGAAACAGATAATATTGTTAGTCCCTCCCCTTTTTCCTTTCATACCTTCAGGGTCGCTGACCCCTTGCTTTAGACTTTGAAGTGGTTGCCCTTGCTGGATCTGATTGACGACGATGTTCGTGCCGCCACGCTCGAGCACGTCATCATTCCCTTTACTCCTCTAGCTCCTCGCTTCAGCGCTGGAGCGCCTCCTGCCCCCATAAATGAGTCTCCACCCGGCTCCTCCACCTTTCGCTTCGGAGCTGGAGCGCCGCCTGCTCCCATAAATGAGTCTCCCAACGGCTCCTCCACCATTCGCGCTGGAGCGCCGCCTGCTCCCGTAAACAAATCTCCTCCCGGCTTCTCCACTTTTCCTCCGGGGACCTTTCCCTCTACTCTGTCGCCTATTCTCCCCCCTGCACCGCCTCCTTCTCCTGCGCAACTCTGCTGCAGACAGCATCCTAGGCGCTCTGAGGGATTTGTTAGGGGTCCTCGCCGTAGGACGTAAGGTAGCAAATAGGTCAATTATCGCCAGTTTCATAGTCTTGTATAGTATGAAATTCTATGCGTTGATGTTCCTTTCATAAGTGAGGTGCAAGGCGCTAAGGTCTAGCGCCCTTCCCCTTCGGGTCCTATTACTGATCGGTTTCTTCTTCTGGTGCGACTTAGGTGCAAGGCGCTAAGGTCTAGCGCCCTTCCCCTTCGGGTCCTATTACTGATCGGTTTCTTCTTCTGGTGCGACTTTGTCATCGTCCACAAGCTCAGTCTCCTCTAGTTCTCAAAGTTTAGCAGTGTCAATGTCCAGCGCCGATAACGGTAATGAAATGTGTTCACGCGCTAAATAGGGAATGAGTCAGAACGCCGCTACTGGTCGATGCAAAACTGAGCCGTCCAACTTGCAGAGTACGTATGCGCCTCCCCTATTGCGGAAAACCACTATTAGGGGTCCCAGATACCGAGGACGCATCTTTTTGTTATGGGTAACTTCGATCTTGGAATTGCGCATTAGTACTAGGGCGCCCATTGTAAAATTGTAGTCTCGAATCGTGGCGCTATGCTCGGTTTCAAACCGTAGCGCAGCTTGTTGTCTAGCCTGAAATACTACCTCGTGTAAGCGCTCGAGATCCTCTATGCATCGTTGTAAGTCTATAGCGCGTCTAGCAATCATGTTGGTAGAGGATAGTATTGAGTTCGGTGGGGGTTGTAAATACGTCGCTTCCACCACATCCGCAGGTAGCAAGGGGTGGGTGCCAGTTGCCGCATAGTAGGGAGAGCAGCCCATCCTCTTTCGTACGGTAACCCGCTCGCAGGTAGCAAGGGGTGGGTGCCAGTTGCCGCATAGTAGGGAGAGCAGCCCATCCTCTTTCGTACGGTAACCCGCTCTGACCAGAAGACCGAATAAGTCGCCTCGCTCCAGCGACTTTCGTCACCATCGACCGCCTTGAATAGCGCTTGTCGAACATCGAAATGAGGCCTTTCTACAATTCCATTAGCGCGTTTATTGTATCCTGAGACTCGGATGTGTTGTATGTTGTATTTCTTGGCAAGATAAGTGAGCGCCTTGACTATTGGCGCTCCGTTGTCTGTGACGATCTCGTGAAGGGCTCCCCATTGGCAGATAACGTCCTCAAAGAGCCACTTAGCTATAGCGTCTGTATTTTCTCGCTGGAGCATATGGAACTCCGGCCAATGTACCAAGGAACACCTTCCTTGAATGATATACTTGTAGCGCCCTGACTTGGGCATGTGCATGGTGTCGATATATATTTTTCCGAATAACGGCGCTGGAGTCGCTACTGTTGGGGGAATCAGCACCTGATGTGTTTGCTGGATTTGACAGAGATGACAAGTTCGAATATACCACGCAATATCGGTGCTAACTTGCGGCCACCAAAAGCGCTCCAAAAGGTTCGCCCTTGTCGCGTAGAGTCCTCGATGTCCCAAGTCATCATGCATAGTGCGTAGAATCCTAACTCGATTATCCAGTTTAATTACTAGTTTATGGGCGCCATCTCTATTTCGTCGCCAAAGTCGGTTTTCCACTATAAAGAAAGTTGTCGCATATTGAATGAAGGTGGCGTATTCCGTATCCGTAAGGTCTGATGGTTGTCGCAAATCCTGTAGCCACTTCCTAACCTGGTCCGAATGAAGGTGGCGTATTCCGTATCCGTAAGGTCTGATGGTTGTCGCAAATCCTGTAGCCACTTCCTAACCTGGTCCACTTGCTGATCTTCTGACTTAGCTTTGGCGCTTCGAGGTACCGCCGAATATGGCAGGTTCTGACTGTCTTCTCGCAAGGGTCTTGGTTTCTCGACTATCTTTAGATCGTTAGACGGCTTAGCGACATTATAGATACTGGCCGTGTAAAAAGTCGATGATGCCTGATATGGTCGGGGCTGGTACGGAACAATAGGGTGAAGCCAAGTTGAAACTGGCTGGTCTTCGCGAAGAACCGGAATAGGTAACTGAATGATATGCATGAAACCATGCAATCGATCAATCCAGTCATCAAATATGTCGTTGTCGCTATCGTCTAGCGCTTTGTCTTCCGGTTGTCTGGGTCGCCTAGATAATCCATCCGGCCCGTGGAACGCACTTCTGACGTGTACTAACTCGAAGTGAAACATTAATATTGCTACTACCCAGCGGTTCATACTGGCCGAAGGTTGAATATCAGGGTTCTGAAGCATTCCTTTGATGTATTTAATATTGCTACTACCCAGCGGTTCATACTGGCCGAAGGTTGAATATCAGGGTTCTGAAGCATTCCTTTGATGTATCGTGCGTCGACCTCGACAATCAGATTCCGTACCCCAATGAGGTACATGCGCAGCACCTGAAACGATCGAAACAAGCCATATAACTCTAGCTTGGGCTGACTGTAGCGCGATTCTCGGTCGTTAAGGGTAATCGATCCGAAACGATTGTAGCGCCTGATTTTCCGGTTCGCGCTATCACACTGGCATAAGAAGAAGCCAACGGCGATATATGATGTGTCAACAGCAAGTATAACGGGATCGGCGGTAGTATAGTCAATGGGTACCAATGGTTTTGCTTCCTGTAGCGCCTTTACTAAGTCCTTCTGGGCATTGATTTGATCGGGTCCGAATTCGAAGAGGACCCCTGAACGGGTTAGGCAATTAAGGGCGTTTGCGCGATGTGAAAAATGGTGTATGAACATGCGCAGCACCCCTACAGTGCCCAAGAATGCGCGGACTTCCGAGAGGTTATGACAGACCCCCCATTTCTCCAGCAGCACTAATTGGCTCTCCTCTGGAATCCTGCCTTCTGGTGTGCAAACGTGCCCCAAAATTTTAAATTGCGGCGCACAAAGAACAAGCTTGTGCCCTGAAAACGTACTGCCACAATACTTCATGCACTGAAGTACTCGGTTAACCAGTTGAAAGAAGTCCCATAGCACCATACGGATATTAGGATTTTCTGGGTGAACTTCGGGCTTGCCATCTACCAATCGCCAATCCTTCGGGCCTTTAACTCCTACGTCGTCTATGAAGCTGAGCACATGGTGGGGTATTTCGGGCTGTAGGATGAACATAATATCGTCGTGAAATATTGGTACTGAGTTTGTCCATCCCATAGGAAGTGTGACTAGTCGTAGCGCCCCGAACGGTGTTTGAAACGTTGTCAAATCGCGAGAGGAAGGATGGATTAAGCGCTCGTCATAGCCCACGTACAAATCCAGGGTAGCGCCACATATTCGTCCCGCGAAAGATTCAGCGACGTGATTGGGAAATGGCGGTACCCCTGAATGACAAATGGTGACTTTGTTTAGCGGTTCTAGGCTGTGAACTATACGTAGCTTCCCGTTTTTCTTCAGTACGCAGAACCATCTCGAGCGGTAGGCCGAATTAGAAGGCTCGTATACACCTGCCGCTATCTTGGAGCGAATAATTTGGCAGACTTCGGCTTTGATGCCCGGGGGTATGGGTCGGTTATGCTCAGTCCAGGGCACGTGCGGTATTGTCGGTATAACCACTGGTGGAAAGAAGTCAGTTCTAAGTTTACCGCGTTCTGAGTCCTCCCATGCGAAAGCCTCATTCTGTTTTTGCATGA
Organism: Macrolepiota albuminosa; assembly: GCA_027475525.1. NCBI lineage: Eukaryota > Fungi > Basidiomycota > Agaricomycetes > Agaricales > Agaricaceae > Macrolepiota > Macrolepiota albuminosa. The sequence continues at coordinate 331,513 of JAMWFC010000109.1, forward strand.
TGTCGACTAATACGTTCATTTCCTCTGTCGAGAGGAAGCCGGTATCGTGGGCGCTAAGAAATAGCGCCTTTTGTTCTTCTGTAAATCGTCCTGTTGGTTCGAAGGGTGGTGGACTTGGGTCGAGTTTTGGCAAGGTAGCCAATGGGTCGCCTATTATTTTTCTTTCGATGCGGAATTCCTCGGGTACGGCGCTCGCTAGAGTTTTGGCAAGGTAGCCAATGGGTCGCCTATTATTTTTCTTTCGATGCGGAATTCCTCGGGTACGGCGCTCGCTACCGGTTTCGTTTTAAGCGCTACGGGTTTGTATTTCTTCTTGACTTGAACCCCTTTGTGCTTAGGGGTACTATTGTTAGCAAACATATTATAAATAGAGTCATGGTTTCTAGCAAAACCTGATATCAAAGGTTCTTTAGAGTCAGGAGTAGAAACGAAATAAGTGTTTGTTGAAAAGTTTTCAGTAATATCCAGTCCCATGGTTATAGTCCAAGATAAGCGCTTCATCTCCATGATCCTCATTACTCATCTCCTCGATGGCGCCGGAAAACACTTGCAAGGGTTGTCACTAACGTAAGGTCGCTTTCTCGGTCCTGGTTTCTGGAATTTCCCCCGGGGAAACGTTGGTACCGTTCTTCTGATGCCCGAGTTAGGGTCGCTAATAGTTAGCGTCGTTTCATCTTCAGACGTTGTCTTGACTACTGATCGGGCTAAGACGTCGAAGGGCCTCCCTAATAATAAGTCGTACGCAGGCGACCTAAGAATGTGTATTTGAAGGTAAAACGTAAGATCGCCAACAGCGCATGGCACGTTACGAGCCATTCCCAAGGATCGATCAATAGTGCCGTTAGCGCTTTGCATATTAAGAATGATGGTCGGGTCGTAAATGATGCCAAGCTCGTTAGCGACGTCGGCAGCCATTGAAATAATCTGTGATCCGCTGTCCACAATAGATTCTATCTCGCTTTTTCCATCAACTGTCAACATAATCGAGCGAATCGCGTGAGAGTCTTGGGCTACAGTGAGGACGGCAGGATCGTCGCTAGATCTTAGCGACTTAAGGTAGGTTTCGACCGGGTCAATGGACGTAGCTTCTTTGGGTGGTGTGGCCTCTTCTTTGATTTCCGGTGCTACCATCTCTGTTATGTACGCGAATCCAGGTAGCACGTCGTCGCATTCGTCCACCACCGTTACATTGTTAGCTACATTTCGTCGAGGGGTAACCGCTGTACGCATCTGATTCCTGACGTCTGGCGCCACACTGCATAGCTCCCCTACCGACATCGTGACTTGACTTTTCATAATACGATCGAATACTTGCTTAGATTTTTCTATGTCGTAGATTGGTGCCGTTGGTTGGTAGCCTCCTGCTGGCTTGTCTGGCGCCCCAAAGTTTCGATTGACAGGCGGAGCGTAGTTACCGGCAAGTCCTGAATACGGGTGTAGTGGCGGTTCCATGCTAGCTGATGCTTTGGCCGTATCAGGTGTGTCGTCGTTGATGCTGGGATTCGAGGGCTTTGCTGGTGCTGGATCTGACGTAGCGCCTGAGGGTCTATAGTCTTTCAACGGTTGCTTGCTCTTTTTAATCTCGACACCGTCGAAAACCTGATTCTTTAGCGACTTTAGCTCCCTTTCCAATGTCTCGATCCTCTCCTCTCGTAACAACGTTGGTCGCTCGCTAACAGCGTTAAGCTGGAGTACTTCATGGATTAGCGCCTGTTGTGGAGTTGTCTCTGCCTCCGTCGTGGCCGTACTATTGAGGTTGCCCATTGCTAAGTTCCCAGGGTTACGTCGGTGCCATTCATCAATTCGTCCTTGGAAAGTTCGGTGCTCGGGATATAGAGGGATGTTAGCGCCAGAGGGTAGGACTATTTTCCCGTCGGCACCTCGGCGCGCTCTTCCCTGGCGTAGATATTGTTCGAGGATAGCGCAGCAACTGCGAGTCATTGTATGTCCTGCCTCACCACAGAAGTGACAAGGGCCGGATGGCATATTACCTCGTGGCGCATTAAGGCTAGTCGAGATTAACGTTTCCAATTTGCTCATAACGTTTGCGACGGCCATGTTGACTGCGTTTTCTAGATCCTCCTTCTTGACAAAACCTCCCTAGTTGTTAGTCGCGCTAGGTGCTGGCGCCACAACAGGTGGCGCCTTTCCTCTGTTATCGGTACTAGAGGGTCGCTGGAAGGGGATGCCAGTATCCGTGCCTTTCAGTATCCATTTACCTGCTTCAAAAACGTCTTCTAT